>BSBK01001693.1:0-607500 GCA_027943335.1 Chamaecyparis obtusa
ACATATATATATATACATATATATATGTATATACATATATATGTATATACATATATATATATATGTATATATATATGTATATACATATATATGTATATATATATGTATATACATATATATGTATATACATATATATATACATATATATATATATGTATATACATATATATGTATATACATATATATATATGTATATATATGTATATACATATATATGTATATACATATATGTATATATATATGTATATACATATATATATACATATATATATATATGTATATACATATATATGTATATACATATACATATATATGTATATACATATATCTATATGTATATACATATACATATACATAATATATATATATATATATATATATATATATATATATATATATATATTATATATATATATATATATATATATATATATATATATATATATATATATATATATATATATATAATGGGGGTGCACTAATGGCACATTATACAAAAGAAATGAGCTCATCTGAGCTATCCAATATGATCAGTGTCTAATCAAAATGATAAAAATTAGAATACTAAGACAGATCAGCTGTCTGCCTGATCCTCCACATCTAGTGGAGGTGGGGTAGGTGCATTAGGTGGCAGGTCAGCTCGTGGTGCTCTAGCTCCCTCAGAAGCAACCATATACTTAAAATATGTAGGCACTCTCCGCTCAACAGGAAAAAATTGAGTATAACTAGACACATAGTAGAGGCTTGGTTCATCTGATGGATAACCTCTACTATAATCACCTCACATCAGCCTCTCGCTCTAAGTGCTGTCTCTTAGACTCCCTCAGCTGTACCTCAAGAGTAGCACTCTGCAATCTCAAGTCTTGAATATGTAGTTTGAGTCACTTAATAACATCCTATGGCATCTGTTTCAGACCAGTCTCTACCTCAGCTGCCGGTACATCTACATCCTCCATCGGCTAATCTGTGGTAGCCTCTCTGCGCACCTTATGACATCAGACCTCTGCACCTAAGTGAAAATCTACAGCTGTAGTCTGTGCATCATCAGTACCACCCACATCCTACTGTACACCTAAAACATCATCAACACTACCCACACTACCCAGTATCCCACCCTTGGCTCTAGTATGTCTTTGCTACAACACTGAGGGTTAGACTAGAGGATTTGTTTGTGATCGAGGTGGTCTCATCTGCCCTGATGGCCTTTGTGGGGTAATAATTTCTCTAGGCCTAGGTGGTGTAGGATGCACCATGGGAATCTGTACCTCACATTGTCTTTGATCTCTGCCCATAGGGGCACCTATCACATCCTCAGCATCCTCCATGGTAGGAATAAACTTAGTTGGATCAGAGAAGTGCCTCATCAGATGCTCTGCTAACCAAGCAATGAATGCATCAGTCACTCTAGCATCTGCTACCTATGGCCTATAGTCCCATTCTCTGGTAGCATACCCATTATACTCCTGACTGCACAACACATATGACAACGAGGGAGCTATCCATCCTAAGCCCAGTTCTCGCATCAGTCATGAAAAAGTAGAAAACTCTGGGGGCATCCTGTATAACTCCATGCTGTCACCATACCATGTGATCAGGAACCTCTCAAGGATAGTGGTGGATCATCCTATCAATACTTGACTCTGAAAGAAATATCCAAACTGGGCACGAGTAGTGGGCCATGCCTCAACTTGTAAGTACAACCTCCAAATCACATAGGTCATGTCATCTAAGATATGCCTCTAATAATCTGTCACACCCATCCGTACCTATGTGACATAACTGAAATATCTATAAATAAGAGGCTCCTGTGGCTGCCTCCCTTCACCAAATACATGATGGCATATCAAGAGGTGCTCCCACACCCAAATTTGTAATACAAGTGTGTTGGACATAAATGATTTACCCTCATGGTAAACTATCTCATGCATCTCATTGAACATATGGGCTAATAGACACTGCCCCACCCCAACTCAGAAGGACTAGCCATCAAGCGTGCAACCATCGAGGCCCAACCCATTAGAAGACCAACCTGCTACTGATTTGACATGATGATCCCTCTGATCATTGCTACTAATATACACTCAAGTTTGTGGGTCTGCCCGTATCTCTATACAAGAGTCTCCCAAGAAATGGACTGCACAATCTTCTCATCAGCACCAAAAAGAGTCCTAAAGGCATGTAGACCTGAGTTCCCCGCACTGATATAATCAAGATGAGGACCATCAAATGGTATATAGAGAATCCTATAAACATCATCTGGAGTCATGGTAATCTCTCCAAGAGGCGAGTGAAAAGTCTGGGTATCAAAATGAAACCTCTCTACAAGTGCATTAATCAAACCATGGTTAACCCAAATGTCAGGTAACTAAATAAGGTACTCAAAACCACATGTAGCTAAATGCACTCTTAGTGGGTCTGACAGTGATACACATAGTCTCTATGTCACTGGGTGAGAGATGTGGACATGAACATCTAGATAGAGCACCTACACAGAACAGAAATAGGGACACCCTATCAGTAACTTGGTAAAAAAATCATGCTATAACACTAGTAAATTTTAGCTTATTTTTCGATGAGGTTTAGTCGATTATTAGATGCCTATTGGTCAGATAATTGACGATAACGATCATCAAATTTTTTTAGTCGAAAATACCACACTTGAAATCACTGTCACAATTATGATGTCAATAGTGGTTGAACTATCGATAGAAATGACGTCGAAATCATTGCTTCAACCTAGAAGAATTACCAACTATAGTGTTATCTCTGCGACCAATATATGTCAAAATTGTGATGTACAATCATCGCAATAAATGTCGAATGTATAGCTTTCTCATCAAGAATGTATATCTTTCTCATCGAATGTCTATTCTTTGTTGGTCGAAAAAGTGATAGAAAATTTAATTTAAAAAATAAAATAAAATAATATTATCAAATTAAGCACAACAATATTATGTCGCTGTTGTTTACTATATACAAATAGTGACACATTTTCTGTCTTATTTCACACAAACATGTTCTTTCCTGATCTACAAAAGCAGAGACATAAACAACCCCTCTAACTATCAGACCATCATGATTAATCCCCTTCTCGGCAATTTATTTGGAAGCATGGTAGAATGAAAAATCAGTAAATGGGCTGAAAAAGAGGAGAAAAGAGCAAAGGGACAAGCTGGTTTTAGACCAAAACACTCCACCATAGATCACAGAGTGACTCTTAGATACTTAGTTGAGAAAATATGGGACACTCTGGGTGACGAGGCTTTTTGCTACTTTGTTGACTTCAAAAAAGCCTTTGACACTGTCCCTCGTCACAAACTATGGAAAATAATGGAAGAGCTAGGAATACCTATGGTGCTAAGGACAGTAGTACACAGACTATATGAACAGGTTAAGGCCAAAATCAAAACTACGGATGGGTTATCAGAGTGCTTTGGCAGCCTTAAAATCAAAACCACAGTGCCTTGTGAGATCTTATTGGCAGAAGTGGGTGCCTTTCCCTTAGAAGCTGTTGCATTGTTCCAGCCGATATGCTACTTAAAAAATTGTGACCATGATGCCTACAATTATGTTTCTCAGCTATTGTGAAATCTACATTTATGTTTCTTAGTTTTTGTGTTTATGTGCATGTTTTTTATATTTTTTTGGATAGTAAGTATAATTTAATTTGTCTGTGGACTAAGACCTTAAATTATTGAGCTTCTCTTTGTTTCAAGAAGAGTATAACATTCTCTACTTAACAGGGCCAACCACGTGAAGGTGGAAGCTCATATGGCCCCTCCTAGGAGCCTCTTATGACCCTTTACGACATTTTAAGACCTCTAAGATGTATTCTTAGGGATCATAAACATTTGTAAAGGGTCATAAGGGGTCTTGGGACACAACAGCTAAGAAACATAATTGTAGACATCATGGTCACATTTTTTTGGAGATAATGTAATTGATTTGTATACCTAGACAATGCAGAGCAACTCCTGCACCTCTGATTCCAAGTTGACTACATCTGTTTCTCATGAATACAAGGTCCTCCAACAGATGTATTCAACTTGGAATCAGAGGTGCAGAAGTTGCTCTACATCGCTTGGGTACACAACTCAATTACGTTGTCTCCAAAAAATTATGACCATGATGCCTACAATTATGTTTCTCAGCTATTGTGAAATCTACATTTATGTTTCTTAGTTGTCGTGTTTACGTGCATGTTTTTTATGTGTTTTGGATAGTAAGTCTAGTTTAATTTGTCTGTGGACTAAGACCTTAAATTATTGAGCTTCTCTTTGTTTCGAGAATAGTATAACATTCTCTACTTAACAGGGCCAACCACGTGAAGGTGGAAGCTCATTTGGCCCCTCCTAGGAGCCTCTTATGACCCTTTACGACATTTTAAGACCTCTAAGATGTATTCTTAGGGATCGTAAATGATCGTAAAGGGTCATAAGGGGTCCCAGGACACAACAACTGAGAAAAATAATTGTAGGCATCATGGTCACATTTTTTTGGAGACAATGTAATTGAGTTGTATACCTAAGTGATGGAGTGCAACTTCTGCACCTCCGATTCCAAGTTGACATTGCGGGATCGAAAGACCATAGATAAGGAATAAATTTAGAGAGTGGAGGAGGGCCATAATGACAAAATAATACATGACAAACCTCAAGTTAAATGAGCTAGCAACTGTAAACATTTTAATAGATTTTTATTATTAAATAATGAAATTTGCATATACTAGTGTTCTAATCCCCCTCATTACATAATTTATTATTGTAAGCCCCCTCTAACTTACGCATCTAGAAAATGAAACTACAACCTATTGGGATTGAGACAAACCTTATAGAACAATAGCATCTAGGAATGATCACTTGCCAACATCTGTTGGAGGACCTTGTATTCATGAGCTACAGATGTATTCAACAAATGTTGGCAAGTGATCCTTCCTAGCTGTTGTTGTTCTATAAGGTTTGTCTCAATCCCAATAGGTTATAGTTTCATTTTCTAAATGCGTAAGTTAGAGGGGGATTACAATAATAAATCATGTAATGAGGGGGCTTAGAACACTAGTATATGCAAATTTCATTATTTAATAATAAAAATCTATTAAAATGTTTGCAGTTGCCTCATTTAACTTGAGGTTCATCCCGTATTATTTTGGTCGTTATATCCCATAGTGTCAACTTGGAATTAGAGGTGCAGAAGTTGCACTCCATCGCTTGGGTATACAAGTCAATTATGTTGTCTCCAAAAAATTGTGACCGTGATGCCTACAATTATGTTTCTCAGCTATTGCGAAATCTGCATTTATGTTTCATAGCTGTTGTGTTTATACCTTCTTCTTCTCTCAAACTTCAGTGAGACTTCATACCATGCACTGTTTGTAGATTACATTCAATGCATTATTTACACTTGTATTGGCGGGAAAACTCTTGAAAATGTGCAAAAGAGATTGCATTCAACCATGTTGTTTACATGACACATGTAGTTTACCTCTAGCCTAAATCAGCGTTGCGTACAAATCTACAGACGGTGTGTGGTATGAAGCCTCACTCAAGCTTGAAAATGATAGTCAATACATAGTAAAGGTCAAGGAACAAATGCAATAACCAAGAAAACAATATACGTTAAATCATGTGATTGATAGTAGATTGGGGCTCACTGGAGCCATAAACATGAAGAATTATTCTAAAAAAAATGTAAACCATATATATGCATACTTGAGGCAAAGAGAAGTTACGTCATATCCATATTAAAATATTAGTTACAATATGAAAATACTAAATTAACTAATTCCTGAGTTCATCTCTGCATATGGTCGCAACAAAGATATGCGATTACAATACAAAGAAGGCATCGTAAAAATATAATTTCAGAATTTTCCCTAGCTTGACACGTTTTACACTCAAATCCTTCATCGCGAATAAGTGGAGATAGGCGGATAGATGTAGATGAGTTGTCATCGACCCAACTAAAGTATCCACAACCATTATTTCCCTATGATGCCCAGTCTACATTAGTTCTTATATTATAATGAATAGTGTTTACATTAGAAACATTAAACATATACACATTAGAAACCTTTTTTCTATTTGGGAAGCACCAAAATTGTCGTCCAAGGTTGTTTGGTGTCTGTGAAGTCTTCAACACACACTGCCCACCACCACATTGATAGTTTGGCACATTGACAAGAGTCATCAAGCCTATATCAATAATGCACCGCACCATCGTTAGTACATTTATTATTTTTATATGAAATACACCAAGGAGTACCATCAGAAATATTAACCATTTACAATAATGAAAAGTAAACCTAAATCAAATAGCTCATTTTTTATCAGCATGTGTAGTCTTTGTGTATATGAAAAATGAAAGAAATATCAAGCTAAAATAAAATAGTGAGCAAAATAGTATTCCACATAGAGTGAATGAAATATACGATCAAAAGAAGGTGACAAAATCCTGTCACGAAGCATAGACATAGGAAATCAAAAAGGGACAAAAGACAAGAAATAAGAAAAATCATTACGACTATAGAAAAATCATTTATACTACAATAAAAAAAGAAATACTCTTTGTCAACAATTTTCAAAATCATTAGGACTATAGAAATATAATTAAGACTATACAAAATCAAATTTTAGAAATGGACGGTTTTGATGCTTTGCCATTAAAACAATTGAGCATTCATCATTTGGTATTGTGTATTCCATTTAAGTATGTCAATAATGTTCAAAGTCCTATCACCAAGCACAAACAAGAAATAAGAAAAATTATTAGGACTATAGAAAAATCAAGTTCTAGAAATAGACGGTTCTGATATTGCTTTGCCATTACAACAATTGAGCATTCATCATTTGGTACTTCTTGGTGTATTCCATTTAAGTTTTTCAATTGCCATGTTTATGTGCATGTTCTTTATGTGTTTGGCTTCTCTCCCTCGCAAGGGATACGTCGATAGGTAATTGATTTGAAAGCATACTAATTTGACACTTTTTTTAGGATAGGCGTAATCATCCCGCCAACCTTAATTAGCAAAATTTGTGATATATGTCAAGTACTTATAATCAGCATGCCCAACAAATAGAGACTTAGTAGTAAAAGCATGTCCTTTGGTTTACTAGTTTACTTATAATCAGTATGTCCTTTGGTTTACTAGTTTAATCTAGTTTAAGAATAGTTTGTTTCATGTTTGAATGTACCATTGAATGAAGCTTGGCTATATTAAGTACAATCTTAAGACTCATGACTCTTCAAATTCTCTTGTTTCCATCAAACCTCCAAACATGTGTACTATGAGTAGCCCTCCAACAAATGGACTTGTGATGATTTTCACAATAGTACATGTGTTGGAGGACTACTCAAAGTACTGCTTAGGAAAATATGAATGCTTAGGCATTTTCACCCATAGAAAACTATACTCCCATGTCCCATGGGATGCCATGCCTCCTCCAATGTTTAAGTCATACACCCTACGGTAGTCAGATTGTGTGCCGTGCCTATGCAGAGAGTATTTATTACATAATTTTTAAAGATGATATAAAGATATTATATTTTATACTTAGCAATATTTTAATATTAATATGCTTAGCAAGATCTTGCTAAGTATAAAATATAATCTTGATTATACATAATCTTGCTAAGTAAAAAAAAGGTGAATTTCATTTCTCATTTCATTATTTCATTTGCAAAAAAAAGAAGTGCAGTGCGAGCGTGAAGGAGATAAGTCCCTTCATTTTAATATTAATATAATTTTCATATTCATTTTTTCAAAATTAATTGATTTTGCATACGAACTATACAACATGATGCATTGGAGGAGGCATGGCATTGCATGGGAAATAGGGGCAAAATTTTCTACGAGTGCAAATATGTTGCACTGTAGCCGGTGCCGCTCTACAACAGGGCATAAATATCCATCAAAGCATGAAAGATAGAGGATTTTTTATGGTCAAGGGTTCCTCAGGCATACCTATGAGCCTAGGAGACCCTTAGTCCATGTGGATCCTACTTGGCTCTGAATGGCTAAACTTAGTTTTAGTATGTTTTAGTTTATTTTCTTTAGTTTTAAGAAATTTGAGGGATCTAGACCTTAGATCACCCTCTTAGTTCTTTTAGGAAGTTGTTATTGAGTTTTAGTGCATTTTTGACAAAGTTGCACAGATTGTGAAATGTTGTTAATTTTTTGCAACAATGTCGGAAGATTGTAAGTATGGTTCTCCAATGACCACAACCGATTTCATGTTGGCTGGATCAGTTGGAAGACTTTTTGGAAGTGGTTTTTAAACCTTGTCCAATCATAGGATTGGCACAAGGAGATGATCTTCAAAGCAGTGTTGAATAAAAGAAACCCAAAAAACATTCTGAGTACCTTTTTGTTATCATACTCTGTCTGTTGCAAATAGGTAGATGGATTGATCATTCCACAAGTTCATTGTATGCATTGTTTATTCAAATCCATCTTAGTTTTGACTGTCATTTGATTTCAAGTTTTAGTTACATTTACATAGTCGGTTATGAACTGAACACATGGCTTGACTGTCATAGAAAACCTGATCATGTAATGGTTAGAGAGTTTTAATGTCATTGCAGGTTCATTTGCGCATCCATAGTTCTTGTTAGAGTTCATTTAACTAGACTTTACAAACATTGTATTTTAAATTTGGTGTTGATCTACGCAAGAACCCAACCTCACTGACAGTTTGGCTTGGGAAAATCTATAGTCAGCTCTGTCATGAAGGTGGAACCTTGACTTGCAGTTTCCCCATTAGATTCCAATGCCATTGGGTGAGAAGCAAGTCAAGGTTATGCACTTTAATAATATAAGTGCTCAGACTGTGGAAGGAGGCATATTTCTTCAAGATTTGATGCCCTAGATAGATACTTTCCATGTATTTAACCAGTAAGAAGAAGACAAGTTTGCAGTAGTGTAGTAACAGGAAGGTTGAAATTGAATCATAGATTGAATTTGATAGTCTTGGGCACATTGAAGAATCCTTGGTGATTGTACCTACTATGTGAATCTATCGATTGACCATTCCAGATTGACTCTAATCTAACTTGATCAATTAGATTAGAGTGTCTCTGTGACAATCAACAGTGCTAGGCTAAGTGGCTACAGTTGTGGAGAAGATTCAGTGTGACATCTTAGTAGATAGTACAATCTATGCCTAATGGTCTTAACCCAAATCTAAATAACCAAATGTATAACGAATGCTATTGCAGGCTCAAACTAGAGATTGATATAATTTTAATACCGAAACTTTCTATAATAGTCACATACCTTATGTAAAGATTGAGCTCAAGCTGGGAAGTATCTCCTGCACGCACGCTACCCTTCTTTTTTTCGCAAATGTGGTTTTGTGAAAGAATGGTTGGAAAAAACCTAAAGCTTCAAAGTCAACATGAGATATCATAGAAAGAATTACAAAAAATCCAATGATTGGATGTTTGGGTTGCTGCTTTATATGCCCATTGCTTTATTGCATAGTTGATAATTCTCTGGCAATTTTTTATAGTGATCTTATGGTATTTGAAAATCTACATACATAATAATGATGCTTATGAAAGATGTTAGTGAAAGAGTCCTAAAATAAGGTTGACAAATTTGTAGGTTTGGTGATGGGCAATAGAAATTTGACTTCCAGTCTTCCTATAGACTAGCAACTATGGGTAAAGCCTAAATTATCCAACATGGGGAGGGGGTTTATTTAGAATTATAGACCATAAAATCATAGGATTGTGACATATGAATCATAAGTAAAGGAAACTTTGCATAATAAAGCTTGATAGTGATTTAGAAAACAAGAGAATCAATGGGAAACAAGATGATCAATGTAATATGAAACAAGATGAATGAAATATTATTTTGTAATTGCATCTAATTGTCTCTATGAATGTTACATTTTCCCAAAGGTTTCACTTGTTTTCGCAAGTCATTTTTGTTTTAGTTTTCTCATTTGGTACTACTGTTTGTTAACCATACTATCTTCATGATCAAACACATCACCAATATGCAAAAGGTAGTGGAAGTCGATAGAGGAAAATTAATGTTTTAATGTGTTGTATTTCTATTCTCCTATGAATTCATGTTGATTACAGATCGATCCACAAACAAATTTGTAAAGTGTAGTCGAGGACAGTGAAGAATCATTATACGAATTAGTGTACTAGTTTCGATTTACAAAATGGTTATTGGAAAAAGGTGACTGGCAGGGTGATCGAATGATAGTGAAGACCCTTGTGTGTGTATTTGGTATTTGAAAATTGAAAAGGTGGAAGCCGAGAGCCATTTTGGTGACTATCATGTTGAAGGAGTTTAGTAGCCCATTGAATCGATATTTACCTGTTAATGGCAAACAATATTGAAGAGTTTGTTTTATTTTAGGAATTTGTTTTGTGACAGTCTAAAATGGGACATGCATGGTCATGTATTTGGAAAAGTATTAATGATTGTTTTAAATGTTAATGTTATCTCATGATAATCGGTTCAAGGAATCAGTTTGTGGTTCAGTTTGAAGTAAACTGACAAGTGTTCTATTTGGGAGAAACCAAATTCAAATAGTAATTGATATATTGGACTATGAAAGGCATTCCATTTTTATGTTTTATTCTTAAGATATGTTACTTGTAATTACAATGGACCTCATGTGGAAATGGAGGACAAACATGACCCATAATTGAGCACCTGAACATGCAGTGATTCCCATAAGTAAAACCTCTACTGGTGAATTTGATTCAAAGTCATAACCATAGGATAAACACTCAGTTGATAGTGTTATATGAAGTTGTTATCATTGATTATCGAAATATGAAAAAATATGGGATCTCTGGTCATTATTTAAAACTAGAGAAAGATAGAGTATCATGCAGATTTGAATGAATACTTACATAGTTATAGACAATCCCACAAGTTGAATGAACTCAAACCTGGTCCAGGAGGACCCGCAAGGCACGAACAAACAGTGACTACAAATCGACTATTGATAAGTTGGGTTTGTGATTATTCATTGATCCATGGTTTGAATCAACATTATTATTCTATTGGTATCAGATTGTGGTATTTGGTTGGGCTCATTCAAGCTTCGGTTGCCAAGATCTCTTTTGCAAATGTGTTGAAAAAATTATAAGAGCAGAATAGGATGGTCTCAAGTGCCAAAGCATAGAGGCTTTCAAAGTGGTGCCCTGAGTTCAAATCTCCACAAGACTGAGGAAAGCTCCCAATCTGTAAACAAGAGGGATAGGAAAGTTCTAGACTCATCTCAGGTAGGGACATCATAATGGAGCCTATTAGAGAAAGATAGTTCCTGATGAGAAAAATAGAATTTTTGAAATTTTTTTTCAAAAAATAATAACAACGAAATGGGATGAGCTCAAGTGCCAATGCATAGAGGCTTTATTTGATTCATAGTATATAAGATTGATTGGTTCATGCAATATAATGCAAAATATTAGTTCTCATGTTGAGATGCTTGGTTTGTCTGACATTAAGGGTCATGAAGAACTATAGGTTTTTCAAGGAAGTCCCATGATTATGCACTCCTATTACATGGAGGTATGCCCTTTGGTCCAGGATTGATAAGATTAGTGATGAATTTTGGAAGAGAGATGTTTATCTCAAACTCACAAAGAAGAGTGGAAGAGCAGTGATTTTGAGGTTGATATGTGATCCTGGCATTCATATTGGGTATGCGGGTATGGATTGCTTGAGGACAAGCAATCTTGAAGAGGGGAAAATTGTAATGTCCCCCATTTTTTGGGTCAGCAAGCCCTAGTTTCATAAATAAATAAATAAATATTAATAAATAAAATTATTTAAATAAGTTTAGTAACTACCTTTGAGTCAACTTTCCTAGCTTGTAACCAAATTGCATTAAATAAACCAAAAAAGAACTTGATGCAAGAGCATCTTTGGTGAATCGGTGAGAAACATCAACCAAAAGCATTTTCTATTTTGTTTATTTGATTTTCTTCAGTTCTAGTTTGGTGGTTTGAAAAACAAGTTAAAATATCACTTCTACTCTATGGTGGTCAACTATGAAATGAGAGTTTTGGAACAAAGCATAAACATCAACTATTTGATAGAGTACTTCAAATAGGAGATTCCTATTCCACTGTATTTTCCCTTGTCTAATCTTATGAGATTTGGGACTCAATTCTTATATTTCAATTGCAAGGTTCTTTTTTCTATGAAATAAATACCGATATCCTTATCTTCTTGAACCATAGACTTCGATTAAATCCAATGTTTTGCTATAAAGTCTAATCTGTAGATGTCATGAAGATCATATTGCTGCAATCTTCTCATAATACAATCTTCTCTGTAATGTCCTTGTCTCTGTGATGTCCTTGTCTCTGGTTTAGAAAACTAAGGTGATCTTGTAAATGAATTTTCTTCTTTATTTGGATCAGTTACTAAAGATAAATCACAAGTTATACTATGTCTCTTGCTGATCAATTGACATGACCAGTTAACAATGTTAGTTATCACATAGATTATGTTGATTTGTTTATTGATCAGTAATGTTGGTCAATTATGTCTGTAGCTATAATCAATAATGATTTGTTCATGATAATGGCTTGCACCAAATAACCCGACTTCATTCTTGGCTATTTTCTGGAAACCATGTGACATATTTATACTTAATTCATTCTTCTACCATCTCATTCTTTATAACTATATTCAATGACCTGTGTCTTGCAAGCTTAAGACTCAAACCATGCTTTCAACAATCCATTCCTCAAGTTATGATTTTCACTCTGAACTCTTGTGAGTTCATTACTCGACTCATTTTAATGCATTTAGTTCTCAAGACCTTGCAACAATCTCATTGTGAGTTCACTACTCGACTCATTTTAATGCATTTAGTTCTCAAGACCTTGCAACAATCTCAGCCGCCATTTTTTCTATGAGAGAGGTTCTGCGAGTCCACTACTAATTCTTTAAGTACCTAAGTTACCATATCTTCTATGAGTCAGTTATTATGAGTTCAACATCCAATTCATTTTACCAGCCCACTTAGTGGAGTAGCCATTTCTTTTACGGCTAGACCCTTGTAAGCTTCAATGCTTCACTTATATTCCTTACATCAAGAGATGCTCACAGATATAAAACCATGTCATTGAAATTAAAGAATGAACAACTGCATATTCTAAATTATTGGCACCACTGGAAAATAAAAATGATAACAAGTTCTTTAAAAATCATCCATCCTGTAGACACGCAAAATTGGACAAGTGCTTTTAAAATTGTAAAAATCATTAAATGACTCAAAATCATCAAAATGCATTAAAAGGGATCAAATCAATTAAAAAGGGACATAATTAAATAAAGTTGGAAAAAATCAATTAAAGCAAAGGAAAAATCAAATAATGAGGTTAAATACTTAAATCAAAGCTTAAAGGGGTAAAAAACACTACATAATTGATTTTAATCAATTAGTTGTATAGTTGTTTAAATCAAAAATCAAAATGAATCTATTACCCTTGCATGGCTAAATTTAATTAATTAATTGAATTAAATAATTCCTAATTTCTTTCAACAAAGTTGAGCAACCAATGAAAATTGAGGACAAAAAGACATAAATCACTCAAACCTTTAAAGTGTCCAAAGCTTTGAGACCATTTAAAGGATTGTCCCCTCATTGTCCCCCCATTTATGAACAAAGCAAAGTATTTGACTCAACCAAGGGATAATCATGATTACTTCACTCTACCCCCTACCCTTGGGAAATTACTATAAATATGAAGCATTTTGAGAGCAATTATCATCTTAGAACTTCATTTTGCAAAGCATTGTTACTATAGGAAATTGAGAGCATTTTAAGAGCAATTAAGAGCATTTAGAGCAATTATCATTGTAATTTTGTCAATTTGAGCTATATTAAGCATTGAATGAGCATTGTAGAAGCATAGTAGAAGCATAATTTCTCATTTTAGAAGTGTCATTAGTGAGGATTTGAGCTGAAAGCTTCACTTACCACCTCTTTCTAGAGAACCATGAGATGTTATAGATCATAGTTTCAATTCTAATTAGATTTCCATTGTATTTACTTTCAATTGTTGCTATTAGATCTTAATTTCATGAAGGTGATATTCATCATCACACAAATGTGCCCACCGTGGGGCCCTAAGCATCACTTTATCATTTTTATCATAATTTGCATGCTTGTATCTTCTATTTTCCATGAATATCTTGTAGGAAACTAGTGAAGTGATGCTTACGAGAGATCTGTTCATGCCTGTAGTCATTTTACTGCCACCTACAATCTCTGTACTGATGCCTATTATCTAGAGATTCACACCTGGCACATGACTTGGATATAGAATTAATTCCTTTACAATCGCTTACTTATCATAAGCTCACGCTTACGCAAGCAAAAGTATTCTGCCTTTGGATCTTAAAGTCATGCCTGTGACATAGGGAGTATCACTTTGATCAATTTTGTTATCACTTGAGTTAAAGCTTTGCTTCACACTTTTCAAAAATAGTCACACATTGAATATTTATAATTTTGCTTAGTGTTACTAAAGTGTCATTTAGAAATAATCATTTTCTACAATTTTAAGTTCTGCTCATGCTTTGGAATAAACTGTTCACGCCTTTTTAATTTTCAGTATCACCTGTGGCATTGCAGAGTGTCGCTTGCTATTAGTAAAGTTATGCCTGCTAACAGTTTGTTCCCACCTATTAGCTAGACAATGTCGCCTACTGCCTATTGTCTATATTTATTGTTTAATTGATTGAATCATTTGTCTAACTCCCTGTTCGTGTGATTTAACAGTAAATGAGCAACCACAGAAAGGTGCAAAAGCCTAAAAGCAGATTCAACCAAGAAGGAAAGGCACTAGCAATGAAGATCAAGAAAGAAAACATAGCACACATCAAAGCTGTCCTTGAGACTACACAAGACGAGGATAACCAGGTATTCTAGCACTACCTTAAAATTGTTGAAGCATACAAATCAAAGTTTGTCTCTCTAAATTGGATTTTTAGTCCTTAGATCAAGTTTTCTTTGGAAATTTGCAAATAAGCTCTATAAAATTCATACATAAGTATTGCTTCTTCAATTTTTGATTTTGGTTTCCCCTCATAGTGTTTGTTAGTGTTGACTAACTTGCTGGTGGACAAGCACATTTGGAGGAGGCTATTGCTAAGGTGAGTGGAAAAACAATGACAAAATCTTTCAAAAATGCCCCTAGCTTAGGCTAGCTACAAAGGAAAGGTATTCTCCTATTCAAGCTTGCACTTGATTAAATTGCGGCATTATCTTTTGAACATAGCTTAATTAAAATGGGAAATGAACCAAACACTTCAATTTTAAGAATCTCCTTGTTAAGAGATTGGGAAAGAACAAACTTATGTTTGAGTGTTTGGAACAAAGAAAGACAATAGGGATATGCTCTTCACTTTTTTAAGTGAATCAAATTCCCAAACTTGTCAGCCTAAGTTCATTTCTTTCTTTTTTATATACATGCTAGAGCAATAGTGGGCTTGCCTCCCAAGTTTACCTTAACGAGGCTAGTGAGAGGGACAGCCCAAAGTGGGATACGCTTGCTTTTGCCATGGGGATCCAACCCACTATAAAATGAAACACATACATTCTTAATGGGGTGTATGACAAACGGATCTTTAATTCTTCAAATTTCCTCTAGTAATCCTCATGGATTGCGCAAAATCATACCTCGGTGCATGTGGGAAACCCCTTAACATACTTGGGGGATGAAAATTTAAGATCTATTTGAACAGAATCCATAATAAAACTTGAATAAAATAGCAAGGCCACCTTTTAGAGCCATGTTTACAAGCCAAAATTGACTTTAGGTAGGCTGTTTGGAATTCTTTCTTGTGTTATACTTGTGAAAAACATTGGAGAATATACACACTAGAGTGTTTTTAGGGACATGATGACAAATTGATGTGTGTGTTGCGATTGTTTTTTATTTTCAAACAAAGAAATTTCAAAAGACTGATCTTAAACGTATAAAAAATTCAAAATCTTACAACTTGGTCAGACAGGTGCCGCCTATGCACAAAGTAATCCCACCTATTAGAGGCTCAGTCATGCCTGTGACTTGTGTGAAAACACATAGACATAGTAAAGTCATGCTCAGAAAGTTTTGAAACACACCTAGTAAAACTGGACAATCGCCTATCAATAGGAAAGTGTCACCTACATCCCTGCAGAGTGTCACCTAACAATATACCAGTACACGCATATGCTAAATTTAGTCACACCTACGCTTAGTTTAGTGACACCTAGAAATTTAAAAAGGCAAACAAAGAGAACTTGCATGAGGGGTAAGAAAATTTTGATCATATATTTGGGTACCCTTTTCCATGCTCTTACTTCTCCAACTTTCAGTTTGGTCAAAAATCCTGTTCTATACCATTTTGGAAAATTTTACAAGGATTAGATCATGGGTAATATTGACTCTTATTCTCCAAGGTTCATGCCTACTTTTACTAGATCCTACTACATCAAGAAAACCTTACAAGTAGACGGAACTTACTTGAGTCAAGAACTCCCTTACCCAGGAGACGAGTCTACCACTCCAAGAGTACCCCAAAAATCACCTGAACAAGAAGGGGAAGACAACATGATGTACTATGGTAGTTTGGGTGGTAAGGACAATAGTGGCATCGACCCTGATAACCAAGGTGATGCCAATAATGGGGGCATTGACATAAATAACCAAGGCAATACCAATAGTGGAGGGGTAGATCAAAATGCTCAAGGGATTGACAACACTCACAATAGAACTAACACCAAAGCAACAACAGAAGATGCCATGGATGAAAAGGTTAGTGAGGTTATCCAATGTCCCTATTTTTGAAAGCTCATGGAAAAGGCAATGGATAGGGATAGAGAAAAGTACTTTATGGACTTAGCACAGAAAGGCCTCAAGCTTCCCCGGGACTACGATGTTAACCAACTCAAACCATCAGAAGTTGAAGAGAGTACCTTAGACATCATGAAAAAGTAGTTCAAGATTTTTAAAATGAAATTGGATACCATTAAGAAAAGCGGGGCTCCCAAGCCTTTCTCCATAGAAGCATTGTGTCCGTTCCCATTTGATAAAAGCTTGGTCATGGTGCCATTCCAAATCAATGTAGTGTTTCCCAAGTATGACAAGTATGAAGGAATGTCAGATCCCCAAGACCACTTACGTGAGTTTTGTGCATTGAGCCTAGAATTCATGCATGATACAACCTATTTAATGAGACTATTCCCACGAAGCTTAGGAGGCATGGCTATGGAGTGGTTTTCTAAACTACCCTCTGACATTAAGACCTTCAAAGAGATAGCTTCAAAATTTGTGGCCCATTACTCATATAACATCAAGCATGAGGTCACAATGATAACATTATGTAACACTAAATAAAAGGATGGAGAAGCATTCCTCACTTTTCTACAAAGATGGAGGATAGTTTTTGCAAGATATCCTAGGAGCGTGCCTAAAAAAGAGAAGATGGATATCTTCATAAAAAGTTTAAGCAATGAGATGAACTATTGATTATGAATGCAATGTCCCAAGACCTTCCAGGATCTGATTGAAAATGGAGTGATAATGAAGGAAGTGTTGTTCAAAAGTGGAGAACTAAAATTATATAAAGATAATAAGAACAACTCCAACAACAATAACTCCAACAATGGCAACAATCAAAAGAATAATTGGTTCAATAGTAATAGTTGGTATAAGAACAACAATAAGGGAATCGTTAATGATGGGGTGGTGGATTCTAGAAACTTGAAGGTGGTCCCATTTTCTCTTACCAGGATACCTAATCAGGTGAATAATGCCAATCAGACCTCCAATGCACCTTCCAACAACAACAATGTTAATAATGGCAACCAAGGAAATAATTTGAGTAATAAATTTGATAAATATTTGGTGCCAACTCTTCAAAGGAACTTGACACCCTTGGGTGAACCCCTTGAAAAGGCATTAAAGACCCTCCTAGCTAATAATATCATTGCTTTACCCAGCATTCAGCCTTATGAGCCAAACAACAAGCCTAGTTGGTGGAGTTTCAATAGCCATTGTGAGTACCATATAATTCAAGGGCACACAAAAAATGAATGCTCTCAATTAAAGAATATAGTGCAAGATTTAATTGATAATGGCATGATCACCATTGATGGACCTCAAAGCAATGAGAACCATATAGCATTCAAACAACCCTTCTACAAACATGACAAAGGGGAGTCATCTAATAGCAAGAAACAAAGTGCCAATAACATTAAATTTGTGCCACCTTATGATAACATTGTGAATGCTATAATAATCAAGGAACAACCCCAAAAAGAGACATCAAATGTTATTACAAGAGGGAAGACTTCAAGGATGACCCTACAAGGGGTTGCTCCTAAAGTTATTAGCTCTCCGTAGTCCAACATTGTGATTAAGAAACCTTCTACAGAAGCAAAACCTTATAGCTTGGTTGATCAGTTTCAAAGAACTCCAGCGCAAATCTCTATCTTGGAGCTATTGAAGTTATCCCCTAACCATAAGGAAATTTTAGAAAAGGCTCTAGTAGAGATGAATGTTCCTACTAACTTAGAAGAGGGGAAGTTCCAAAACATGGTAGGTCATCTCGTAGCACCTCATTGCCTCTCATTTTCTGACCAAGATGACATGTCTATAACCCATCCTCAAAATCTACCATTGCATATAGAGGTCTTAATAGAGAGACATAGAGTCAAAAGAGCCCTCATTGATGGAGGAGCTAGCCTTAACATTTGCACATTAAGTCTTGTTAAATCCTTAGGGTTGTCTGAGTCTTGCATTGACCCTACAAAAAAAATCACCATTAAGGCTTATGATGAAGCTGAAAGGGGATCTAAAGGCATGATCGTATTGCCCATTCAAGTGGGACCTATCAAGAAGGACACCAATTGTCAAGTATTGGACATGAAGTTAACTTATAATATTTTGTTGGGGAGACCATGGATCCATGAGATGCAAGCAATCCCATCCACGTACCACCAATGCATCAAATTTCTATACATGGGTGAAGAAATCACAGTTGGAGGGGACTCAAACCCATTCCAATATTGTAATGCACTCAAACCCCTTCATGAGCTATTTATTCCACATAACTAGGAAGGAATCATTCAAAGAGCCACCATTGAAGACACCAAAAGGGATGATCCTATCATAACATTAAAGGTGACTCAAAACCCTCCTCAAGCTAGCTCAACAACATCAACTAAGGGAAAGGAAAAGATAAGCTACGAGGGTCCAATTACAAATGAGGGTTTAAATCAAGTGCCTAAATTAGAGATAGTGCCCTACAAACCTACTAGAGAAGAAAAAGGAAAAGCTAAAAAGAAAAACTACAAGAAAATGGATGAGATGATGGAGGCATTTGATAAACAATGCAAAATTAGTTCAAAAGGAGTAGGGGAATACTCCGTCTCCCTATTCGACATGCCCACATCTCCAAGGACACATGGAAAACCATCAAAAGAACACTTGCCTTATAAGTACAACTCTTACTTCATAAGAGAAAGTGATAAAGCAACATTCGAGAAGGAAGAGGATGAAGTCCTTCAATGGCTTTATCATGATGAAGAGGATACCTCAAACACTCCCATGGAAAGAATCCAACATGTCAATATACAAACCGAGCAATATGGGAAAGGGTTTGAGATAATGTAGAAGATGGGATACAAGGGAAGAGGACCCTTAGGCCAAAGGAATAGAGGTTTTCTTGAACCCATTGAACCTACTTGGAGGGAAAAAGAAGAAAGATCTGGAGTAGGTTACCAATACAAAGGTGAAAGCTCCAACCCAATGCAAGGTTTCTATCCTCAAGTAAATGCCTTAGAATCCAATGGAGATAGTGATGAATCCTGAGATTATGAGTGGCACACCCTATTAGATGAATCATGTCAAGACAAAGTAGTAGTCATAATACACACATATGCAAAGATCCCAAGGCAAGAAACTCAAGTCAATGAAGAGCCTAATATACAAGGTCTTAACATAGGACAAGCACATACAAGTCTACCATGGATAGATACATTTTGGATGCCTTTAGAGGAGGGAGATTCAAATGTTAGTTTTAATCCACTCGTGGCTTTTCCCATGCTATTTCTCATAGAAGTCGACAAGGACTCAAGTGAAGGGGATTTCGACCCTTCTTCCATGGACCATCTTGAGGAAGCACATGTCATAGATCTAAATGATACAATGTATGAACCCTCAAAAAAAGTCATGTCCATAAACCAAATTGATGAAAAATTTCCCAATGAAACCTTATTCTTAATAAATACCCATCTTATTGATTGGGACCAAATTGAGTAGAGTGACCTACTTTACTTCCTGAATGACCAAGCAGCAAACCAATACCTTAATGCGGTTGAGCCCTCTTTCACCAATGAATTCGAACCAAACATGATAGAAGCAGCAGGGGTTCAATCTCTTAGTCAAAAGCAAAAAATGAAAAAAAAAAGAAAAAGAAAAGTTCTAGTGTTGAAAACCATTATCTGGCAGCATTCGACCCCAAAAAAGTAAAGATAAAAGATGTTTCCTTTGGTGAAAACCAAATTGTGGCATCAAAGGAAGAGAGATTGGATACTCTACTAGAGCATGAGGAAGAAAGGTCACATATACTCATAGAGCTGACATAAAAGGTTAACATTGGTACGGAAGTGGATCCAAAATTTATACACTTGGCAGCATCACTCACACCTCTAGAAAGAGAGGACTTCATCAAATTTTTCCAAGAGAAACAAGTAAAATTTGCATGGTCATATGTCGACATGCCTGGGTTAGATCCTAACTTTATAATGCATCATCTGAATGTTAGACAAGGGGTTAAGCCTGTTAAGCAAAAGTTGAGGAAGATGCACCCACACATAGCTCTTTTAGTCAAGGCAGAGTTAGAAAAATAGTTGAAAGTAGGATTCATAAGGGCAATAGCTTATGCTGAATGGATATCTAACATTGTACCGGTCACAAAACATGACAAATCCATTTGAGTATGCATGGATTTTTGAGATCTAAATCTTGCTTGTCTTAAGGATGATTTCCCACTATCGAGCATTGATGCAATAGTTGACTTGATGGTGGGTCATTCCATGTACTCCCTAATGGATGGTTTTAGTGGGTATAATCAAATCAAAATTGCAACTGAAGACCAAGAGAAGACTGCCTTTACTTGCCCTTGGGGCACTTTTTGTTGGAATGTCATGCCCTTCAGCCTTAAGAATGCTGGAGCCACATATCAAAGAGCCATGACATCTATCTTCCACGACATGATGCATACATTCTTAGAAGATTATGTGGATGATATATTGGCAAAATCCCACAAAAGAGAAGAAAACCTCCAAATTTTGAAAAAGATATTCATTAGGTTGAAGCAGTTCAAAGTCAGATTAAACCCAAAGAAATGCGTCTTTGGTGTCCAATCTGACAAGTTATTAGGCTATATAGTTTCTACCAAAAGAATTGAAGTGGACTCGGAGAAAGTACAAGCCATGATGGATATGGAGATACCAAAGAACATCAGCCAAATGAGATCCTTACAAGGAAAAATACAATCCATAAGAAGGTTTATTTCCCAATTGGCAGAAAAATGTCATTCCTTCACTAGGTTGCTACATAAGGATACTATATTCATGTGGGATGCCGAATGTGATCAAGCTTTCACATTATTAAAGACCTACTTGATAAATCCACCTATTCTCATGCCACCAATCAAGGGAAAAACATTACTTTTATACATATCTGCTACTGAAAGATCCCTAGGAGTGCTTTTGGTGCAAGAGGATGAACAAGGAAAGGAAAGAGCTATCTACTATTTGAGTAGGACATTGATCAAATACAAACTTAACTACACATTCATGGAAAGAGCTTGCCTAGTAGTTGTGTTTGCATCTCAAAAGTTGAGACATTATATGTTGATGCATAAGGTCAAGCTAATTGCCAAAATTGATCCTCTCAAATATTTGTTAAGTAAAACTGCCTTAACGGGTAGGATAGCCAAGTGGGTTATGATATTGAGTGAATTCGATATTGAGTATGTCAATAGAAAGGCAATAAAAGGGCAAGTGATAGCAGATCACTTAGTTGAAAACCCCATGACTTCTACACAAACTATCCAAGTGGAATTTCTAGATTCTGCCATTGTAAACATAGAAGCAAAAATGTGGAAATTATACTTTGATGGCTCCTATACTCAAGGAGGTTCTGGGGCTGACATACTATTAGTCACTCCTCAAGGTTACACCATTCCTAAGTCCTACAAGCTCTTATTTCCATGCACAAATAATATAGTGGAATATGAGGCACTAGTGATAGGCATCAAAATGGCCTTAGAGTGGAACACCACAGAGCAACAAATTTAAGGAGATTCTCAACTCATCATCAATCAAGTCAACAATGAATATAACACTAAAGATGAAAAGTTGATGCCATATAAGACCATGATTAATGGATGGAAGAAGTACTTTGCCTTGATCACTTTTGAGCAGATTCCTAGAGAGAAAAATAGAGCAACTAACGCCATGACCACCTTGGCTTCCTTGTTTCAAAAACCTGGTCAAAATGAGAAGTATGAGTTCTTGGTGGAAGAGTTGGTGAAACCGGCATTCGACCTTCCTAAAACCCAAATTGTTGCCTTATTACATGGACATGACTCCCCTTAGTATGGCCCTATATATGCATATCTCAAAGACCAAGTGCTACCCTTAGACCAAACTTGAGCTCAAAAATGAAACTTTATACGCCAATCAGCCCGTTACATAATCCTCTCAGAAACATTATATCGTAGGGGTCTCGACAGGATGTTACTTAGGTGTTTAGAAGATGAAGAGTTGAGATTAGCTTTACATGAGGTTCACAAAGGCATTTGCGGGTCACACGCAAGCAGATTAAATCTAGCTAAGAAAATCCTTCGCTTAGGGTATTTCTGGAAGACATTAGAAAAAGATGCTTGCCACTTTGTCAGGATATGCAGCAAATGTCAATATCATGGCAACATGATACATGCACCGACATAAGAATTACACCCATTTTCTACACCTTGGCCTTTCTATCAATGGGGGTTTGATCTAATTGGTGTCATATACCCATCTTCTTCAAATGGGCACAAATATATCATAACAACAATCGAATATTTGACTAAGTGGGTCGAAGCAGTTCCTTTGATCATGGCCATGAGTAAGCAAATTTCCATGTTCATCTTGAACCACATCATTTGTAGATATGGCATTCCTCATGCCATCATAACAAATAATGGAAAACAATTTAAAAATAAGGATGTGGATGAACTTTGTGCTACATTTCATATCACTCACCACTCCTCATCAATCTATTACCCTCAGGGAAATGGGCAAGCTAAAGCCACGAACAAGAATATCTTGAAAATCTTGAAGAGGTCGGTTAAAAAATTAGGAAGGGATTGGCATGTACAAATTAATCCAACATTATGGGCCTATAGAATGAGCATTTAGACACCTACAAGAGCCACTCCATTTTCCTTAGTCTATGGTGCCGAAGCAGTTCTACCATTAGAGGTTGAAATCCCATCTTTGTGAGTTTCATTACAAGGATTGATCACATATGAGGACTATAGAGTCACTAGACTTCAATAATTGGAGTTACTTGAAGAACACCAAACTCAAGCTTATTGTAGACATGGAAAATTGGCAAAGGCTTAATTCAATCAAAAGGTGCATCAAGTCATCAAAATAGCACTAAAAATAACATAAATGGAACAAAGGCAATTCAAATCAAAGGAAAATTCAATTAAATGATTAAAATGATTAAATAAAGCTTGAAAAGGAGAAAAACACTAAGAAATTGATTAAATTCAATTAATGACATAGTTGTTGAAAGCAAAAATCAAAATGAACCTCTTACCCTTCATGGCTAAATTTAATTACTTTAATTAATTAATAAATATGAAATTCTCTCAACAAAGGAAAAAAGGAGACAAAATGGACACAAATCACTCACTTTTGTTGAAATGGTCCAGCCTTTTGAAACCATTTAAATGTTTGTCCCCCCATTTAGGGACAAAGCAAAGCCAATTGACCTTACCCAAGCATAACCATGGTTATCTCACTTTACCCCCTACCCTTGGGAAAACCTTATAAATAGAAGGCATTTTGAGGCATTATTCATCCACTCCATATCTTTGAATTGCAGCAAAGCTCTTGCAATTTGCATCCACATCACTCACTTAGCATTTTCATTGATATTTAGCTTAAATTGCATTGATCATAGTAGATTGTTCATCAAATAGAGCTAGAATTTGATAGAATAGATCTAAATTTGCATATCATATAGCTTAATTCTCATCTTTAGAGTGTCACTAGTGAGGATCATAGCTGAGAGCCTCATTTACCACTTTATTTTAGAGAACCATGAGATGTTGATAGATTAATTGTGCATTATTTAGATTAGTTTGCTTTGAATAGTGTAAATTCTCTTTAAATCTTGTTATTTCATGAAGGTGTAATCACTCACACACAAATGGCACCCACCGTGGGGCTCTAGGCCTCAAATTTATCAAAATTTCCACGTTATTTGCAAATTTAGGCTAGAATTGCATGATTTTGCTCACTGTTTGCAGGTTACAGGAAAGAAATCACGCCTATCAGTAAAGAAATCACGCCTACAGTAAAGAGATGTCGCTCGCGAAAATTTAGATGTCGCCTGCAGTCTGAACGCTCACGCTTCTTACAAGCAGAGTCACGCTTCTGGATAAAGAAATCACGCCTGCGGACATCAGATTATCGCCTTCTGCACAAAGATATGATGCCTTTGGCTATTTCAATGTCGCCTACAACGAATTAAAAGCTGCGGTCGACGAATTAGTTCACGCCTGGTGTAAAGGGAGTTTGCCGCACTTTGCTTTTTATTTCTCGCTTTTATTATTTGAAATTTCGCTTTCATTTAATAAGATGTCGCTTGACTGAATTACTTTGTCGCTTTTGGTTAAAGAGTTTGCGCGTTCATTTAATTTGATATCGCATGTAATCATTTTAATCTCGCTTGAGCCCCTTTTGGTGACGCTCGCGGTTAAATTGATTACGTCTTTGTTAAATTAGATATCGCCTTTGGTAAAAGATATGTCGCCTGGTATAGCATCTTTTTTTCTGTTAGTGTAATTGCTGTTGTCGCCTGTAAGAAAGATTTCACGCTTTTGTTGAATTTGATATCGTGCTTGTCTATTTTAATCTCGCTTGAGCCCCTTTTGGTGACGCTCGCGGTTAAAGTAGTCACGCCTTTATTAAATTTAATCTCGCCTGTAGTCTGGACAATGTCGCCTGGCAGTATTTTCACTATTTTGTCAAAATAAGGACTGTATGCTAACTTTGCTGTCATTTTTTTTTGTATCAGGAGCATGGTCTGTCATAAGAAAGTGCAAAAACCAGAGAGAAGATACAACTTAGAGGAGAAATTGATCTCTAAGAGGATAAGGAAAGAAAACCGGGTACATTCTACCTTTGTTCTCAATAATAATTTAGAGAAAGAAGTAGAATTGCATGCCAAATATATTGCTGTTGTAGATGCTTACAAACGAAAATATGTTTCATTGAATTGGGAATTTAGTCCTTAAATTTGTAAGAATTTTGCAAGTATCTTGGTAAAAAAAAATCAAAAAATCAAAAGCATAATCAATTACATCATTTTTAGCTTTGATTTTGGTTTTCCCTCACTTTGTTTGTATTGTGCTGACTAACTTGTTGGTGGAGGGAACATTTTGCCAAGGTAAGAGAAGGATTTGGAGAGAAAACAAAAAATCTACTACTTAAAAATGCGCCTAGCCTTTGCTAGCATCGTTTGAGGTATTTTTCTCATCAAGCTTGCACTTCCCTTAAATTGTGGCATTTTCAAAGTTCAAAAACATAGTTTAATCATAAAAAAGGAAAAAAATAAACACTTCAATTCTAAGAACCCCTTTGTCACGGGGTTGAAAAAGAACCAATTTGATTGTGAGTGTTTGGGATAAGGGAAAAGCAATAGGGATATGCTCTTCACTCTTTGAGTGAATCAAATTCCCAAACTTGCTCTACCAAATCCATTTTTCATGCTTTTCAATGAATATGTTTAAAACTTAGTGGGCTCGCCTCCCGAGATTGCCTTAGAAGGGCCGGTGAGAGGGACAGCCCAAAGTGGGATACACTTGCTTTTGCCGCGAGAATCCGACCCACTATAAAATGAAACACGGGTATCCTTAATGGGGTACACGACAAAAGGATTTTAGCTCTTTCGAACTTCCTCTAGTAGTCCTAACGGATTGCGCAAAATCGTGCTTTTGTGCATGTGGGAAGCCCCTTAACATAGTTGGGGGATGAAAAGCTAAGATCTCTTTTGAACGGAAAACTTACTACATAACGGTAAAATAGCAAAACTACCTATTAGAGCCATGTTTACGAACCAATTATGTGCTAGGTAGATTGTGTGGAAGCTATTCTTGTGTTAAACCTGTGAAAACGTTCAAAAATATACACATTAGAGCATTCTAGGGATATGATACCCAATTGATGTGTGTGTTGAGATTGTTTTTATTTTCAAACAAGATATTCCAAAGTTATTGATCAAAACACCATTAAAATTTTAAACCATTTAAAATTGATCAAAAACTTTTACCTTATTCCAAAAACAGCTTATCAAGAGAAGAAAGTCAACATACCCTTAAAGTTTGTTCATGCCTGTTATTACAAGGTCATTTTCTATAAGGAGAGCATTACAAACAGACGGGACCTACAACGGAGAAGAGCTCCCATTTCCAAAGAACACTTTCATTACTTCACAAGTGACTGAAAATCCCACTAAGGCAAAGGACATTAACAACATGTTTAGTGGTACCCTAGGAAATATCGATCCCACTAACCAAGGGAACAACATGAATGGGGGCATAGATCCCAATAACAACCAAGGGAACAACATGAATGGAGGTATGGATCTTAACAACAATCAAGGAAATTCTAATAATGGAGGAAGAGACCCTAATTCTCAAGAGGCAAATTCACAAGGCAACAACTTATTGCCTCCTCATAATACAAAGTTACCCCCAACTGCAGAAGAAGCCACGATTGAAAGAGCATTAGAGGCAAGACAATGTCCTTATTTCATAGAACTAATGAAAAAGACCATGCTTATGGATAAAGAAAAACACTTCATGGACTTAATACAAACGGGGGTAAAGCTACCTAAAGATTTTGACATAGAACAATTAAAGCCCAAGGAAATAGAAGACCCTATGGAAGCAATGAGGAAACAATTCAAAGCATTACAAATGGAAATTGACAATTTGAAACAAAATGGGGCTCCTAAGCCTTTCTCTATTGAAACATTATGCCCTTTTCCATTTGATAAGAGTTTGGTCATGGTGCCTTTTCCCATTAATGTAACATTTCCTAAATATGAGAGATATGAAGGAACATCCGACCCACATGACCATCTTCGGGGGTTTTGTGCATTAAGTCTTGAATTCATGCATGAATCAACCTATTTAATGAGACTATTTCCAAGAAGCTTGGGAGGAACAGCCATGGATTGGTTTTCAAAACTACCATCCGGCATAAAATCCTTTGAAGAGTTAGCATCTAAATTCGTGACTCATTACTCTTATAACATCAAACATGAGGTCACCATGATAACGTTATGTAACACGAAGCAACAAGATGGAGAAGCCTTTCTCACATTCTTGCAAAGATGGAGGACTGCATTTGCTAGATATCCAAGAAGTGTACCGGAAAAAGAAAAAATGGATATCTTTATTAACGGTTTGAGAAGCGAGCTGAATTATAGACTAAGGATGCAATGTCCCAAAACCTTTCAAGATCTAATTGATAACGGAATTACAATGGAAGAAGTGTTGATTAAGAGTGGAGAGTTGAAATTGCACAAGGAAAATAAGAATAACTCTAACTCCAACAACAACAATATCAACAATAACAACAATCCAAATAAAAGTTGGTACAACAACAATAGCCGTTATGCTGCAAGGAATAACAACAAAGGTATTGTTAATGATGGTGTAGTGGAATCCAGCAACTTGAAGGTGATTCCATTTGCCCTTACAAAGACACCAAATCAAGTGAATAATGCTAATCAAGCATATAATGCACCTTCCAACAACAACAACAATGTCAATAAGAATAATCAAGGAAACAAGGATCAAAACAGCAAGTATGATAAGTATTTGAAACCCACTCCTGCAAGACACTTTACACCCTTGGGAGAATCACTTGAAACTGCATTAAAGACTCTCATAGCTAACAATGTTATTACATTACCCGCCATTAAACCTTATGAACCAGACCACAAGCCGGGTTGGTGGGATGCTAAGCATCATTGTGAATATCATAGGATTCGGGGGCACCCTACAAATGAATGTTTACAATTAAAGAATGTGGTGCAAGACTTGATAGATAACAACATAATCACTGTTGATGGACCCCAAAATAATGAAGATCATACGGCCTTCAAACAACCTTTTTACAAACATGATAAAGGTGAGTCATCCAATGGCAAGAAACAAAGTGCCAATAATCTCAACTTTGCGCCATCATATGATCATATTGTTAATGCTATCATCATTAATGAACAGCCTCAAAAGGAAGCAACAAATGTCATTACAAGAGGGCATAATTCTAGAATGACTTTACAAGGGATAGTCCCTCAAAACACCAATATCCCATCATCCAACATTGTGGTCAAACAATCTCCTACAACAGCAAGACCTTATAGTTTGGTAGACCAATTGCAACGTACTCCAGCACAAATCTCAATCTTAGAGTTATTGAAGTTGTCACCAAATCATAAAGAGATTTTGGAAAAAGCTTTAGAAGAAACACATGTTTCTACTACCTTAGGGGAAGAAAAGTTTCAAAATATGGTAGGACATCTTGTGGCTCCTCATTGTCTTTCATTTTCAGATCAAGATGACATGTCTATAACTCATCCTCAAAATTTGCCATTACATATAGAGGTTTTGATCGAAAGGCATAGAGTCAAAAGAGCCCTTATTGATGGAGGGGCTGGCCTTAACATATGCACATTGAGTCTTGTAAAATCCTTAGGTTTCTCCGAGTCTTGCATTGACCCTACAAAGAAAATCACCATAAAAGCTTATGATGAGGCTGAAAGGGCTTCTAAAGGCATGATTGTGTTGCCCATCCAAGTGGGACCAGTTAAGAAGGAAACCAAATGTCAAGTGTTGGACATGAAATTAACCTATAACATTTTATTGGGAAGACCTTGGATTCATGAGATGCAAGCTGTCCCCTCCACATACCACCAATGCATCAAGTTCCCATACATGGGTGAAGAAATCACAATTGGAGGAGACTCAAATCCATTTCAATATTGTAATGCACTCAAACCCTTGCATGAATTATACATTCCACATAATCGTGAAGGAATTGTTCCAAGAATCACCAATGAAGATGCACAAAATCCTCTTCAAGCTAGCTCAACTACATCAACTAAGGGCAAGGAAAAAGTGAGCTACGAGGGTCCAAATGTGATGGAAAGTCCATATGTGGCACCTAAATTGGAAACAGTGATTTACAAACCTACTAAAGAGGAAAAAGAACAAGCTAAAGCAGATCATTACCAATACATGAGTGAGATGATGAACAAATTTGACAAACAATGCAAGATTAGTTCAAAAGGGGTAGGAGAATATTCAGTTTCTCTATTTGACATGCCCATGTCTCCTAAATCACATGGAAAACCCTCAAAAGAACATCTTCCACATAAGTATAATTCTTATTTTGTGAGGGAAGATAACAAAGCAACATGGGATAAGGAAGAGGATGATGTCCTTCAATGGCTTTATCATGATGAGGATGGTACCCTAGACACTCCCATGGAAAGAATTCAGCATGTTAATATACAAACAGAACAATATGGGAAAGGATTTGATATTATGCAAAAGATGGGATACAAAGGAAGAGGACCCCTAGGCCAAAGAAATAGAGGATTATTAGAACCTATTGAACCTGTTTGGAGGGCAAGTCATGAAAAAGCCGGAGTAGGTTTTCAACATAAGGGAGAAAGTTCAAGTCCAATGCATGATTTTCATCCTCAAATAAATGCATTAGAATCCGAAGGAGATAGTGATGATTCTAGGGATTATGAATGGGATACTTTATCAGATGAGTCATGTCAAGATAAAGAAGTCATTGTTATACATACTTATGCAAAAATCCCAAAACAAGATGCTCCAATTAATGAAGAATCTTCTATTCAAAGGCCTAATATAGAACAAGCATCTAGTAGTGGAGCATGGATAGAAACATTTTGGACACCTTCAGAGGAGGGAAATTCAAACGTTAGTTTTAACCCGCTTGTGGCTTTTCCCACATTGTTTCCCGTAGAGGTCGACGAGGATTCAAGCGAAGGGAACTTTGACCCTGCTTCCATGGATCATCTTGAGGAAGCACACATCATAGACCTAAACGATACAATGTATGAACCCTCAAACGAAGTCATGTCCATAAATCCTATTGATGATACCTTACCCAATAATTCCTTAATTTTGATACATCCAGACCTCATTGATTGGGATCAAACTGAACCACATGACTTACTTTACTTCCCAAATGACCAAGCCACAAACCAATACCTCAATGCGGTTGAACCCTCTTTCATCAACGAACTCAATACGGACATGATGACAACAGCAAGGGTCCAATCTCTTAGTCAAAAAAAAGAAAAAACAAAAAAAAATAAAAAAATGAAAAGTTCTATTGGTGAAAACCCAACTGTGGCACCCTTAGAACCAAAAACAATGAAAATAAAAGACGTTTCTTTTGGTGAAAACCCAACTGTGGCACCATTAGAAGAGAGATTGGATACTTTGCCTGAACATGAAGAAGAACGGTCATCTATTCTTATAGAGCCAACAGAAAAAGTTAACATTGGCACGGAACTAGAGCCAAAGGTTGTACACTTGGCTGCATCACTTACATCTATGGAAAGAAAGGACTTTATCAAATTCTTCCAAGAACAACAAGTAAATTTTGCATGGTCATATGCCGATATGCCTAGGTTGGATCCTGATTTCATAATGCATCATCTGAATGTTAGACCCGGAGTTAAACCTGTAAAGCAAAAACTAAGGAAAATGCACCCACATGTGGCTCTTCTAGTCAAGGCAGAATTGGAAAAATTGTTAAAGGTGGGGTTCATAAGAACAATAGCATATGCTGATTGGATCTCTAACATTGTGCCAGTTACTAAACATGATAAATCTATCCGTGTGTGTACGGATTTCAGAGATTTAAACCTTGCATGTCCCAAAGATGACTTTCCATTGCCAAGCATTGATACCATAGTGGATTTGACAGCAGGTCACGCAATGTACTCATTAATGGATGGATTTAGTGGCTACAACCAAATCAAGATTGCTCCCGAAGACCAAGAAAAGACAGCATTTACTTGCCCTTGGGGTACCTTTTGTTGGAATGTTATGCCCTTCGGTTTAAAAAATGCTGGAGCTACATATCAAAGGGCCATGACAACTATTTTCCATGACATGATGCATACTTTTTTAGAAGATTATGTGGATGACATTCTAGCAAAATCCCACAATAGAGAAGAGCATTTACAAATCCTAAGAAAAATATTCATTCGGTTAGAACAATTCAAAGTTAGACTAAACCCAAAGAAGTGTGCCTTTGGTGTCCAATCCAGCAAGTTATTGGGTTATATAGTGTCAGCAAAAGGTATTGAAGTTGATCCTGAAAAAGTACAAGCAATTCTAGAAATGGAGATTCCAAGAAATATTAGCCAAATGAGGTCACTCCAAGGAAAGATTCAATCAATAAGGAGATTTATCTCTCAATTAGCAGAAAAGTGTCACTCCTTCACAAGATTGTTACACAAGGACACTACATTTATGTGGGATGAGGAATGTGATAAGGCCTTTGCTACTTTGAAGACTTATTTGATAAACCCACCTATTCTTATGTCACCTATCAAAGGTAAAGAACTGTTGTTATACATATCAGCCACAGAAAGGTCTCTAGGCATATTGTTGGCACAAGAAGATGAGCAAGGAAAAGAAAGGGCAATCTACTATCTTAGTAGAACCTTAATAAAATATGAACTCAATTATTCATTCATGGAAAGAGCATGTCTAGCAGTGGTTTTTGCATCTCAAAAACTAAGACATTATATGTTGATGCATAAGATCAAATTAATTGCCAAGATTGATCCTCTCAAATACTTACTAAGTAAAACTGCCTTAACAGGTAGAATAGCAAAATGGGTCATGATCCTAAGTGAATTTGACATTGAATATGTTGATAGAAGAGCAATTAAAGGACAAGTGATAGCAGATCACTTAGCAGATAACCCAATGGAGTCTACACAAACCATGCAAATTGAATTTCTAGATGCAGAAATTGTCAACATAGAAGCAAAGACATGGAAGTTATATTTTGATGGATCTTACACACAAGGAGGTTCTGGAGCAGGTATATTATTGGTTACTCCTCAAGGATACACCATTCCAAAGTCTTATAAACTCTTATTTCCATGCACCAATAATATAGCGGAATATGAGGCATTAGTCATTGGCATCAAAATGGCTTTAGAATGGAGTATTGCAGAATTACAAGTGTATGGAGATTCCCAACTCATAATCAATCAGGTTAATAATGAATACAATACCAAGGACATAACATTGATGAAATATAAAACCTTGATTGATGGATGGAAGAAGTACTTTGCTTTGATCACATTTGAACAGATTCCAAGAGAAAAGAATAGAGCAGCAGATGCCATGGCTACCTTGGCTTCATTGTTACAAAAACCAGATCAACATGAGAAGTATGAGTTCTTGGTGGAAGAGTTGGTAAAACTGGCATTTAACCTTCCTGACACCCAAATTGTTGCTCTTTTACATGGACATGACTCTCCTTGGTATGGACCCATCTATACTTACCTTAAAGACCAAGTACTCCCCATAGACCAAACTCGTGCCCAAAAACGTAACTTCATACGCCAAGCCGCCCGTTACCTAATCCTTTCAGACACATTGTATCGTAAGGGTCTTGATGGGACGTTACTTAGATGTCTAGAGGAAGAAGAGTCTAAGTTAGCTTTACGCGAGGTCCACGAAGGCATTTGCGGGTCACACTCAAGCGGTTTTAATCTAGCTAAGAAAATCCTTCATCTAGGGTACTTTTGGACAACATTAGAAAAGGATGCTTGTCAATTTGTGAAGACATGTAGCAAATGTCAATATCATGGTAATATGATACATGCACCGGCTCAAGAATTACACCCATTCATTACACCATGGCCTTTTTATCAATGGGGTTTTGACTTGATTGGGATCATATATCCTCCGTCTTCAAACGAACACAAGTATATCATCACAGCAACAGAATACTTCACCAAATGGGTGGAAGCAGTTCCATTAATAACAGCAACCGGCAAACAAATTTCAATGTTCATTTTGAACCACATAATTTGCCGCTATGGTATTCCACATGCCATTATCACGGATAATGGGAAACAATTCAAAAATCAGGATATTGATGAACTTTGCATGACATTTCACATTACACATCATTCATCATCCATTTATTATCCACAAGGCAATGGACAAGCTGAGGCAACAAACAAAAATATCCTCAAAATATTAAAAAGATCAGTTAACAAATCAGGAAGAGATTGGCACGTGCAAATAAACCCCGCACTATGGGCTTACAGAACTAGTATCAGAACATCTACAGGAGCCACCCCATTCTCTTTAGTCTATGGAACTGAAGCAGTTCTACCATTAGAAGTTGAAATTCCATCTCTACGGGTTTCATTAAGAGGATTGATCACTGATGAGGATTATAGGATTGCTAGACTACAACAATTGGAATTGTTAGAGGAACATCAGACTCAAGCTTATGAGCATTTAAAAGGTTATCAAAACAGGATTGCCCACAATTACAACAAACACATCAAACCAAGAACTTTTCAAGTAGGAGACTTGGTACTAAGAGAAAATCCCAAAAATCAAGTTGAAAGGGAAAAGAAAGGAAAGTGGGAAGCTAATTGGATAGGCCCATTTGTTATAGCATCATCCTTTGGAACTGGAACATATAAATTATCAGATTGTAATGGTGAAGAATTACAAGAACCCATAAATAGCATTCATTTGAAGAGATTCTACACCTAAAACAGATGAAAGAGTATAAAGAGGATCAGATGAGAAAGCATCATAATTATTGTACATAATTGAAAATGGAAAATACCAAAAACATTTGAAAATAGAAAATCCAAAAACATTGGAAAAGAAGAAAGATCAAAAACAGTGGAAAATTGAGCCTGAAGAAAGCAAAAACATTTGAAAAACTATCTCTTGGTGAAAACCTAGCAAATAGGCGCCAAGGTGATAATGAAAAATAAAAAAAAAAAAGGAAAAAATGAAAAAAAATGAAAAAAGAGAAAAAGTGCCTTGGTGAAAACCTAGCAAATAGGCGCCTTGGTAGCAAAAAAAAAAGAGAATACCCAAAAGTGAAAACTTGGTAACAAGCGCTTTTGGTTCCCTTAAGTCATTTCCTTCCTAGTCACATGTGTATATAATGCATCTCATCATCCCATTTGTTTAAACCTTCATTGCATCCGTCATTTGTACATAGTCATCATAACAGTTTGTAGCACCATCCTTTACATTGCCTAAAGTTGTCAAAGGTGATATATCAAATACTTGGGGGCAGCATAAATGGATTGGAAAGTGGGTATCTCAAAAGGGATTCATATGAACAAACATTCAGTCACAAGCAGAAAGAGATCAACATTTTCAGAAGAGAGATCAGATTTGTGTAAACCTTTGATTGATAACGAAAAAGTTGACTACCACAACAAAATTCCATGAGCCTAAATTGACTTATTATTCAGGATTAAAAATAAAAAATCATGTCATGATCAAACACTTGGAAATATATTTTGTTGAAAATCAGAAAACAATGCAAAACACTTAGATAGATTCTTTTGAAAAGTTGGTTAAAAATCTGTTTACTTACATTCATTCAATTTGTATCAAGTCTTTTTAGCTCATCAAGGATGTTTCGACTAGATTGGCAATGATGGAGACATGATATTTTTCTTGACTATGATGTGACTGTTTGGAGGAAAATTCATTGCCTTATGAGAATTCATCTGAAGACATGGTCATCAAAGAACCATCGAGGATTATCTTATAAAATAATGAGTTAACCTTTGTTTGTTTACGCAACCGGATACCTTGGATATTTAGATTCTTCATATCTAAATGACAAAATCCACTTGCAACATAGAATCCGACAAAATCGGTATTCGTACTCTCATGATTTTTTTTGGAAGTCAGTGATAGTCGTATTGATGAGACCGATGGGAAAGCAAAACAGAGGTTACCATATGAGCAGTAAAGTAAAAAGCGATATTCATATCATCATGTCAGTGGGCAGTGGTGGTTGTGTCGACTTTCCGGTCCCAAGTGCTCAATGATGAAAATATATCCTCAAGGCATTTATTTGCTAAAAGCTAGTGACACTTAGCTGCATTCATAAAAAGGTTAAATGCATTCTCATATTAGATTAATTGCATGTGCATTTTTTTCCCAAGGGTTTTATTTTCGCATCAAAAAGGGGGTACATGACATCATTAACAGGGTTAAATCAACAAGGACAACATCATTTCAACATCATCTTTTCTACAAAAATAAAAATAAATGAGATTATACTTTTTGCATTCATTCCATATCATTAATCATTACATAGATATTATCAAAGAAAAGAAGTAAATAATCATTTACATTTGCATACAGATGGCATACATGAGAAATAACATATCAAAACTGCATCCATACATGAAGAAGAAATGCATCCATCTATCTATATCATACATAAGATACGTTGCATCCATAACCAATAGTCATCCAAAAACAAATGCATTAGATCAACACATATAGCAGCATCTAAAGGAAATCTCATATATCATCAAGTAAAAGCAGGAAAGATCATAAATGTTCTCATATCACACGTCTACTCATAACAATGATGTCACAAAACTCAACTCTATAATCGCCCATCAACAGGGGCATCAATGTCAAATAAGTGTCAAAATACAACTGGAAAGGTGACACCAAAGTCACAAGACTACGGTACAATATCAAGTATCTCAATGATCAATAAGAGCACTCATGGCTCATCTCTCGTCACCACTGGGAGGAGGTCCTGGAGGAGGCTGTGGAGGAGGCTGTGATGGAGGCTGCTGAGGAGGCGTCTGACCAACCATAGCAACAAGGAGAGGAACCAAGGGAGCCAAACCCGATACCAACTGCTGAATCATAGAGGACATCTGTGACACCTCTGTCCGTAATGCTCCCACATCTGCTCGTAGCTGGCTAGTACTAGAGCTCTCTCCAACCTCATAGGTACTCTGAGGATCACCTGTATCTATAGGAGCTTTTCCCCGATCACGGGAAAAAGCTGCTGGCATCTGCTGTGCATCTGTGTCCTGATCATCCACAGTAGTCTGCTGTACTCCTGCTCTCGTATCCTGTCCTGTCCCTGGATCCTGTCTAGCAGCCCTCACATGATCCTGACGATCTAACCTCTGTCTCTATGCTACTGCAGGACGAGGAGGAGGAGGTGGTGCCTGTACCTGTGCATCTCTCGCTCGTCCTCTGAGCCGAATCACTGCTCTACCTCGGGGTCTACCTCTGCGTCTCCTCCCACCACCAACATCCTCACCATCATCTCGCCCAGGTACTGGCTCTGCAGGGTCTGTAAAGCGAGGCATCGGATGCTCCATCAACCAAGCTAGATACTCCTGTGTGACGCCAGCATCTCTGATGTGTAACCTCATGTCCCAATCCATATAACCCAGTAATGATATCTGCTCTATAGCATCATCATATGAAGGCATGTGACCCCAAGTAACACGCTCTGCACTAGAACGAGCATATACTGCAGATCCCTGAGGCATAGGCTGAATCCGCCCAAACTGTCGTAGTACTCTCCCTGCCAAGAATCTCTCAAGAACAGAGTCAATCCTACCGATCATCCATCGAGGAGCAAACATATAGGGTAACTCCAAGCTATCCTCTCTCCAATCCTCGACCTCAACATATGGTCTCCAATAGACCTCATCCATGTCATCAATCTGCCGGCGCCAATACTCCAAGTGACCCAAGTGATGCTGTGTCACCATACCAGTATACTGCCATGCAAAAGGATATCCTAGAGGACGATCTCGATCTGATATAGGACGACTGACTGGTAAGTGCTCCCATATCCACAACTGTAAAATATGAATCCCAGCAGATAATGAGGCTGCTCTCCTGTAAACCACCTCATGCAGATCATGATAAAGCTGTGCTAGCACACAAGATCCCCAGTCAAAGCGTCGAGGATGATGTAGCAAATCCTCGATAATCCTGCCCCATCCCACTGAAAATCCGCGACCTCGCCGATCAGGTAATAAGACACCACCAATGATAGCACCTAATAAAGCTGGTAAAACAGGAAATGAGGCAAACTGAGGCCATAAGATACAGTCATCACCAATAGATGGATCTCCGAATACTCGTCGACAATATGTCCCGTCATAGACTGCGTCATAATATACTATCTCTCCATGAGTCGGGATCCGTAGCAATCTATAAACATCCTCCGGTGTAATAGTCATCTCACCCTGTGGTAGCCAAAATGTGTTTGTCTCAGAGTGCCAACGCTCTGCGACAGCCGTAATCAAACCTCGGTTCATCTGGAACCGAGGAAGCTCTAGTATGCACAGTAAACCGCAGCGCCTAATCACTCGCCTCTCGGCGTCAGTCAACTGAGTCCTCAGCTCCATCACCCAGTGTGGTACAGTCCGAAGGTACAGCACAGGGACATCCTCCTGTTTAATCAAAATAAGGGAACCACATGAGTAACTTACTATCAGGAAATCAAACAATCAATCATGGTCATCAATTTAAATATACCTATCAGACTTACCAATCCTAACTCTAAGCGTTGAGGAAGGACGATCCTAGTTTTATGTCTCTAAGCATTTGGGCATAAAATGGATGGACATTTAGATCCATGATCTATCATTCATGATGAGGATTGATTAATCTTATTCTTCGATATTATAGTTACCTATGTTCTAATTCGTTGTTGAAGTCAAACAAAGGGAATACCCTAACTAAACATTCGATTGAATTCATTGACGTGATCGATATCAATCAGGTTGACGTAATCGAGCAATCAGACATCTTAGAAAAGTTTTAAATAAACAAATTTTTTTTTACTCACGCGACTTTTCTTTCTGGCGTCATTTCTTTTACCAGAGGTGACATTTCTTTGATCAAACGCGTGATTTTATTCAACCGCGTGACTTATTTTCACGGAGGCGGTATAAGATTTTCCGTAGGCGACATCTTATTATCACGCGACACCTGATTAAAAATGTTTAAAACCTACGCGACATTAAATTTTCCTTAGGCGACACTATATTTTCTAAATGCGTGAAAATACCTAAGGGACGCGACATAAGATTTATCAAAGGCGACATTTAAAATTTTCAGGCGATATTAAAATGCACGGAGGCGACATTTCTTTTCACGCACGCAGAATTAAAATTTTTAAAAGCATTAAATAAGGTCATAAATGCGACTTTACAAACATGAGGAAAATTTGAATGACATACCGGAGGACCATCGGTCGCTCTCCGACTGAACCGGCGCGCTCTCTCAAACCGATGCTCGCGATGTGGGACCACCATCGTCTCCAGAAGGCTAAAATCAGAGCTCAAATCTCAAGAAGGAACGGTGCAAATGAATAGTAAAATGAGGGGTTTTACCCTATTTAAGGTAAAATTGGTCCTCATAAATACTTAAAACAATGCACTTTGAACCTATTATAGGACATTTTCATTAATCGGGGCATAAATCAAATTTGATTCTTTCTTTCAAACGGTATCAGAAATCAAAACATATTCCAACTACTTAAAATCGTTCAAATCAAGGAATTAATATGTTTTATTTCTGAGGGGGCATCAGAGTATCAAATGGGCATCACATCAAAAACATTTATCAGTGGGGCATATCATATCATATCATAGCAGTATCATATCAAGATATCAGTATCAAATCATATCATATCATCATATCAAATATGTCATCATATCAAATCTGTCATCGTATCAAACCTATCAACATCTCAGCAATCAATCAACCCAGGACCTTTATCAGTGAACCCAGGACCTATCATCATATCAGGACCTATCATCATATCAGGACCCATATCATATCAGAGGCATCAGAATCATATCAGCACCATCATCAGAGGCATCAGAATCATATCAGCACCATCATCAGAGGCACATCATCATCATCAGGAAGTACATCAATCAGAACGATCAGAGGAGTATCAGAACCAGGACCAGAATCAGATCATCATACTAAGGGAATCTTTGAATCAATGTTCTTCGCACATCGACTCAAAGAGGGGCATTTGTAGACATGGAAAATTGGCAAAGGCTTAATTCAATCAAAAGGTGCATCAAGTCATCAAAATAGCACTAAAAATAACATAAATGGAACAAAGGCAATTCAAATCAAAGGAAAATTCAATTAAATGATTAAAATGATTAAATAAAGCTTGAAAAGGAGAAAAACACTAAGAAATTGATTAAATTCAATTAATGACATAGTTGTTGAAAGCAAAAATCAAAATGAACCTCTTACCCTTCATGGCTAAATTTAATTACTTTAATTAATTAATAAATATGAAATTCTCTCAACAAAGGAAAAAAGGAGACAAAATGGACACAAATCACTCACTTTTGTTGAAATGGTCCAGCCTTTTGAAACCATTTAAATGTTTGTCCCCCCATTTAGGGACAAAGCAAAGCCAATTGACCTTACCCAAGCATAACCATGGTTATCTCACTTTACCCCCTACCCTTGGGAAAACCTTATAAATAGAAGGCATTTTGAGGCATTATTCATCCACTCCATATCTTTGAATTGCAGCAAAGCTCTTGCAATTTGCATCCACATCACTCACTTAGCATTTTCATTGATATTTAGCTTAAATTGCATTGATCATAGTAGATTGTTCATCAAATAGAGCTAGAATTTGATAGAATAGATCTAAATTTGCATATCATATAGCTTAATTCTCATCTTTAGAGTGTCACTAGTGAGGATCATAGCTGAGAGCCTCATTTACCACTTTATTTTAGAGAACCATGAGATGTTGATAGATTAATTGTGCATTATTTAGATTAGTTTGCTTTGAATAGTGTAAATTCTCTTTAAATCTTGTTATTTCATGAAGGTGTAATCACTCACACACACTTATGAACACCTAAAAGTGTACCAAAATAGAATCTCGAGGAACTATAATAAACATATCAAGCTGAGAGTCTTTCAGGTAGGAGACTTAGTGTTGAGAGAGAACCTAAAGGATCAGGTTGAAAGAGAGAAGAAAGGAAAATGGGAGGCTAATTGGCTTGGCCCATTCATCATAGTGTCATCATTTGGCATAGGAACCTATAAGTTATCAGATTGTGAAGTAGAGGAACTCCAAGAACCCATCAACAACATTCATCTCAAAAGGTTCTACACATGAGGGAGACAAAAGAGTATAAAGAGTATCAGATCAGGAGCATCATATTTATTGCACATAGCAAAAGAGATCTTGAAAAATACAAAAAAAATTGAAAAAAATAAAATATAAAAATAAAAGGAAAAAAGAGCAAAAAAGTGCCTTGGTGAAAACCTAGCAATAGGCGCCTTGGTAGCAAAAAAATAAAAAGATCCAGAAGGTGAAAACTTGGTAAAAGAGCACCTTTTGTTCCCTAAAGTTTGTCTTTCCTAGTCACATATGTCCATATTGCATTTCCAACATCCCATTTATACAACCACCATTGCATCCATCATTTGTACATAGTCATAATAAAGCTGTTCATTTGCATTGTTGCATTGCCTATTCACCCTAAGTTTATCGAATGATCACATTTATCACTTGGGGGTAGAAGAGGATTGAAAATTTGGTACCAAATGGATTCAATAAGTGCTACAATCAGCCACGTCAGAGAGAGATTTATCAGAGTTTTAGAAGAGTAGAAAGTTATTGAACCTTTGATGGACATCATTGTTCAAACCCTAAGTATTCGATCCTACAAAATGATCCATGAGCCTTCATCGACTTTATAAATCAAGATTAAAAATTGAAAAAACACCTTAAAGATCATAATGCTTGGAAATACTTGTTGAAAATTAGGAAACATTACAAAACACTTGAAACTTTCTTTGTGATAAATCTTTAGGAAATTGACTTTTTCTTACATCTTTTGAGCTATTCGATGATGCTTTGACTAGATTAGCCATGATAAAGATGTGATATTTTATTTCCTTTGAGTGATTGTTTGGAGGAAGATTCATCAACTTATGAAAGTTCATCTAACGACATGGTCATCAAAGAACCATCGAGGACTATCTCATAAGAGGACGGATTGACCTTTTCTTGTTTACGCAAACAGATCCCTTGGCTATTTAGATCTTCTATATCTTAATACCAAAAATCCACTTGCAACATTGAATTTGTTAACACTGGTATTTAGACTCCCATAGTTTGGTCATCCAACTAGAGGGGGTTGTACTTGGTTCAAAAAGGATGTTACCAAAAAGTGATAAAAAGTGGTATTCATATCATCATGATGTGGTCAGTGATGATTGTACTAGCTTTCCAGTCCCAAAATGCTCAATGATGAAAATTTATCCTCATGGAATTTATTTGCTAAAAGCTGGTGACACTTAGGTTGCATTGCATTATCATGTTAGATTAATTGTATTATCATGTTAGGTTAATTGCATTATCATGTTAGGTTAATTGCATTATCATGTTAGATTAAATGCATTCATTTGTGGTTAATTTTCCAAGGGCAAAAGGGGGTACACCAATAATGTTGGTTAGTGAAAAAATTAACAAAATGAGGGATTCCATCAAATGTAATACTCTTGATCAATCAAAACTACAAGGAAAATGAGATTATGTTTTGCATTCAGGCAAAGCATTAATCATTAATCATTATCCATATACCAGAAAAAGAGGAAAAAAAACATCCATACATCATTTTCATACATGTAGGTAAGGATAGAATTGCATACATTGAAAAATTAAAAAAAAAACATAAAGGGCATTTCCACATGCATTTCCATAAAACATTTTACATTCATACATTGAGAAAAGAGAAAACCATGTCATAAATCCATACATCATTGCACCATTTATCTATATCATAAAATAAGATAACTGCATGCATAGCATAAATCAAAGTAAATGCATAAACACATCATATAGCTGCATAAAAGATAAATATCATAAACAACTCATCAAGGAGAACCAAGGAGTATATCATCATATATCATCAAAAAATTGTTCATCAATGATCCATCAACTCAGTATATCAAGATACAATGTCATACAAAAGTGGTACATCAAATGGTCTGATAAAAAACATGACATGTGATACAAGTACATTAGCCATGAGTGAATCTATCATCAAAGCAATCAAGATCTTGTAGCACCAGATCCATTTGGACCTCTACCATCCAGTGGGGGAGGAGTTTGAGAAGTGCTCGCTCTGCTCTGTCTCTGCACTACAACCGACATAAACTACTGCATCAAAGTGGCAACCTGATCTAAATGCCCAACAATGGTGGACATATCTGTCCTTAGAGATTGAACCTCTCGTACTAAAATACCTATAGTAGGAGCATCCTGTGAACCTTGTCCATGATCCTGTGGCTGTTGATCCTGTATAGGCACCTGCTGTGCTGGAACCTGATCCTGCTATGCTGCATCATCATCCTGCTGAGCCAAGGCTACTCTCTGAAACTGAACCAAAGGATCCAATCCACTAGGAATCTTCCTAGCCACATCAACATGAGCTAGTATTTTCCATCTCTAATGTCTATGAACTCTCTATTGTCTATCTGCTCTAGGCTATCTATCAAGTGCATCATCATGATCTCTAGCATGATCTATATCCCTCACATGACCATGTATCACTCATCCTCTATTAGCAATAACAGGAGGATCTCTCCACCCTCCTCATCTCCATCAATTACCACCACCACCTCCATCACTTCGACCCAGGATAGGCTCTACTGGATCAATAAAATGAGTAAACCTGTTACGAGCCCACCAATCAAAAAAATCATGAGACATACCTGCATCAGCTACACTAGAAAGAATCTCCCAAATGCAATAAGCCATACCGGCAATATGATCTAAGGAAAAATCATAATCAATCAGAGGACCCCACATAGATCTCTCTGCCTATACCTGAGCATACAATGCTGTACCCTGTGGCATATCTTGTGTCTGACCATACTGTCTAGAAACTCTACCAAAGAAGAAGTGCTCAATAGTGGTAGTAGTGTGACCAATCATCCAGTGAGGGGAAAACATATATGGTAACTCATCATCATCCTCCCTCCACATCTCACAACCCCTGTATGGTCTCCATAAAACTTGATCTAGATCATCAATCTATCATTGCAAAAAATCCAAATGACCCAAATGATGCTGTATAACCATCCTAGTGTATAGAAAAGCATAGGGAAAACCTCAAGGCCGAACCCTGTCAGAAATGGGCCTAGTAATGGGAAGATGCTCCCATATCCACAACTGAAGAACCATTGCACCAGTTGACAATGATGCACTCGCTTGATAGACTACCTCATGAAAATCATGATATAACTATGCAAGGATGCATGAACCCCAATCAAAGCATTGAGGATGAGCAAGAAAATCCTCCAATATCCTACCCCATTTGATAGATAAACCATGATCTCACCGGTCGGGAAGAAGTAAAATGCCAATCAATGCACCCAGTACTATTGGCAAGGTAGGAAAAGATGCAAATTGAGGCCAAGTGATCGTATCACCATCATCAATAGAATTATCCCCGAACACTTGTTGACAGATAGTAGAATCATAAATAGAATCATAATACACTACCTCTCCCCTGCATGTGATACGTAGTAATTGATACATGTCCTCAGACATGATCGTCATCTCTCCATATGGAAAATGAAATGTGTTGTGGTCGGAGTGCCATCACTCTACCACTATAGTTAGTAAACCATGGTTCAACTGGAACCATGGTAGATCAAGGAGAAAACTCAAACCACACAACTCAATCACATTGAACTCAACATCTGTAAGAGTCTGGCCCAAATCAATGACCCAAGAAGCTACTGTCTAGATGTATAAAGTAGGGAAGTTTTCCTATTGGCAAAGCAAAGGAATCATATCAGTATATCATATCAAGGAATTATCTCAAGTTAATCAAGTTTTTCAAAGTATCAAGCAATCACACCAAGCACCATTTGTTCATTTCTCTATGTCCTGAGAACGAAGCAACATTATCAAATCATATCAGTTTTCACATTGATTGATTTATCCTATCAGTATCCTATCATAATCGGATTGGTAAATCACATTTGTTGGTAACACTATCCTGATATCCTAATCCATTTGTTTTGTTGAAAGCAATAGACCTAATCTAATCATTTGACTCAAGCATCGAAAGTCATCACATTTTTCATCAGACATGATCAAGTACAAGTGTGAAAAAGTATTATTTTTTTAAAAAAAAGGCTACATGCCTAATTTTTATCAGCACAGATGACATTCCTCCTAAGTGACAAAAAAAAGTTGTGAAGTGACATTATTTTAGTGTTAGGCGATAGTTCTTATGCTACGCGACACTGAATCAGGCTAGGCGACAACAAAAGGTGGCCTAGGCGATGGTAAATTTGCTAGGGTTTCCTAAGCGATAGTGTATATGAAAAAGGGCATTTAACCTAGTTGTACGCATGAGTATCCTATTCCTAGGCAAGGATGAAAGTTGGTCAAGCGGCATTAAACTACATGAAAGTGTGAAAGGAAAGCGTGAATGAGACAGTTAAAGGGTCTAAGTGACAGTAAAATATTTCTAGGCATGAATTTGCAGATTCAACGCAATGATGGAATAAGAAATTGCAATAAATGCTAATAAATGAGCAATAAATGAAAAATAGAGGTTAGAAATAACTTATTGGAGGTCCATACTCAGGTGGCCTCGCATATCTCCTACACCTCTCGAATTGATGCTCTCGAATAGGGACAACCATGTCAGAATTCACCGTAGGATTAGAACAAAATCACCAAAGAGAAAAGTAAAAATGAATAGTAAAACAAGGTTTTTCAACCTATTTTGACCTAATTTTGGAGGTGAAAATTAGCTTAGACCTATATATTGCCATATCAAACTAACCGGGGCATCCTTTAACGCATCACATATCATCAAATTTTCAAAAATGAAAACATATTCAATGAATCAAACATCATCAAAATTTTGAAATCAAACTATTAATATGTTTTAATTTCTGAGGGGGCATTAGGGAATCAAAATTGAAATTGAAATCAAACATCATGAAATCAGTGGGGCATCATAATTTTTTTTGTATTAGCAATCAGTATCATATCATATCGTATCAGGGGCAGCAATCAATCAATATCAGAGGCATATCAGGGAATTAACAATCAAGACCTAAAAGTGATCAGGACTCACAAGAATCTTTGAATCAATGTTCTTTGCACATCAAGTCAAAGAGGGGCATTTGTAGACACGCAAAATTGGACAAGTGCTTTTAAAATTGTAAAAATCATTAAATGGCTCAAAATCATCAAAATGCATTAAAAGGGATCAAATCAATTAAAAAGGGACATAATTAAATAAAGTTGGAAAAAATCAATTAAAGCAAAGGAAAAATCAAATAATGAGGTTAAATAATTAAATCAAAGCTTAAAGGGGTGAAAAACACTACATAATTGATTTTAATCAATTAGTTGTATAGTTGTTTAAATCAAAAATCAAAATGAATCTATTACCCTTACATGGCTAAATTTAATTAATTAATTGAATTTAATAATTGCTAATTTCCTTCAACAAAGTTGAGCAACCAATGAAAATTGAGGACAAAAAGACATAAATCACTCAAACCTTTAAAGTGTCCAAAGCTTTGAGACCATTTAAAGGATTGTCCCCTCATTGTCCCCCCATTTATGAACAAAGCAAAGTATTTGACTCAACCAAGGGATAATCATGATTAATTCACTCCACCCCCTACCCTTGGTAAATTACTATAAATATGAAGCATTTTGAGAGCAATTACCATCTTAGAACTTCATTTTGCAAAGCATTGTTACTATAGGAAATTGAGAGCATTTTAAGAGCAATTAAGAGCATTTAGAGCAATTATCATTGTAATTTTGTCAATTTGAGCTAGATTAAGCATTGAATGAGCATTGTAGAAGCATAAATTCTCATTTTAGAAGTTTCACTAGTGAGGATTTGAGTTGAGAGCTTCACTTACCACCTCTTTCTAGAGAACCATGAGATGTTATAGATCATAGTTTCAATTCTAATTAGATTTCCATTGTATTTACTTTCAATTGTTGCTATTAGATCTTAATTTCATGAAGGTGATATTCATCATCACACACATCCCGATACCATTTTGGCTCAAACAAAACTACCAATGTAGTGAACAACACAATCCCACTTACCCTGATAGCCCAAGGTCAATCAATAATGTAGGTATAGAGCTAGGGTTTACTTGTCTACTTATACTTTTGTCATCTAATGATTTGGGGGCAGCATTGGAGAGTATACTATTTCATGAAACTATATCATTAGGGTTTGCAACTGTAACCCAGACTGGTAGATTGACGGGCCTATAATGCAAATCTTTTCTCCATCGATTGGAGAACCATTCGGCTTCCATTGGAGTTAAAATAAAAGTCTTTTGTTTTCTTTATCTATACAAAGGTCAAAATGTATGTAACCTGAAGATAGTCAGATAACCAGTCTTGAAGCATAAATCAATGAATAAAAGAAGAAAATGATAATACTGATTGTGTATCCAGTAAATTAAATAGTTGAGAGAAAGAATGAAAACCCTCCAAAACCCCAGGTTAAGGTTTCAGCCGCTCAATGTCCTTCGCACACACGCTGCCCTTCTATTTCACCAGCTGAGAATAATGAAAAGAGAAATGAAATGCCCTTTTTTTAAAAAGTTATAACTATGTTTGTCAAAATTTCAACTACCATGGGATTTGTCGATATTTCAACAAACACGGGCATAAATTAAAAAAAAGCAAGGTTTTCCTTCTATAATCTGACCAAGCAAAACCTTTTAATTTTTTGGTCGAAAGTTTTGGTAGAAAAACTAGGCCAAATGTAGTAGTGTAAGTACGAAAAATGAGAAATTGAGTACTTCAGAAGATGCATTAAATGCTAAGGAATCAGGGCTAAGCAATCAAAAAAATCAAAATTTTAACCTAAGGATGAGAAAAACACTCACTATTTTCCATACGAGTTTTCAGACTGGTGTCAAAGCTCGTACAAGTTTCTACAGGTTCCCGTACGACACTTCATGCATACATGACATTCTAAAGGTTCCCGTATGAGACTTGAGGGACCTGATGAAATATCATACGACAGATGGGTCCCTCTCATACGAGTTACAGTTATAACGGGGATGACATGCTAAGGGAAACTAAAAACTCGTACGAGTCCAAGCAGACTGTCGTATGATTTTTCGTGAATGAAAAGTTAAAATCTACAAAATGTGCTAAAAAATCCTAAAAAACATAAAACAAGCAAAAATTGAATGCAGGAGCGGCACAACGGTCCACTTACCGGGTTCCTGTACTGGGGAGGTCGCTGGTATCGATGGTTGCACTCAAAATGATGTGAGGTGATTGGAACTTCCATTTTCTCTCAGAGGGCTCCACAAGTGTCTCAAAAGTCAAAAGTGAATAATGATTTGAAAATGACCCTCTTTGGGCCTTCTATAGGTTTTGACCTAATTTTTTAAAGTGCTCCATTTTGCGTGAAAATTGCACCCCTACCTAATTTTGATGTTCTGAACCCATTTTTGAGATCAAAATAGAAATATGAGATCATTTACTTTGTCAAAATTGTGATTTAAAATTTTCAGACCCAGGACGACCGACTGCTTGCATAATCAACCTTCAAAACATCATTGAAATCTAGTATTCAACTTAACTAATTATCATACATTAAAATCTTTGAAATTTCAACTTGGTCAACCATGGTCAACTCATGGTCAAACCTAGTCAAACTTGGTCTTAAAGACCTCCAAATAATGCAGAATGCATCCTCGGACATGCATAACCATTTCTCAAATCGATTACATCGCTCCTATACCTTATCACGCTGGCTTTCTTGCTAGATTTTGATTTTAATCCCAAAGGGGGCATGGTATTACACATATTTCAATCAAATCTACAAATCAAATTTCTTTCAATAATCAAAACAATAATCACGTGTAGTTGTTGATTCATCAAAAGACCTCATCGCTTGGGGCATATCAGATTCATCAAGATCAATATCAATATGGTGTTCTCTCACAACTTATAAACTGTATTAGCTTTTCATAACCATCAGTTCATTAGTGTTATTTCCTTGGTTCTTCATAACTGAAGGGTTCAAATTTGACATCCTTTCGATTCCTTTGGACATTCAGGTCTGGAGTCAGGACAGTCACTTCTTCGTAATCATAAGGTTTAGAATCAGACATTTTGACACTTTTTCGTAATCACTGGCTTATTGTTGCTACGGTTAACATCATCTTGATTCCTTGGTCAATCAGGACTTGAATCAACATCTTCTAAATCAATCAATCAATTTTTGTCTCAGAATCGGTTAATCTTTTAAGATCAGTTTCTCCACCACATAACTGAGTCCTCATCATGATAAAAAATAGATTAATCTTTGAACCATTGCACTTCACATAGTAATTCAAAGAGGGGCAAAATGTAATACCCCAAAAATGGGCTATAGGACCATTGACCTCCTACATCGACAAATTGATCAAAATCAACACAAAAGTCCTAACCAAAGACACATTGGCACATCAAATCATCGAAAACCTAATTGATTATATCTTAATTCTGCATCGAGGAATATTCCTTGAATATTCCTAATTTTTCCTAATTATCTTTAATTGAATATTATTTGGTGATAAATGTCATTATTTATCCTAAAGTTAATTAATTGAATATGTTCAATATTTGATTAATTAATTTAATTCTGCCACTTAATTATTTAATAAGATTTAATTACATTTATTCCTAATTAATATTATTTAATTTTGACAATAAATAAAAAATCCTTCAAATAATTGCTTAAGTTCTTATTTAATTAATTAAATCCAGTTGTCAATATTTAATGATATAATTTTGGAATAAAGCTTGATTTAATAATTGATTAACCCACAAATCAGTTATTTTTTAAAAATTAGTTAAGTTGAGAATAAATCATTTTGATTATTAAATTAATTCATAATTATCCATGCATATTCAGAAGAGCAGTTAAAATTTAAATTAGAAAATCAATTCAATTTGTTATCTTTTGGAAACTCAATATCTAATTTGAGTTAAAAGGTGATCTAAACTTCTGATTTGAGTTAAAAAGCTATTTTTGCATGATTTTGTGAGTTAACTGTTTCTAATTCATTGATAACTCAAAAATAAAGTTGAGTTCATCAAAGAGTGATTTATGGCTTTTTCCATGCACCCTTAAGCCCTATATTTATATAAAAACAAGGCTCAACCTGTCACAAACGACCCTCATGCATTCGATCTTACATACTTGCGATTTGGAGAATCAAGCTCTTGCGAATAGGCAATTTGTGAGATTTTTCATTATTTTCAATTCATTCATGGCATTTTAGATTTTCATATTAATTCACTTTCACTTATCTTAGATCAATTCATATCAATTTTTCATACATATTGCATATAAAATACAAAAATATAGTTGAATTTTCATATCAATATTCCATTGTTTTCATCATTTAAATCCTTCGTTTAGGTGTTGCATTGTGACTGATCTCAGTCATAATTTGAGAATACCATACTCGCACCTACTAGAAGGTAGTAAATCACCTGGTTAGCTTAGTTCCTTTATCTTGCAGATTTCTTGATTTGCTAACCTCTAATGTTTTACTGAAGTGTTGTGTCACAGCTAGGTGCAAATTTCACATGCACACCTAGTATTGAGTTTCATCATACAATCTTGCGCTTCACTAGTGACCAAAACTGCATTGAGTTCACAAAATTTCAACATCTTTCACTATCTGGGTTCCTTTGGCTTTTCTGTTGTCTTGATCAATTTTCACTCATTTGAAACTGATGTTGTCAATTGATTGAGTCCTTACTAGTGAGTTTGTTTCTCTTTGCTCCTATTTTAAAATCTTGGAAGTGCTCTGGTTATTGTCTCAAAATCTCTTGTCTCATTTGAAATTCAACCTTTGTCAACTTTGTCACAATTTCCATTCAATAGGAATTTAGGCCTTATTCTTGGTACCTTGTACTTTATTTCCCTGGATACATTAACTTGGTCACAAGTATCACTCAACAGGCATTTTAGGCCTCAATCTCGATACCTTGCACTTTTTTTCAATTGATTCTTTATCTATTACTCTCCTCTGACACAAGAGATATCATTACCAAGATCTTCTTACACTAGATTAGTCATCTCATTATTATCAATTTTTTAATCTCATCTTCCATGCTAGTTAGAACTTGTAGTCATTCCTACAAGGCCACAATTGATCTAAAAGGAAAAACTACTTACAATATCCCTAGAACATCTTCTCATGAAGAACCTTTGCATCAAGATCCTATTTACCAGTCAGTACCCTTTTCCCATGTTGATAATTTTGATCAAATCAACATGTCACCCTTTAATTGGGGCACTCATTGAAGGCATGATTCTGAATCCTTTGAGGATGAAGAACTTACACAAGAATAAATCTGAAAGTGCTAAGAAGACAAGCATTTTCACAAGGTGATGCAAGCCATCATGAGTCAGGATAAGGACCATTATTTCATGCATCTCACCTCTATGGGTGTGAAGCTTCCCCCTAACTTTGATGTTGATGGATTAATGCAAAAAGATGGAGTCTCTTCCCACAAATCTTAATAAACAACTCCAGGATCTACGCTATGATATTTCACAACTCAAAAAGGATAAAGATCAACCTACAACAAATATTCACTCAAAATAATATGTCCTTTTCCCTTTGAAAAAAATCTCTACATGTCACCTTTCCCATCCAAGGTAGAGATCCCTAAATATGACAAGTACGATGGCAATAAATATCGACAAGACCACATGAGTGAATTTTATGCCTTGAGCATGGATTTTATGCATGAGAAAAACTATCTTATGAGACTCTTTCCTTGAAGTTTTGGTGGCCAAGCTATGAGAGGGTTCATCTCGCTTGCCCCTGACATTAAAACCTTTGATGCGCTGGTTCAGAAGTTCACCCAACAATAATCCTACAACATCTCTCACACTATTACTATGGTCAACTTGTACAATATGAAACAACATGTAGGAGAACCCTTTATTATATTCCTTCAATGGTGGTGAAGGATGTTTGCTAGATACCCATGACAAATTCCCAAGATAGAGAAGATCGATATATTTATAAACACTTTGGTTCCTGAAATGAACTATGCACTAAAAATACAAACACATGCCTCATTTGAAAAACTGGTCAAAATGTCTATTCACATAGATGTCCTCATGTGGAAGGGATAAATCACCTTACAACATAAAGAGCACAAGTCTTCTTCCAACAACCACCATAAAAAAGACAAGCACAAGTCTTGGACTAAAACCATGGATTCTCAATGACAAAAATTGTGGGAATGACCTCTGTGTCTACCTCTAGCAAACCAAAAGAGCTATCTTTCAACCTATCTACTGGTATTCAATACTAATACAATCAAATCAATATCTTGTCTAAAAGCATGTTGAAATATCCATCGAACTAAATAAAGATCCTATCCCTTCACTTCCTCTATTACATGATCTATTTCTCCCATCACCTCCAATGCAAGATCCTATCATCCTAATTTCTCCATCTCAAGATCCATCTCCATCCTCTAATCCTAGTCAAGATCTTATCATCCCATCCTCTCCACTTGATGATCCTCTAACACCTATCCCACCACCATCACTCTATCCCCTTGGTCCACTTACATTTATCAACAAAAGATAACAAGAGCACCCAACCAACATCTAAACCCAAGGGTAACAAAGACAAGCCATGGATCCCTAGGCCTAAGGGAGATTTCACTCCTCTTGGAGAGTCATTAGAGAATGCCTTGAAGATGATTTTGGCTAACAAGATTATCACATTTCTTGAACACTCTAAACCATACGATCCTAAGATAAATCCTAAGTGGTGGAATGATAACCACTATTCTGATTATCATCGTAATAAGGGCCACATGACCAATGATTGCATGAACCTTAAATACTTGATCTAGAATTTGATCAATAATGAGACCATTGTGGTTGACTTCCCATAGATGAATATTGATCATAAGGCCTTCAAGGAGACTTTTCCTAAATATGAAAAAGGGGAATCATATAAGGAAAAAGACAACAAGGTACTAGCCCATGTGCCTCTCCAAACTACTAACATCTCTCAACTCCAAGTTGCCTCTAGGATGAGCACCATATATTATTTGGAATGGAGTCTTTCCTGTACTTCAGTTGACTAAATCATTGTATGAAAATTTTTCTTGGGCCAAAATAGAATCCCAACTTATTCCATGTTCTTGAGTCAAGCACCTCAAGAGATTTCCAAGAGATCTATTGATAAACTCAGTCTGCCCATAGGATTAAGGATGATAGGCTAATGAGACACACACATTAGTGCCCATTTTCTTCCATAAGCTCCTCCAAAAGTGACCTAAGAACTTTGGGTCTTGGTCTGATATGATGGAGAGAGGCAGACCATGCAATATAACTATCTCCTTAAAGAAAAAACTTGCCACATGGGATGCATCATGAGTTGTCTTACATGGCACAAAGTGAGCCATTTTGGAAAATCTATCCACCACTACAAATATACTGTCATGACCTGATTTGGTTCTAGGTAACCTAAGCACAAAATCCATGCTAATGGAGTCCCATGGCTTCATAGGAATGGGTAAGGGTGTGTATAGACTTGCATTAGAGGTCTGGCCTTTAGATTTTTGACAAATCAAACATGTTTCAACAAATTTTCTTACCTCTGTCTATAACCGAGGCCTTTAATAGAACCTCTTGACTGATTCTAAGGTTTTATCTAAGCCAGAATGCCCTACCAAGTTGCCACAATGCTTCTCCTTAATAATATTTTCCCTCATAGACCATCTTGGGACAAAAAGCAATCCACCCTTGAAAATAAGTCCATATTGTATCAAAAAATCAATAAATTCAATATGGTACCTAGCTGTCATGTCCAAGCAAACTTTATAGATGTCTTTGAAATCTTCATCACTAGCATACATACCTGACATAGCCTTTATCCCTACACTTTCCAACTACATAGATAGAATGGTGAGTGTCCTCCTACTCAAAGCATCTACCACCTTATTTGCTACCCCTTTCTTGTGCTTAATGGTGAAGGTGTAAGCCTGCAAGAACTCCATGCATTTGACATGCCTGTGATTGAGTTTCTCCTACCTATTAAGAAAGCTAAGAGCATGATTGTCAGTGAAAACAATGAATTCTTTTGGCAAAAGATAATGCCTCCATTTCCTTAAGGATTGAATCATAGCATAAAGCTCAAGATCATAAGTAGAATAATTTTGTTTTTCTTCATTTAGTTTTTCATTAAAGAAGGCTATTGTCCTCCCTTCTTGGCTAAGAACCACACCAGTAGCTTTGTTACTAGCATCACACTCTACCAAAAAAACCTTATGAAAATCAGGTAACACTAGCATTGGTTGTTTTGATATCTTTCTTTTCAACATCTTAAAGGACTCATTTGCTTCACTTGTCCATTCAAAAATACATTTCCTACCACCTTTAATAGTATTGATTATAGGAGTACAAATGCCACTAAAGTTCCTTATGAACTTTCTATAAAAACTACATAATCCATGAAATCTTTTTACCTCAGTGGCTGATGTAGGTGATGGATAATTGATAATGGCTTCTACCTTAGAAGGATCCATCTTCAAACTCCCTTTTGAGATCACAAAACCCAAGAAGACAAGCTCCTCTTGGAAGAATGAACACTTTTCCAATTTTACCTTCAAGCCTTCCTCATGGAGCCTCCTTAAGACCTGATCCAAGTGATGTAAATTCTCCTCCTTCCTGCCACTAAAAATCAGAATGTCATCCAAATAAACAACTACAAATTTATGAAGAAAAGGCTTTAACACTTTATTCATGAGGTGCATAAAAGTACTAGGGGCATTGGATAAGCCAAATGCCATGACTATCCACTCAAACAACCCCTCATTTGTTTTGAATTCTATCTTCCACTCATCCCCCTCTCTGATCCTAATTTGATGGTAGCCACTCTTGAGGTCAATCTTTGAATAAAACTTTGCACCACCCAAGCAATCCATGAGGTCTTCCATTCTAGGCATGGGGAACTAGTATCTGATTGTGATCCTATTAATGGCTCTAGAATCAGTGCATAGCCTCCAAGTAACTTCCTTTTTAGGGTCAAGGACTGTAGGTACAACACGGGCTAATACTCTTCCTTATGTTACCCTTCTCTAACAATCCCTAAATTTGTCTTGCTACCTCAACATTCTGCTCTAGAGTAAGTCTATAAGCTGCTTTGTTTGGTAAGGTAGCCCTTGGGATTAAATCAATGCAATGGCTAATCTCCCTCTTAGGTGGAAGTGAGTCATTAGAACTATCAGCCACAACACCCTTGTATTTACTAAGCAAATCTACCACACCCTTAGGACAAGTACTTTCCTTGACTCGTAGACTCAATCCCTTACTTTCATGATGAATCTCCTTAGGTCTGATTACAACATCAAAACATGGTACATTGTCCTCTTTAAGAAACTTCAAGAACTATTTTTCTTTAACCAACATAACCCCACTAGACAGGGCTGAATCATTAGGAACATCAGGTAAAGGAGTCATAGTTATAGATTCTCCATCCTTAGTTATGGTGAACACATTGGTTTTCCCATGATGTTGGGCATTGTTGTCATATTGCTAAGGTATTCCTAGAAGAAGATGGAAAGCATCCATCTCAAAAACTTCCCACATAACCTTATCTTCGTACTCTCCTATTTGAAAATCTACTAGACATTGTTCATTGATAATGGTTTGTTGGTCCTTATTCAACCAAGACACTTTATAGGGGTTAGGATGTGTAATTATTTTTAGACCAATTTTAGTAACCATCTCTAAGGAAACCAAATTTTTAGTAGATCTGGAATCAACAATTACCTTGCATACTTTATCCTTCACCTTACATGTGGTCCGAAAGAGATATTTCCTTTGGGCTGGCTCCTTGTTGATTGGTACCAATAGTGACCTATTGAACATGAGAGTATCTCCTTTTTTAGGGTCAATATGTTTAGATGATATGGTATGGTAAGATGAAGTGCTTTGGCAATCCTCCTCTCCATGAGCCAATTGCACTCTCCTATCTCCTTGATTGCTGCTGCCATTCTTCTTAGGACATATGAAATATTGGTGGCCAACTTGGTTGCATGAGAAACATTTTCCTATGAACACACTAGGGCCTCTTCCCCTTGATCTTCCCCTACCATTGTTTCATCCTCTACCTCTGAATGAACCTCTGCTACTAGTATCTTGATCAGTACCCTGATTACTAGATTCTCCTTGAATTCTAGAGAAAGTCCCTCTACCATTGAACCTACCTCTCCCTCTAAATGAGTTTCCTCTTCCTCTTCTCCTTTGTTTCTCCTCAATCTTGAGAGAAAGTTGGAAACACTTGTGGACTGATTCTAATGTGACCAAGGTTAACTCATCTTGGATACTATACTTCAACCCATTTATATGCCTTGATAGTTTTCGCTTCTTTATTTCATACACCTTGGCCTTAAGAGAAAGATTGTGAAACTCTTGAGTGTTTTCACTCACATCAGGGTCCTTTTGTTTTAGATTTTGAAGTTTCTTATGAAGAGTGACTTCATAATCTTTAGGTACAAATTGTTTTCTCAACTCTGCCTTCATACTGGTCCAAGTGGAGATGATTTCCTTCCCTTCTTCCAATCTCTCATTTTGAAGGAAGTTCCACCAACTAAGGGCTGGTCCCTTCAACTTAGACTTAGCTATCTTCACCTTTTTACTAGGAGGTACTTCATCACATTCAAAATATTTCTCTAAGGCTTCTAGCCAATCCATGCACTCCTCTAGTTCCAATTTACCATGGAACATAGGTAGATCATTCATATCTTTCTTTCCCACTCTTTCTAGGGCTGCAAGAATTGCCCTTTGATCCTCTAGTAGATGATCTTGACCAGATTGATCTTGTTCCTCTTCTACTTCTTCCTCTAAATCTTCATTCTCTCCTCTTCTCACTTGGCCTTTCAATTTATCCAACTCCCTCTTCATTGCTCTATTCTCTTCTCTGACAACCCTACTCTCTGCCATTTGTTCCTTGACTATTCTAGCCAACTACACATTTGTTATCCTCAAAGGGATATCTTATCCTTCTACCATCTTTCCTTCCTAGATGCTTCCAAATAGAGTCTTAGTGGCTCTAATACCACTTGATGCAGAGGGAACAACGGTAGTGTTCCACTAGGCCACTTACCCACCAAGTTCTATACTTGTGATTCTTGGTTCTCCTAACCTTCAATCACCTTTATGTAGATTGTTAGCAATGAGTTTGATGGACTTAAGTCCTTTCCAAACTCTTCTCCACTATCTGACAACACACTTCAACTTATCTTCTTAATTAGCCTTAGAGACTAGTTCCCAAATAGAGCCTAATGCTAGAACTGTTCACCAGTCAAACTCTTGGATCAAAATAATGATTAGAATCTCCTTTTCAAGGTCCAAATATGGAGAATCAATCATCAAAATTTCCCTTCCAATCACGCAAAGCTCTGATCTCAAATTCACCCTCAAAACCCTTGTAGGTCTTGTAGACTACTTCTGGGTACATAGATTTTGGTCCTTGATGAAACTTACAAATCTAAAAATAGTTTTGGACACCCTTTTCAATGTTACTTCAATCCCCAAAACTAGTTGACCTGATTCTACTCCTGCATCACTTAACCCCCTTTAGGTCACATGCCTAATTGATCACTTTAGGCTTGGATTTCACTAAGGTTGAAAGGAAATGGGTTTTTAGGATCAAACCAAGTGCTTAGGATTATTTTCCTTACTAAATTAGATACAATCCAACACTTAGAATTTTCAGTTCATTGAGATCATTTTTCTATGTACCATAACTTCAAATGTCCTGACTGAACACATAGAGATGTTCAGCCTAGGACTTGGTGCCACATTGACTTGTCGATCGATTCCAAAGATTTTCTTTTGGAATCATGTACATTATACATTTAAATTGCATTCCTTTGGGTTTCATGAGATTCCACTAGTGGAAATGTAAGTTTGAAGCATTTTAGTGAGCCTGCCCTGTCAAACCCTCCAAACCCTACCTGTACACACTCACTATCTAATAACTTTGAATAGGAAATTTATCAAATGATCAAATCAATGAAATTGAAGAATGAATACATAGGAATTACAAAGCATTAAAACTCATCATCATAAGCACCCTGTACATGCCCGTACACAGCCTGTTACCACTGAAATTGATCAAATTTTATTGAAATCTTTACACCAGTAATATGCCATTTATATCTAACCCTCTATTTTAGCTTTACATTGGTTAAATATGACCAAAAATTCCTTCCAACTGGTCTCACCATGGAGGTGACCATTGGAACTAACTTCTAACCTCCTCGAGCAACTTGGAAAAGTTGCTTGACAACAATGTTGCAACTTTTTCAATTTTTGAGTGCAACTTTTACAAAATGCACAAAACTCAAACCAAGACTTCCAAAAATATCTATGAGGTTTATCTAAGTTCTAGATCCCTCAAACACACTAAAACTAAAGAAAATAAACTAAATACTCCCAAAAACTAAGTTATCCATGCCTAAGCCAACTAGGATCCACATGGACTAAGGGTCTCCTAGGCTCATAGACATGCCTTAGGAACCCTTGACCATAGAAAATGGATCAAAACCAATGAAGTAACTGATCCTAAAGATCAATCCTTATTTATTACAACCAAAACATAAAGCAAAGCAAAAGATCATCCTGATGGCCTTGGGTGCCTTGCACCAGGTTATACCTACTCTGAAATATAATAATGTGATCTACATGATCGAATCTTCTAATCATACCATTAATGTCATTAAAGATAAGAGAAAGACTCAGGTTGAGTCTTCTAATATGATTACTTATTCTTAGGGTAAGGTTTCTCTGCAAGGAGTTGGTTCTTCCTCTTCTTATAAATATGCAACAACCCAAGAATCTAAAACCACTACCTCTTCTACAACACATGACTATAATCTGGTTGATCAACTTCTACACACATCGGCTCTGATATCGATCCTTAACTACTTAAAATCTCTCCTACCCATTGGGAAATTCTAGATCAATCCCTCCTAGTGGCTAATGTCCCTAAAGACCTAGATGTAGACAAGTTCTAGTCCATGGTTGGTCATCTTACTTACCCACATTAGCTAACATTTTCCAAAGAAGATGATAAATCTATCAACCACCCTCACAACTAGCCTCTCCATATTGAAGTTCTCATCCATAAGCACAAGATGAAACATGTTTTGATAGATGGAGGCATAGGTTTGAATATCTGCACATTCAACTTAGTAAAATCTCTTGGTTTCTCAGAGCATGTCATTGATCCTAGGCAGAAAATCACAATAAAGGCATATGATGAAGAGGAACATTCTTCCAAAGGCATGGTGCTCTTTCTTATCCAAGTTGGTCTTGTGTAGTGATACACTATTTTTCAAGTCACGGACCTCCCAATTTCTTACAAAATACTTCTTGGTCATCCATGGATTCACAAAATGAATGCAGTACCTTCAATATATCATCAATGCATTGAATTCCCTCACAATGGGATTGATGTTATCATTCCTACAGAATCATCTTACACATGAAATAATGTGAAAAAATTTGAAAGCATGGTTCCACACAATAATGAAGCCCCAAGGAACCAAGAAACTAAAATCTCTAAACAAGCAACACTGGATGCCTTTTAGAAGAAGCTGAGTATAAAAGAAAATGGAATGAGAGAGTACAAGTTGGATGCTTCATGCTCTATGGTCAACTTGCCTATTTGACCTAGATCCTATGGGAAACCATCCTCATCATTCCAACCTACTAGCACCTCTTCTATCATGATTCATGAAGGAACTAGCATGGTCAAAGAAAAGGTCCCTCTTGAACAAGAAAATGAGGAGAAAGTTTTTTTACAATGGCTATACAAAGGCGAAGAAAATGAACAAGAAGTAAAATACATTGAAATTTCTCTTGAGAAGTATGGCGTAGGTTACCAACTCATGCAAAAAATGGGATATGATGGAAAAAGTTCCCTTGGAAAAGGTAAAGGCCTTTTTGAACTCCTACACGATGAATTCCATAATCTAAAAGATAAAATTGGGGTAGGATATTATGAACAAAAGTTTGCACCATCATATGCAAGTGGTCCTGTGTTTGATAAAATTGGGGATTTTGATGATGAAGATGAAGATGTCATGCCAAAGACTTATGAAATTTTGTTACATGTTCCTAAAAATCAAGAGGAGGTACTTGATAGACATCTCAGTTGACATGAGGCAGATACATCACCAGAAGCTGAATGAAATCAATAATGTCCTATAGAGGAAAGAAACCCTAACTGGGGGAAAATTGTTAATATCACACACATCCTTAATTTACCTTAGTTCATTGAATCATCTGGAGAGTCTAGATAACCTAGGTTAGCATGCCTAATTGTGTTAAATTATGGGGATTGTTCTCATGCAAATTATACTCAAGACAATCTCTCTAACATGACAGATCTCAATCTAGAGGAAATTGAGAAGAAAGATACAAAATGAGAAATCTACAATGAATAAGCTCCTTTGACCGTAGCTCAATACCTAGGGAAATCCACTAGTAGTCAAGTTGATTCCCATGAGTATGAATGGGACCAACTATCCAATACCACAATTGAAATTGAGGTGGATTTAACCCACAAATATGATCCTATTTCCACTTTTTAGGCTGGTGAAATTTCTAATACACAGTCCAATTCACAGGCTAATCAAGATCAACTAGCTATTAAACCTATTATGGTGCCTCTTATTTAGGATATCTCTAAAGAAAAAGATTATCCTCCTAACCTCCCATAGTTCTTCCTTAAAATATCAACTAGAACCTTGGATTATGCTATAGGATAATGATGGTTCCTTTAAAAAGATTCTTGCACCAAAGGGAAGAAGTGAAACAAGATCTTGATCTCCATTTTGGGCCTAGATGGGTAGGTTCACTGAACACCTCTCATAACTTCTCTAGATATCCTTCAACAAGTCATGCTCAAGACAATTCTAGGGAAGATAACTTTCTTTACTTATCTTCAATAGCCATGAACGATGATGGTGATACCAAAGTCTTTTCCCTTGAGCCCGTTGGTTCCTTACCTCTGGTTTACCCTGAGATGATTGACTGGAATTCCTATGAGCCCATGAACCTATTTTCCTTCTCCAATAATGATACCCTATCATGCTACCTTAATTTTGTTGAGCCTCTTCCCTCTTCCACTAGTGTAATGAGTGACAATATGTTAGTAGAAGATAGCAAGTATCTTAGTCACAAAAGAAAAAGTAAAAAGAAAAAGAGATTTGATGATGAAAACCACTTTGTGGTAGTATCAGATCCAAAATTAGTAAAAATAAATGACATAACCAATGGTGAAAACCTCTCTAAGGCACCTATGGATGAGATAATTGATATCCTCCCTGAATATTTTCAAGAAAAATTATTAGTGATTATATAGCCTACACAATAGGTGAACTTGGGTACAACTAAAAATCCACAAATCATACATCTTGTACAATATTTATCTGAAGAGGAGAAACACTAATTTATTCAGTTCTTTACAGCTAAGAAGATCAATTTTGCATGGTCTTATTCTGATATACTAGGCTTGGATACAGATCTCATTATGCACCATTTGTCTATTGCACCAGGCATAAAACCAATGAAAGAAAAGCTAAGAAAAATACATCCTCATTGTTAATTGGCCCTTTTTCTTGTCAGACTTTTGAGTGGTTATTGAGATTCAGTGACATTAGTTTGTCAGCCATAGTGTAAATATGATAGTGGGGGAAAAATGAACCAACAAAATGGTGACTCTAATGGGGAAAACAACAACAAAGAAATACTTTTGCTAGGAATCTCTGGTTAAATCAAAATTTTTCAATATTTTACTGACCAGATTGATTTGGCCCATCCAAGTCACCAAAAAAATGGTGACTCTACTGGGGAGGCCATAGTATAGAGTCAAGATTCAAAAATTTAAATATTCTCACCTAGTTGTGAGTGGTGACTCTAATTTCTCTATTTGATTAGTGCAATCCCTGATAAACAGTGTATAAAATCCTAGTGAAGTTTTGTGTCGATTAGAAAAAGATATAAAAAATAGTGCAATATTTTCCTCTTTAAGGAGGTGGTAACTCTACATAGCAAAGAACCTGATGGAGCTACAAGAAGAGCTCTAGATCTACCCTATTTTCCAATCAACAAGCTAAGTTTCAACTACAGTACTTCCATGTATTTTGATTTTCATATGCAAATTCTTCTATGAAAATCAGTAGTGAAAAATGTTTCCCTATCAAGTGTTCAACACTAGTGTAAAGGGATGAGTATTAGTGGGTAGTTCCTTATGGAGGAATACATGCCCTTTTATTTTGATGGCATTGAAGGTGCCCCTAATGAGTCTTCTATTGATTATGGGGATGGCTTGCCAAGATTCATGGATGATGGATCAATTTCGACAAGCCAACATGTAGATGATCTCATGTATCTTTTTGGTGAAATGGATGTTGAGCATGAAGATGTTGCCATGAGGTTGCTTGTGTAGACATTTACTAAAGGTGCAAGGGATTGCTTCTTATCCCTTCCTTCATGCTCAATCCCTTCTTGTGATGTACTAAGAGCAACATTTATTGAATATTTTAATGAAGGAGATGACATGGATGGGTATGAAGAAAAGAATGAAGATCAGATGCAAAGCATTTGTGTATCTGTTGATCCCATCATGATTGATTCAGATTATGAAAATATGCTCATCAAAATTTATTTTCTCAAGAAGAGACTTGCAGAGAAAAGTGCTAAGGTTTGGTAGTTAGAGGAGGATGAAAGATTGAGAGAGCTGGCAGTTCTTTATGTTGATCATGAAGAGGCCAGTTGTTCTAATGTTGATTCTCATTATGCAGAGAGTATTGATTATGATGCTGACTTTGAGGTTAGTGCATATGAGGATGTTGAAGATGAATCTGAGGTTGACAATATTTCTAATTTGTTTACAAATTTTTCTTCTATTCAACATCAGAATGCAACCTTCTTGTCCCAGTTTGAGGATGTTTTGTGTGAAGGGAAATAAATTGAATATGATGCATATGATGATTCTTGCACTGGTTGCTTTGCACAAGATGCTTTGAGGCCAGAGATGTCTATCCTTATTTCAGATAGGGTGATGTTTACAGCACTAGGGGTGAGGCTAATGAAGATGAAAATAAAATTCAAAGTCCATTGAGTAGTGAAAAGATTTTAGCACTTTTGGTTGATGAATTTCAAAGGTATACACTTGATGTGGACTTTGATTTGCAGCTCCCCTTTGACATTGATAACGAGGTGGGTATTCAAAGTGATGAAGATGACCCATGTTTACCAAAATTCCCCTCATGTAGTGAATTTGCAAAAGAAGAGGTTGAAGGTCATGACAGTGTGTTTTCCTATCATAAAGATTCCAGTGATGAGCAAGTTTCTTGTTCATATCCTTTTCCTTCTTTTTCCAAATATGATAGTGAATGTAATAGTATTGAGGACTATGTCTTCAATGATTGGGATAGAAAATATTCTGATGAAAATGATGATGTATATCAATTGTCCCACTGCCACAAAATTTGTGAAAGAGACCTTCACTTGGTTCATGATCCAGTTCATGAAGATATCAAGGAGGAACCAACTTTCTTAGTGGTTGAAGCAATGCATGAAGGTGAATCTAAGGATCCAAGTCCTTCTTAGCCAGGTAATTTTGTAGTAATGCATGATGATTACTATGTTTCATATTCTGATGCATTACCAGATAATTTTTTTCTTTCCAGTCATCAAAAGGAAGTAAATGGTGTTCCATACTTCTTGGAGTATGAGCATGAAAGTGGTTGCGACTAGAGGAGCATGGGTAGTGATAATTGCAATTTCATTTTTCAGCCCATGGATATTCACATATGTTGGCAACAAGATGATCATGACACTGTTAGGTGGTAGGTTACATATGTGGATGAAAATCAAAACTTTGATTTAGGAGGGTTTTGATTTTCTTTTGGTGGCCTGGGGCCACCAAGTAAAGTTTCAAATCTTGTAAATATATGTACATATTTTCTTTTAGTTGTGTGTTTCCCTTCCTGTTTTCCTAGTTCATTTGCCAGTTTTTGAGAGGGTTCCCTATCTTTTTGTGTAGTGGGTGGTCTACTTCCTCCAATGATTATAAATTCTTGCATGGGAACAAGTTACCCATCATCCCCAAATAGAGCCACTGTTAGCCCATTTTCCTATCTTAGCCAAAATCCTATGAAAATGTTCTATTCCTACAAAATCTTGTAGAAATTGCCTTGCCTTGGCTGAAACTTATTTTAATTTGAGAAGAAGATCTATTAGGTTTCATGGCTTGTGCCCTTAGCTAGGGATAGTTCATGATGTCCCCAAGCTCTATTCAAGAGCGCATGTGCTAAAATGCAAAAAATAGAAAGATATGGCTATTTTAAGGTCTGTGAATAGGTCTATTTCCATGTTCTAGGGTTTATAAAATTTTTTTAAGTGCAAACCCTTGGCCTTTTCTATTTCCCCATTACCTTTTTCAGCCACTTAAGCCTCCTTTTTGCACATGTTTTATTTCCTCGATGAGCTACTTTGTCTTTCATTCGGTGACTCTATGACTAAGCATTCACCAGATCTCTACATCCCCGGGTGGTTTGTCTTTTTTTAGCAATTGAGCGACTGCATTGGTCATGTAATCTCTTGATTTTGATGGTTAGTGGCTTAATATTCAACAACCTGGTGGGCGGTTATCTTTTCACTTTAGTCACTTAATCTCCTGAGGAATTTAGAATATTCCTTTTTATTAAGCGACATCTTGAAACCCTTCAGTCGCATAGTCTCCTTAAGGAATAGGAATATTCTCTTTTATCAAGCAACTCAGTGAATGCCTTCAGTCAGGAAGTCTCCAAATGGTTTGAAGTACTTCATGAGATCTAGCGACTATATTGAAAAATATTTTGAATGTAACTAGTTGCCTAGTCTCTAGATCAAATGTACCCTCAGTCAGGTAGTCTCCAGATAAAATGATGAAATAATAAAATCTTTCAGTGATTGTGAGATGACTATAGTCACCAAGTCTCCAAATATAATAAAGTAGATATTATTTCCTTCAGTCGCCATACCTCCTAAAGAAGTCAAAGTCAAGGATGAGATTGGGAGGTAGCTTGACTATCACAGGATGAAGACAAGATCGACAGTCAGTGTTTAATCTCTAGATGTAACCTAGGGTAATGAAAAGTTTTAGCTACTTGGAGATTTCCTCAGTCACGTGTTCTCAGGACTTAACCATAGTTAAGAAAATGATTCAGAGATTTGGTGAAGTCTTTTGTCGCGTAATCTCCAAATGGGTGCAGGTTAAGTTAAAGTCAAAATGTGGTTAGTCCCTGGCGGTTATGTTTCACATTCAGCAATTACGCAACTATGTGTTCTCGTAGTCTCTTGATCCTAGCAGTTATGTTCTAAGCTTTTAGCAATTTGGTGATCATGGTTATCTCTTAATCTCTAGATAAAATAGCTAAGTCATGAAAAATCTAGTGATTCAACAAGAGCCAGAGGATGAAGATAAGATTGACGTTAGTCACGTGCTTTTGTGACTTAACCTGGGGTTGAGATTTTATCCAGTAACTTGGACATCACCTTTGTTGCATGTTCTCATGATGTAACTGGGGTTAAGAAAAAGTTTCAGTGATTGGGAGATTTCTTCAGTTGTGTAATTGCTATATCGAGCATGGGTTAAGTAAAAGCTATTCTGAGAAAGGATATGAGTTGTTTATGAGAAAAGGAATCAATGCTAGTCACATGTTTGCTAGATCAAACCCAGAGTTAAATAAAGTTTCAGTGAATTGGAGACTTCCTTTAGTCACGTGATCTCCAAATCAGATTGTGGTTAAGAAAAGTATTGAGCAACTTGGAGACTTGCTTTAGTCAGGTGTTCACCAAATGACTAAGAGTTAAGTGCTTGGCCGAGGTTAAGATAAAGTCTTTGCATGTCCAGGGGAATCTAACAGTTTTTGTGGCTTCATGATGGAAAAGTGCTTGAGGTTTGTCTCTTTGCAATCTTGCGACAATCATTTGATGTAAAAGATAAAAGGGAGGCTTAGTTAACTGTTGTGGATTAATGGGAACCGCCCAATCTTCTAGGAAAGAAATGGATCAACAGATGCATTTTAACATTTGATTAATTAACCGTTGGAGCCCAAATTTGAATATTTTTGTAGGGTTTTTGCCAGGGTTTTTTTAACAGTGAGCCATAAGTGACAAAAGGTAGATCAAGATTTGATTTTCTCAGGATGGTTGCAGTTAGAGAAATAATGAAGAAGATATGGGTAGTCATTCTGATTTGATTGTGTGGGGTGCCATGCTAGTTAAATGTAGATGACTATTGCATGGCACAAGTGACTAGGGTTTAATGAATGTCAGAGATTTCTATGCCATGTACACACAAGTTCTTTTCAAAAGTTGGCTCTGGCATTAAAGTTTGTTTTCCCTGCAATAAGAAATCGGTTCAAATTGTAACTGCGGTAAGCCTTGATGATGAAACCAAATAATTGTACATCAGATTTTATCTGATCTTCCCAGGTTTCTTGGCTTTCTTGTTTTGCTTTCATTTCTTGTTCAGTTTGGTTGTTGAGGTTGTTGTAGACCTAGTTTTTCCCTAAATGGTCTGTAGCTTGTGGCAATCCTTTATAAGGATTTTCAAGATCATTTAGAAGGTTCTAGTTTTTGGAAACCTTGAGAGGTTCTTGATTCTTTGTAATATATAGGGCTAGTTCCATGAATGGTATTCTTCTTGTAAATATATTGCCTTCTTCTCTGCATATAGGGTGTTCCCTCTTTCCTTTCTGGCTACATAATAGAATATAGGTTGTAACAGTCTGTTTTATGAATAAGATCTCAATGTTTTCATACTACTATCAGATTGTCTCCTTTTGATTCTTGAACTTGTTGATTAAAGCATCAAGGGTGTTTTGATTTTTCTATTGTATTTCTAAGGTGTTGCAATAGAGTTATTTTCACAGAGATAACTGAGTTTAAGACTAGTTTTCAGATGTATATGAGCTGGGGTATCAAGGGTATCTCATACTTTTCTTTTAGTGGATGCTGATTAATGTATTTCTTATTCCTTGGTCTCTTCTAAGGGGAAGGTTAAAATCCTTTGAATAGGTGATAGCATATCTGAGTACACAGGTGTATTGCTAAGTAGGATCTGATCAATGGTGTATGTTTTATGTAAGGCATCAACATATTAAAATATATTGTCTTCTTTATTCATAGCTCTCTATTACAGTGATTTATTTGACTCTATTGCCCATTGGATAAGGCATTGGTCTATGAGAGACTTAGGGTACTTCAGGGGTCCATTCAACCCAAAAAACATAAACTCATTCAAATGAAATGCTTTTCCCTTTCATGTTGATAGGAGTAGTTTCTAGTTTTCAGACTCATTCTATGCAAGTAGGTTATTGCATAAGACTTGGTGACTCATTGAGTTAAATGATACCTATAGGAGTCTAAAGGCTATTCCATAGTCATATATTTGTAGGCCTATTGTTTGAAAAAATGAGTTGTGTGTGCAGATGAGGTATACCCATCTGAGTGATGTGAAGCTCAAAGTATAGGAGGATCATATAGTTGATCCTTGTTAATTGGCCCTTTTTCTTGTCAGACTTTGGAGTGGTTATTGAGAGTCAGTGACATTAGTTTGTCAACCATAGTGTAAATCTGATAGTGGGGGAAAAAGGAACCAACACTCATATCACAATATTGGTTAAAGAAGAGCTCAAAAATCTACTCAAGGTTACATTTATACGAGCCATAGACTATGCTGACTAGATCTCCAACATTGTACCTATCTCAAAGGATGAAAAATCAATGCACATATGCATGAATTTTAGAGATCTAAACAAATCTTTCCCTAAAGATGACTTCCCATTACCAAACATAGACCTGATTATGGATCTTACTGCTAGATTCCAAATGTATTCTTTAATGGATGGATTCTCAGGATATAACCAAATTCACATTGCACCTAAAGATCATGAAAATACAATATTTACTTTTGCAAGGGGAATCTTATGCTGGAATGTCATGCCCTTTGGCCTAAAAAATACTAGCACTACATATCGACGTGCAATGATGAACATCTTTCATGATATAATGCACAAAAACATGGAAGAATATTTGGATGAAACATTGGCTAAATCTTCTACTAGAGATATGCACCTCACTAATTTGGATAGGATCTTCACAAGAATGGAACAATTCAAGTTAAGACTCAACCCAAAGAAGTGTGCTTTTGGGGTCACTTTTAGCAAGCTTCTTAGATACATTGTCTTGTCATGGAATAGAAGTAGATCCCACCAAGGTAAAATAAATAATGGAAATGTAACCACCATGAAATATCTGTCAAATGAGAACATTGCAAGAAAAACTACAATCAATAAGGAGATTCATCTCACAACTAGTAGATAAAGCACAACCCTTCATTAGAAATATGCATAAGGGTGTGACATTCAAATGTAATGAGGATTGTGAGAAGCAATTTTAATAGATCAAAGAGTACCTAGAGAATCCTCCTATGCTCATGGCTCCTATTCCTAGAAAATTGTTATTACTCTACATATCAACTACCACCTCTTCTTTAGGTGCACTGCTTGTGCAACATGATGATCAAGGATGTGAGCGAGCATTTTATTATGTTATCCAAAGTCTAGTATCCTATGAGATGAACTACACTATCATTGAAAATGCTTGCTTGACAATAGTGTTTATTTCTCAAAATTTTGAACACTATATGTTAGCTTACTCCACATCTAATAGCTAAAATCAATCCTCTCAAGTAATTATTGAGAAAAACAACATTAACCAGATGATTGGCTAAATGGGTGATGATCCTTAGTGAGTTTGACATCATGTATATTTACTATAAGGAAATCAAAGGACATGTATTGGAAGATCAACTATAAGAAGCACTGTTACAAGACACACAACCTATTGTGGTAGATTTTGTTGATGAATATATTCTACACTTAACACATCCTTGGAAAATGTACTTCGATGGTTCATTCACACAACAAGGTGTAGCTGCTAGAGCTCTATTCATTTCTCCCCAAGGTTACAAAATTTTCAAATCTTATTAAATGATCTTTCCATGCACCAAAAATATGGTAGAATATGAAGGGTTAAATAATTGACTCAAATTGGCCATCGAATGGAAGATCAAAGAACTTCATGTCCATGGAGACTCTCAACTTGTAATCAATCAAGTAAATAATTAATATCAAACTAAAGATGAGAAGCTCTTACCATACAAGCACCTAGTTGATGATCTAAAGAAGTAATTCATGTTTATCACCTTCCAACAACTATCACATGCAAAGAACATAATAGAAGATACCATGGATACCTTAGCCTCTATGCTAAAATTGGAATAGCACCAATTTCTATATGAATTATTGGTGGAATAGATCCTTTTCCCTTCTTATGACACATATCAATCCCAGATTGTCTGCACCATCATTACCCTTGATACTTCCCATTATAGCTAAATTTTCACCTACCTCAAAGACCACATCATCCCTGACACTCTTTTCCAGAATGAAAAATAGAACCTCATCCAGAATTCCTTTTGGTATCTCATCATAGAAAATGAATTGTTTAGGAGGAGTCTTTATGGTACTCTTCTTAGGTGTTTAGAGCACGAGGAGTCTGAGTGAGCACTTAGGGAAGTTCACGAGGGTGTCTACGGATCAAAATTGAATGATTTGTCCTTGGTGAAAATGATTTTTAGAGAAGGATACTACTGGCCTATCATGGAGAAGGATGTTGTCCAATTGTCTAAGACTTGTCAAAAATGTCATCTTCATGGAAACCCAATTCATGGTCCTACCAGAGATTTGTTGCCTTTTATTACTCACTGACATTTTCAGCAATGGGATTTTGATTTTCTGGGTTAGATCTATCCCTCATCTTCTAATGGACACAATTTCATCATTAAAGCTACTAAATATTTCACTAAATGGGTTGAAGTTGTCCCTCTCATCAAGTCAAGAGGAAAACAAGTGGCTATGTTCATACTCAACTACATAATCTGTAGGTACAAAATACCCTCCTCAATTATCATAGACAATGGAGGAAAATTAAATAACAATGATATTGAAAAGGTTTATGCTAAGTTCCACATAATGCATCATTCCTCCTCTAATTACTATCCTTAGGGGAATGGACAGGAAAAATCTTCAAATAATACAATCCTTAAGATCCTACACAAAATAGTTAGCAAATTAGGAAATGATTGACACTTACAACTAAATCCAACTTTATGGGCTTATCGAACAAGCATCAAAACACCTATAGGGTCTACACCATTCTCATTGGTCTACAGATCTGAGGGAATCTAACCAATAGAAGTTGAAATACCTTCACTTAGGATATCACTACATGGACTCATCACAGATGAAGATTACAAAATCTCTCGACTTCAATAGCTTGAATTACTTGCTAAACACAAAAAAGAAACATTTGACCATCTAAGGGTCTATCAAAAGAGAATGTCTAAAGGCTACAACAAAAAGGTTCACCATTGTGAATTTCAGGTTGGTGATCTTGTTCTAAGAGAGAACCCCAAAAAGCATTAGCACAAAGAACAAAAGGGAAAATTTGAACCTAATTGGTTGGGTCCTTTTGTCATTATTGCAACATTTGGTTCTAAAGCTTATCATCTAGCTACTCGAGATGGTGATGTTCTCAAAGAGCCTATCAACACTCTCCACCTAAAATAGTTCTATAGCTAGACATACTGCATTCTGTACAATAATTTATGATCCTGAAAAAACTCTAAAAATCATATAAAGTCCTAGAAAAATCCTAAAAAGAATATGAAGTCCTGAAAAAATGATCATCTTGGTGAAAACATGGAAACAAGCACCTTGATGTATTGAAAAAAAGTTAAAATATCAAAAAATACAAAAAAAGCATTAAAATGAAAAAAAGAAAAAGAAGAAGAAGAGAGAAAACGTGCCTTGGTGAAAACTTGGAAACAGGCACCTTGGTAGCAAAAATAAAAATAGTTCCAAGCGGTGAAAACCTGGCAAACAATCATCACTTGCAATCAACCTTCCATTTATCAATGCGTGGCTGAGCTCGTGCTTCCATCAACCCGATCTACTTCCATCTCCTACTTCTTGTCTTCTTTGTGCTATTATGGACTAGAGTTAGTGTTAGTTTGGTCCTTAATTTTCATTTGTCACCTAGGGAAAATCATATGCTATCTATCTAAGTTTTCAATGCTTTACCACCTGGTTGATCTCTTGAGCTTAACCTGAGTCATTATACTAGTCTTTCCCAATGGACAATTTTCCACTGGCACTATTCGATATTTCTCAACACCCCAATTCTACAGTATCTCTTAACACTACCAATCTGGACACCACTATGTTTCTTAACAAATAAAATTATGCACCTTCTACACACATGCACTTTGACACAAGCACAAAGGTGTTTCTTAATACCCAACACAAACATGAAACTTAGAAAATTGAAAATGGCTGAGATATACTGAACTATTTTCTTGTGTGTTATCTGTTATCATGGACTTTTTCTTGTTATGTCTTCTAAGGTCACTTGATAATGTCTATTTGACTAGAGATTCACGACTAGGGTCTTATAGTGTGGTTTCAATGATCTTAAGCTATCTAATGAAATGATTGTCTATGGTAAGAGCCTCCATCATGAATGAAACATCGCACATACCTCTACCCTCTTTATTTGGACACTTAGGTGAGGTTGAAATTATCTCCTTGTCTATTGTTTATGTGTAGCATGTAAGATGACACTCATGGCTATCTTTTCATTTTGTGCCTTGGTACATGTGGAGTCTTACAATAACAAATTTGAAACCATGTTCAGGTCATCTCGGTGCTTATGCCTTGATGCTTACATGTGTTTCCTAAATCTTATCTGATATGGCTGTATTCATATCTTCATGGTCTCTCTCATACTAGTGAAGGTTTTAATGACCTTGGATGTCCCTTAAAGCTCAAATGATGATAAATGAATGGCTATAGGATCAATGACTTGACTGGTCTCTTAGGCTACATTTAATTATAGGGCTGCATTTTAGTTGTGTGTTTTTGGTTCCCTTGAGCCACCCCTTCTTTCTCTTTGCTGAGGCGATCAACTACAACATCTCTCATTGACATTTGACTAATACCTGCAAGGTTAGTATCATCATAAAAGGGGCCTAGAGTGCTAAGTTTTCATTATCATATATGACTAAGCATGGATAGTAACAACATACTATAAGCAATGTGTATCAGTATCATAGTAGAAATAAGAAGTACTATTCTAAACTACAACATCAGTGATAATGAGCATACAGTAAAGAGAATGTATGGATCAATATCATAAACATGACATGAGATATATTACATAGGAACATCATACATGAGCATAATAAACAACATGATCAAAGATGACACATTTAAGCATCCGAACTAACAAAGATAACTCAACAAAATTTGTCATATATATATATATCATAAATAATGCCTCGAATACAAAAATGGTGCATCCTTGATGCAGATATAACAAAATAGTATATCAAAATCTATGAGAGGAGGATAAGATAAGAAGGGGAAAAATTAGGACCGACTCTCTCCCTCTGCCTGATCTTGGTGTGGAGGAGGGGAGGAATTTTCTCTTGTCAATGTCAGTGTTGGAAAAACTCCCTCTAACTGGGTGATAAACTAAGTATAGGATGGTGCCTTAGTAGTGGCTTGTACTACGATGATTTACAACTCATAATAGTAAGCAGCTATGGAAGCATCATAAGTGGTAGTCTACTAAATTGAATCTTGCATGCTCTACAACTCTTGTACCTACCTAACTCTCTTTTCTAGCTGTGACTCTAGTATAGCCTCCTGTATCTTGACTACTGACAACTCTTCCTGTAACTACATAATGTACTGATATCTATCATCTGACCCATGTGCTACCATAGGTGCCTTAGTTGGTGGTTCCATCCTCCATAGTCTTTGTCCCCTCTCCTAGTGACCACTCCTATCTATTTCTCCTAAGGAGGTGTCTCCTATCCACCTTCCTCCTCACCAACCTCTCCCACTTCTCGTCCTCCATTCTATCCTTTTCTACCACCGCCACTCCCATTGCACCTATAGAGCCTCTCTCTCATGGAAGCCTCTTTTATCTTGATTCTTGAGCTTGGCTAGTGCTATACCCTAGGTTTCCCTATGTTAGGAATGAATGCTAAATGTTTGGCATCCATTCTGTAGCAGTTGTTGTTGCATTCATGACTATGATTGTCATTGATGTCAACACAGTGATTTACTAGAGACTTGTAGAGAAGCAAACAAAGTTTGGATTAGCGCACATGGGTTATTATAGTTGGAGCTATGTGATGTTTATGATATAATCCTTGATATGTTATATGTCTATGGTTAAGATAACAGACAGTAATTCATTTATTCATGGAAGTTATGAGCATTTTTGTGGAAGCAGTATTCAGGCAGTGTTCCTGAGTAGCGGTTTGTAGGAATCAGATGATATCTCTTAATCGGGATGGAATCTAGTTTTTCACAGTTAAAGGGAAGTTGAAGACACATTGATAGTGACGTGGATGATAGTGCAAACTTTGAGGTCACACGAGTGAAGAATTATTGTAGTTGGAAGTCGACAATTTTGTGTAATTTTGATATAGCATGTGGAAACTTTTATGTTGTAATTATATGCTGACTCATTTGTAATTATTTGAGTGTGGTATAAAGGAAGGAATGTATTTACTTTTTTTAGTGTGGTTGAGTATGATTTTGTATGCATGAAGTGAAGAAAAGAGCTAAGTATGAAAGTGAATTTGTGAAGGAAGACATGCGAGGTACATAGATCTGAAATTGAGATCTGGTGTAACAGTGAGTGCAGTTTGGAACATTCAAAGAAGAGGTAACATATTATTCTATTGAGCAATACAAATATTATTTGGATAGTGTGTTCAGTGATCTTACCTTGAAGTTGTTTGGGCAGTGGGTCCTTCTATCTTCCATAACTCTTAACAGGGTTAGAAACTTTTAACAAGGATTCAAAATCTCCTAACATGGATTCATATGTATTGAATGTATTTCATAAGACTCCTAACAGAGTCCATCCTTTCACAAGGAATATTCATATTAGTACATCATTTGTGGGCATCATTCCCACCGGGGTTTACTCTTTGATCAAGAGGTTCCCTAGTCAACATATCTTGTGTCATTGTGTTATTATGTATGAATATCTTTCTATGGTTAGTAATTATATTGCTTACATTGTTTAATGCTGTTGAATTTGATCAAAGTTATAATCATCTGATAACTGATTCACCCCCCCTCTTAGTTATCTTGTGGACTTTACTTCCTAACACCCTATGCCCTACCTCCCTGTCCCCTCACTGACCCTCATCTCTATGGATCATCTATTAGGTCTTCCTTATCTAATCTAGGTACTGACTTAGCTAGATCTTTAAATCATGGAAAGGGATGATCTATCATGTGCTACCTATACATCTAAGTCATCCCTACATTAGTAATGGAAGATAAATAGTCCCAATCTACCACAACCAAGTCCTTCAACTCCTAGACAACAACATACACTGGTTGCGGCCCCTAGTCATCCTCATAATCAACATACTAGGTATAAGCTATAAAATTTGTAGGCATATCCTGATGCCACCCAAAATGGTGCTAGAATTGGCTAATACAAAATTAATCTACTATGGGAGTGCTCTTGTAAAACAAAATGATGTATGTAAGAACTAATCATACAAGGATATATTGAGATAAAAATATAGTATCGATAATATTTCAGAAATCAAAAGATCTTACTTGCCAATCTATGGTCTATTGCTAAACATGAATGAGTACTCTCAAGAAGAGCCTATCTATCTCTCGCAACCAAGGTATAATTTCCACACCACTGTTGTAAGGTCATCCAACTAGTGATGCAAAAATGGAGTGTTTCCCAAATTGGGCTGATGAATATAACCAACATACTTGAATATAGACAACATGCTTGCTCCTCAAGCTACTTGTGTAATCAATCAAGCAACAAGAATGTGCTCCCATGCCCAAATATGAAGAACAATCATGATTGCTTCCATGCTACACCCCTATCAATACATGATCCCATGGAGCTTCCTATACATATGGAAGAGAAGGTAGGCTCCCTAGATAAACTTACAAGCCTACTCAACATCTTGTACAATACGCAGCCCCATCAACACTAAAATCCCTATTGGCTATGAGTAGGCGTAGCCACACATCCAATCAGTCTAGCAAGAACACATGGAAGATTGTAGTCATGACCATGTTGCCTGAGCATATACTCCCAATCTATAATGGTATCATCAATAAAGATGTGCCTCAACACCACAATCCCCTCCGTTGGATCTTGATATACAATTAGAAGGTGGAGAATTTGATATACATCCTATGGTGTAATAGTGATCTCACCGATAGGAAAATGAAAATTATTATGCTCTGAATGAAAGAACTCTTCCAACGCTATGAGTAATATATAATTCACATGGATATTGGGCATAGTGAGGAGCTTTCCCAACCTAGATTGATCAAGTATGGCCAGGTCCTCTAGTGCTAAGTGTCATGCTAATCTCAATGGCTGAGGGTAGGCACATCAGAAAATAGGATTAGAAAGTTGAATTTGCAACACAAAATACAATGAAAGGCATCAGTAATAAGTCGTAATTGCTTAATTTAGATATTAGAATCAAACACAAAGCATCTCTGAAAGGCTACAAAGCTACTATGAAAGGCAAAATATTTTCTACAAATGGTAAAAACTAGATTTTGGCTCATGCGATAAAAAAATGACTCATATTTATTGTATGATGAAACATTCTTAAGGGTGCGATACATTTTTTAAATATGGTGAAGTTCCTTGTATCATACGATATGAGGGTACCCATCGTACGATGAAACTCCTAAAGGAAAATGATACACATTTTTAAACTATTTTATCGTACGATGAAACTCCTAAAGGAAAATGATACACATTTTTAAACTAGTTTATCATATGATGAACCTCGAAGAGGTGTGTGATGAACTCATTTCATTGTATGATAATCCAGGCTGAAATCCCTAAAATATGGAAAAATACTAAAAATCGGCTAAAAACTAGCAAAATACAAGGATCGACTACTTACTGGTGCACTGTATGCCTGGGGCCAGTTGTGGCATCTCTAGAGCTTGAATTGATGATTTCAGATTGGAATTGACATCTTTAGCTCTCTGGAGGTCTTTGGGTTCTCAAAAGTCAATTGTAGCAAATGAATTGAAAATGACCCCTCTGCGCCCCCTTTTATAGATTTTGACCTAAATTTTAAAGTGCTCAGAATCTTGCAAAGATTGCACCCATAGCTAATTTTGACATCTTGGATCTATTTTTAGGATTGAAATTCAAATCCAAGATAATTTATCTAGTCAAATTGCAAAGTCAACCCTCTTTGTCAAACATAGTTGACCATTGACACCATTGCTTTCCACTTATTTTTGCCTTCATTTATGGAACCTATGAGGTCAATCTCATGCAAATTTATCAAGTCTTAAGTGATTTTAATCTAGTCAACTTTGGTCAAACTTGGTCAAACTTTAGTCAAATCTAGTCAATAGGACCTCAAATAGCTCAAAATATGCCCTAATGCATTCTAAATTTGATGATGATCTAATCTTATCCATTTGACATTGATTCTAATCATAATTAGTACATGTCATTAGTTCAATCTTGTTGCCTCATTTTGATTTCGATCTTGACGGGAATGACAATATAGGAAATCCTCTTCTGCAAATGAATCTTAATCGACAAATCAATTCAAGCTTCATGGATTGGGGCATGTCATCTTCATCAGGAACCATATCAAGTTGGGATTCTCCACATCTATCTGAAAGATTGATCTCATCACTTCATATTAGGTCACTCAGACATGCATCTATTTGATCTCTAGGGGCATGTTAGGTTAATCGAAACCCATATCAATCTAACATCATTCCCGGGGTATATAAGGTTCATCATGACTCATACCAATTTGGTATTGTCTCTCATTCAAGTGATTGGATTCCTCAAAATCCTTGTCGAAGTATTTATCTCAAGGCTCTTTGATAGATATTCAATCTCATTGCTCCATATTAGGATGGATATTCTAGTCTCACTCATCAGTCTTCACTTAATCAAGTCCAAAGCTGATATCTTTGATCTTCAATAAATCTTTTTTCAATCAAGATTAGAGTCAGTTTCTTATTAGAAATAGTCTCATCACTTCACATCAGGTTGTTCTATGATCTCACTACTATCTATTCTTTGAATAAATGCATTGCTCACACATCGATTCAAAGAGGGGCAAATGTAATCACCTAAAAAATGTCTAGTAGAACCTAAGCCTCTAATCTCGATCAAATTGCCTTAAAACAAATTCTAAATTTCAAAGGCATAGTTTACTAGACATAATTATGCAAGTAACTTGGATAATCCCCCTTGCATAATTAAATTATTTCTAAAAATCAAGCATAAAACATCTCTAATATTAAAACTTGAAAAATCATTTAATTGTCAAAACTCACTTTTAATATAAAGTACTAGTACTTTTATTAAAAGAGCACTTTGTGCAACTTAATCTTGATTAATTGCAAATTAAAAGGGGATTTTCTATTTTGTCTTATTCTCCCATCAAGCTTGACCAATCAGAATTCTTGAATCCTTTTCACATGGATTGACCTTTCTCACCACTCATCTCTACCTAACATCTTTTGCCTCTTAATCTCCACCCTTCATTCTTGAGGAAATTCATTTAAAATGAAGCTCTTCCTTGGCTCAAGGGTTCCATCTTGATCATTGGTGAAGTTCACTTGTTGCATTCTAGAGCACTTTTTTGCATTCTTGAGCATTCTTAGTAATATAGTTTACTTTCTTGCATTGTTTATCATAGCATAGTTTCTTGTATTTTCATTATAGAATACTAGTTGCTTTGCATTCATTTTAGCTTAGTCCTTCCATCCTAGCATTGTTAATATTTCATTCTAGTTTATGCATTATATTTGAATCTTCCATGCTTAGTCCTTCCATTCTAGTTCTTCCATCCTAGCATTGTTAATATTTCATTCTAGTTTATGCATCATAAAATGATTAAACTCTCTTCAACTAGGAAGCAATAAGTCACTTTTGAGGGTTTAGTTGGTTCATAAGTCTGTGTACAAAATGAGGTTGTCACTAGTGTTTACCCGACCAATCAGAGCTATTGACATAGATGGTTCGATGCTACGATGGACGGTTTACAAGATACACAATCTTGCTCATTTCAACTAAGGAACACTGCAAGTTTTGACATCAATAGAGATTATGTTGCCAAATTTAAATGAATTTGAATCTCTAAAAACTAAGATAGGTTATTGTAGGCCTTGAAAACATGCTCCAGTAGCATAAGATAGTTCAATGATACCTCACATGAGCTCTGAGATAAGACCCCATAAAGATTGTTGATTTCATGCTGAGTGCACCTTGAGGGACACTTTGATCTGGAGTGGTCGACAACATTCGAGTGAGTTTGTGTGTGAAATGAGGTTTCCACTAGCATTTACTCGGCCAATTGGAGTTGCTAGCGCAGACGATTCGATGCTACGATGAATGGTTTGAAAGATACGCAATGTTGCTCATTTCAACTAAGGAACACTACGAGTTTTGACATCAACCGATATTGTGTTGCTAAATTTAAATGAATTTAAATCTCCAAAAACTGAGATAGGTTATTATAGGCCTCGACAACATGATCTTGTAGCACCTAATAGTTTGATGATACCTTGCATGAGCTTTGAGATATGACCCTGTAAAGATCACCAATTTCATGTTGAGTGCACCTTGAGGGACACTTCAGTCTGGAGTGGTCAGTAGCATTCAAGTGAGTCTATGTGTGAAACAAGGTTTCCACTAGTGTTTACTTGACCAATCAGAGCTGTCGGCATAGATGGTTTGATTCTACGATAAACGATTTGAAAGACATGTAATGTTGCTCATTTCAACTCATGAACACTGTGAGTTTTGACATCAACTGAGATTGTGTTGCCAAACTTAAATGAATTTGAATCTCTAAAAATTGATATAGGTAATTGTAGGCCTCAGTAACATGATCCTGTAGCACCTGACGGTTTGATAATATAATGCACGAGCTTTGAGATATGACTTTGTAAAGATCATCAATTTCATGCTGAGTGCACCTTGAGGGACACTTCGATCAGGAGTGGTCAACAACATTCAAGAAAGTCTGTATGCAAAATGAGGTTTCCACTAGTGTCTACTTGACCAATTAGAGCTATTGGTGCAGACGATTTGATGCTACAATGGACAGTTTGAAAGATACACAATGTTTCTCATTTCAACTAAGGAACACTGTGAGTTTTGACATCAATCAAGATTCTGTTGCCAAATTTAAATAGATTTGAATCTCTAAAAACTAAGATAGGTTATTGTAGGCCTCAAAAAAATGGTCTTGTAGCACTTGGAAATTTTATGATACTTCACCCGAGCTTTGAGATATGACCCCATAAAGATCTTCAATTTCATGCTGAGTGCACCTTGAGAGACACTTCGGTCTTGAGTGGTCGACAATGTTCAAGTGAGTCTGTGTGAGAAATGAGGTTGCCACTAGCATTTACCCAACCAATCAGAGTTGTTGGCACAACCGATTCAATGCTACGACAGATGATTTGAAAGATACACAATGTTGTTCATTTCAACTAAGGAACATTGTGAGTTTTGACATCAACCGAGATTGTGTTTCCAAATTTTAAAAAAATTGAATCTCCAAAAATTGAGATAGGTTATTGTATGCCTCGACAACACGATCCTATAGCACTTGATAGTTTGATGATACCTCACACAAGCTCCAAGATATGACCTTATAAAAATTGCTAATTTTAAGTTGGGTGCACCTTGAGGGACACTTTGGTTTGGAATGGTCGGCAGTGTTCGAGAGAGTATGTGTGGGAAATGAGGTTTGCACTAGCGTTTACCTAGCTAATCAAATTTGTTGGCGCAAATGGTTCGATGCTATGAAAGATGGTTTGAAAGATACACAATGTTGCTCATTTCAACTGAGGAACACTACAAGTTTTGACATCAACTGAGATTGTGTTGCCAAATTTTAAAAAAATTGAATCTCCAAAAATGAGACAGGTTATTGTAGGCCTTGGCAACATGATCCTGTAGCACCTGACAGTTTGATGATACCTCACATGAGCTCCGATATATGATCCCGTAAATATCACCGATTTCATGCTGAGTGCACTTTGAGGGACACTTTGGTCTGGAGTGGTTGGCAACATTCGAGCGAGTCTGTGTACAAAAAAAAGTTACCACTAGTCTTTACCAGACCAATCAGAGATGTTGGCGTAGATGGTTCAATGCTATGATGAATGGTTTGAAAGATATGCAATGTTGCTCATTTCAACTCAGGAACACTGCGAGTTTTGACATCAACTGAGATTGTGTTGCCAAATTTAAATGAATTTGAATCTCTAAAAAAATAAGATAGGTTATTTTAGGCCTTGACAACATAATCCTATAGCACCTAAAATTTTGATGATACCTTACACGAGCTCCGAGCTATGACCTCGTAAAGGTCATCGATTTCATGCTAAGTGCACCTTGAGGGACACTTTGGTCCAAAGGGATGCAATGTTTGAGCAAGTTTGTCTGTGAAATGAGGTTTCCATTAGCATTTACCTAGCCAATCAGAGCTGTTGGTGCAGACGGTTCGATGCTATGACTGACGGTTTGAAAGATACGCAATGTTTCTCATTTCAACTAAGGAAAACTGCAAGTTTTCACATCAACCAAGATTGTAAATTTAAACAAATTTGAATCTCCAAAAAATGAGATAGGTTATTGTAGGCCTCAATAACATGATCTTGTACCACCTGACAGTTCGATGATACCTCACATGAGCTCTGAGATATGACCTAGTAAAGATTATTGATTTTATGCTGAGTGCACCTTGAGGGACACTTCGGTCTAGAGTGGTCAGAAGCGTTTAAGTGAGTTTATGTGTGAAATGAGGTTTCCACTAGCCTTTACCTAGTCAATCAAATTTTTTGGCATAGACGGTTTGATGCTATGATGAACGGTTTGAAAGATACGCAATGTTGCTCATTTCAACTAAGGAACACTATGATTTTTTACATAAATTGAGATTGTGTTTCTAAATTTAAATGAATTTGAATCTCCAAAAAATGAGATAGGTTATTGTAGGCCTTAGAAACATGATCCTGTAGCACTTAACGGTTTGATAATACCTCACACGTGCTCCAAGATATGACCTCATAAAGATCATCAATTTCATGCTGAGTGCACCTTGAGGGACACTTTGGTTTGGAGTGGTCGACAATGTTCGAGCGAGTTTATGTGTGAAATGAGGTTGCCACTAGCATTTACCTAGCCAATCAGAGTTTTTGGCATAGACGGTTTGATGCTACAACAAATGGTTTGAAAGATACATAATGTTGCTCATTTCAACTGAGGAACATTGTGAGTTTTGACATCAACTAAGATTATATTGCCAAATTTATATAAATTTGAATCTCCAAAAATTGAGATAGGTTATTGTAGTCCTCCTAAGGTATTTCCATTGCCTTCCAAGTATTATGTGCTCACAAGTCATTAGCATAACATCATAAAGTATTTTTTTATTAATAATGAGAATCATTTTTACAACTCAGCTCATTAGGAGCACCGGGAGGAAAGAGATGAGTAGAGAAAACCTCTGGTATTGGCCCCAAAAATAGAAGGGAAATGTTATCATTAAATCTTACAAACTTCCCATTATACATACGGGGTAATGCATTAGCAATTTACAATCCACCCAATTTACAGTGTTATATAAATATACATGTTATATGCACATGTATTGAAATAGATTTGACATTACAATATTTTTTATCTCCATTTTGTCCAATGAACCAATTGGATCTGCCCTACCCTTTATTATCTCAATTATTGCGGTATGACTCACAAACCTTCTAAAGAGTTTTATTGTGTGGTCTTCCCCCATATCTGATCAAGTAGACATTTGATATAACAATGAGGTTCAAATAATGAAGAATATTTTTATGTGTCCTCCAATCTTCAAACAACCATAACCTAGGGTTCTTCATACCATATCGCCTAAGCCATGTACTAGTTACAACCACTACTCCTATAGGGTATTCTAATTCTTGACCATCGATAACTGAGTGATCCAATTTCTTTTTGCCTCAACACAATGACACAAATAATAATATATCCCTTCATTGTCTTTAGGTGCAATAATGATATAAACATAATGAGGAGATAAATTTACTGAATATTTATGATAAAGTACTAAATTTGAGATTATTTGTATGTGGACAATTTACCTGGTTGTACTAGACCAAATAAGAGATCAAAGTCAATGGCTCATTCCATTTCTATCAGTTTTAGTGATTCATGGGAATGATAGGAGTCAAGTGGGCTCAAAATATGTGTATACCATTCGTCAACCCATTCCTTTGACTTGCACCCATCCCAATCTTCAATTGCACATGATGAACAAAAGTGTGTCATATGTTGTGCATGGATACTCCATGAACCTGCATTACAACTTCTAAAAGAGCATAGCTCACTTGACCCTTTCAGCGTACAACAATCCTCATATGGTACAATGTTTGTTTCATCCATCAACCAAAAAAATATATGAACCATAGACTCACCTTCATTAATTGGACCCATTGTAGCATTACACCACTGGACAATACATCTCACATCTGACAATGTTTCTTTCTCTTTATACTTTAATTCTTCAAGTGCTAAGGCTCTTTTAATACATGCACCTACACCATCATGTTCTCCCTTTCCATGACCGACCTCTATGAAAGTCCACATATATTGAATTCTAGTGATCTTATGCATCCTGCACAACCAATAAAACATTTGAGAATTCTTGAATTGTGATGCACAATTATCTGACCATAGGATGTGCTGATGATATGATATGCCCCTATTAATCAAATCACCATAAAATAGTTGAAAGAAACTATGTACAAACTCTGTAGAATTCAAGCGATCATCATTGATGTAAACATGATACTCCCTCAATATCTTTCTATTCTCCTCTATGCTGTTAGGTGAATGCATGAATGCTATATGAACAAATATAGAAACCTATTGAAAGCTATAATACTTTGCTTGCACCTCATTCTATGGTTGTAGTGTGTAGTTCTCTGTAAAGTCCACAATTGAAACAATGGTATCAAGTGGGAATGTGTTCTTGCACAAATTGGATTGCATATCCAACCATTGCGCTCTGTGTATGCCTTGCATACTCATAAATAATTTTTTCACAAAAAATGTCCATGATCTGATACACTGGAATATTTTCAATTACTAAATCACATCTTTTAGCCTCTTTTCCATTTTTTAGATTGTATGTCACGGTCTTATATTTTCCAAATTCCACTATTTCATTACCAATTGCATGCATACTCTCCATATGTTGACAAATTGGAAAATGTTGCAAACCTCCACAATCTATGCATGTACCATTCAAGCATGAAAGCTTGTAAAATTGTTGACCATCCACTCTTTCACATAAAATGGTAGATATTAATTCCCTTGAAGATCTAGGTGGGTCATTTATGTTACAATCCTGCAAAACATTGTTAGAGTGCAAATCTACACATATATTCCTATAAACATTGTATCTTCTTAAAATGGAAGCACTTCCATGATAAGAGAATTTAGCCCTCTAATTAAGTGGTTTGTGGTCATTTTAAGTTCCTTGATTGGGTCTTTGCATGTATTTGGATTTTCCCCCCCTATTCTACGTTCCCCTACACTTGATTTTCACTTCAATATGCATTTCCTCGCACTCTGGGCCTGGATCCTAAGGTTTTTGACCATAAGGTCAAAGTCAACCTTATGGGGCCAAAGTCGACCTCTATCCTAACCTAGTTAGGATTGACCTTGATCTTGACCTAGTCAAGTTTGAGCTTGATTTTGACCCCCCTGTCCAGATTTCAATTTTTCTTGAATTCTAGGTGTCGGGTTTCGGGGATATTTATTTTCCCACCTCCATATCGGTCATTTCAGGTTTCAGAATGGTAAATCCTTAAATTTCATTTAGTCTAGGTATATTTTCTAAAGGTTAGGACTTAATTGGGATTTAATTCTCCAAGGTGACCCCTCTAGAGGATTGTGCCCTAGTTCACTATAAAAAGAGGCCTTCCTCTCTCATTTTCATCATCAAGTTTTGTGAGAACAAGTGATTGCAATCTCTCAAGCTCTCAAGTGCAAGAAAGAATTCAAGAATTCAAACAAGCCTTCAAGAATTCAAGTGTTAAGGCATCCATCCCTCAAGGAGATCCATTGTTAGCCATTGAAGGATTCAATCTCTTTGGAGCCCCCTTGAAGATCCATCCTTCTACATTCATCCAAGCCTTCTCATAAGCAAAGATCAAGTCAAGATTGGTGTTGAAGATCAAATGCCATTCATTGGAGACATCCTACATTCATTCTACATCCATTGAAGCATTCCTATTTATGGATTTGAGGATTTGAATCCTCTACAAGGACTTCAACAGAAGCGAGGTGATTTGTTTCAATTACTTTGTTTATGCATACTACATTTCAATTCAATTTCAAGGTTAATTCCTAAATTGGGGTTTGACCAAGGCAAACCACCCATACAAATAAAACCCCCATTTTCTTGTAGGTACAGGTGCAAAATTTTAGATTTGGGTGAAAATTTGGATACCCTTTTTGGCAAACTTCCGAGATCTGCGAACAAAGTCATAATTGACCTTCAAATAAAGAATCTAGCCTTTGACCTTTTATGAGGGTCAAAGACTGCTTGCTGTCAGAAAGATAAAAGATTTCTAGGTTTTCTTCATCTTGACATTTATAGTCTGAAGCAAGTTGTATAATTGCTTGAAAGTATACACAGACATCAAAAATTGGCATTTTCTAGATTTTCCCTAATTTAAGGTTAGTATTGTCATAAATTTACTCTTTTTGAATTGGGGACCTAATTACTAGATGATGCTAAAGTAACCTAGTTTGTGTTATTAGGTGATCTTCTTTAAGTTTGTGTTCATTTCATTATGAAAAGTGCATGAAAGTAAAAGGAAATGAACTGCTTCTAAGCTACACATGCATAGATGTATACTGTACAAAAGAGAAAGAACTAAAAGAAGAAGCATTTATTTGAGCTCACACAGGCCGTGAGCATAGCCATTACCATAATTGAACAAATGATTATACATACGCATAAAGAAATAATTAATATTGGGGTACCAGACATTGCTTGGTATTGATGTCTAGATCTGGTCCAGCCCAATGAGCTCCTGAGATCCAGAACCTGCAAGAAGTGAAGAAGAGATATGGGTTAGATCCAATGGATCTATACAATGGCTAGTATCACAATATCTACAGAATACATATGTACACTCAATCATGCACCTCTAATAAAGGCTGTGTTTAGGGAATGTGCATAAGGCTCCAATGAACAAAAGGGCACGATGTTTTCATTGACATGTTTGTTTCATGTGTAGATATAGGAGGAGCTGATCCAACAATGAATTCAATGAATGATCTAGGCCCTTGATGTAGATCATGATAGAAAAGCCTCAAGTTTTTTGTCGATGATCGCATCAAGGGCCAAGAGCACACATTGTGCAAAAGCAAGTACATCTAGATGAAGCAGCACCAATGAGGATCAATGAAGCATGGTCAAACACTAGCAAAAAGAGCTTGCAAGGTGCATCAAGTCAATATCAAAATAGAGAAATAAATATTCAAATCTGCACAATATCATCCTCAGATGGCATGAAGTGTATTAAAAAATAGAGCACTGGCAATTTTAGGAGGTATATTTCATTAACATGATAGAGAAACCAGATACACAATCTGCATTCTAGAAAAGGGTACATTCATGGCATGAAGTGTGTTTAAATCTGCACCAAAAAACTAGGCAAAGGAGCTACAGATAAAAGAATGTGACCACATGATGCAGTGAGGGACACAACATATATTATGCAATTGGCTAGTGGGTTTGAAATTGATGATTATTCATGGAATCCATATACAGGGCATGGTGCCAATTAAACAATAATGAATGAACAATAGAGATCAACCATAGCATCAAAGGAAAATAGAGCTAGGATCAGGGCACATAGATCTATGTACTAGGGAAGGCACACTGCAACATAGATGTATTTCAGATTTGCATTTATATTATAACAAGGCATGATGATCTAACAGTGCAACATATAAATAATCACAGTGAGCCTTGGGTCCATTCATAGTGCCCCATAATACAACTAGGCCAATCAATAAAATGATGCCATAGCTTTCCCTCTATAGTGAAGTCATTGATAGTAAACATAATGGCCCAAATTATAGAACCAATCATATTCAGTGTCAAGAACACATTGGTAAAGTTGCATTCTATGAACACCCAAATGCCAAGGTGGGTCAAATATAAACATAACAGTGGGCACAGTTGGGACTTCAACATGCATTAAAGATAGATGCAACAATATATTTAGTTAGCATGATGCCCTTGGTTTAAAATAGAGATGCAGTGTACAACAAAGCCTAAGCATTGACAATGACAGAAAAAAATGCAATGAACAATAAATAGCAATGAATATGAGCCTTGAGCATTTCAAATATGCTAATAGTATGCTCTCGGGCTGTATATAGAAGAAAGTAGTAGTGACCAAAGCATAACATGAAACCAAAGACAATACAGTGCCCTAGTTCATCAGTTCACAGGCTTTATGTTAATTTGAGAATCTAAATATCAAATGCAAAGGGGCAATATGCAATGCCATCACTAGGCAATGAAGTCAATACCACAAATCAAAAAATGCAACACCAGTCATGCTCACGGGCCATTTGGCATCAATAAGCTACAACAGTGATAATAAGAGTAAATACACCATCACAACACGGTCAAATAGGGAACAAAGGTGATGACAAATAGAGATACCACAACATTAAGCTCGTGGGTTGAGTCTTAACACCACATATTAACATCAACAATGATGCCCTAATATGCTCTCGGGCTATGCTCAAATGCAATGACAATGATCGATAACATCAATAGTGATGCCTATACTAGTGTCGTGCCCTATTTGTATAGGAAATAAAATACATGAAATAGCAGAGCATTACAATAAATGAATATCAACAGCACACTATCGTGCCATGCTCATGGACCACAAACATATTAAACAAAGATTCAGTTACCATTCATGGGTTTCCAAGTGCTGAGAAGCAACAAATTAAATGCAAAGTTACAAAAGGAACCAAAGATATACATAGTGCCCTAGTTCATAACAGCTCACGGGCTATGTAAACCCGAGCCATCATAACAAGTGCCTCAAAAATCATCACAAAGGAGTTAAGAAAATTCCATGCCATCGAATGTAGAGAAGTGAATACAAAAACATAATAGTGCCCTAATTTTGAGCATGCAATACCAGTGCCATGCCCTACTCAGGATGAATCAATGTAATAGTAGGTATATTTCATGAAGTGTCACATTCATTGGATTGAATATGCACTTGCAGGCATACAACAATGGGGAATGAATGATGCCAAATATCAAAACCAAAATGTACATAGAAGTAACATCATTTTTCCCTCAAAATGATAGAGATAGAATGCCAAAGATCAAACATGCCTACCTTGATAACATGTTTCCAAGACTGAAGTTGCTGTTTCCAAATCTGAACCAAGAGGCTACCAGTAAGAATGGAAAGTTGCTAGTTGCCAAGTTTGAAGGTTTTGATGATAGGAGTTCCTCATTTTTGAATAGGGGTTTCAATAATAATGCTTGATTCATTTTCTCCCCTTTCTTTTAGGGTCGAGGTTTCCTTATGCCATGTTTTCTCCAAACTTTGGGTTATGTGTTGCAACTATTTTATGAATAGTTTCCCCATTATTTGGGTTGATAATATTTGAAATACATATGTAACCCATAGTTTTTCTAGGGAATATGTGGTTTTTTAATGCTATTAGTTTTAAATGTGTCTCCCTATTTTGGTTGAGACCTTTTTTAATGTAATTAGATTTTCTTTTTATGACATAGTGGGATAGGTTTTATTGATAGGTCATTGCACATATATTATTGTATGATATCGACAAGTGGTGTTTTTATAAACCATTGTCAGAATATCATTTAGAGGCATGACTTAATGGATAGAGTGATCATCTTTGACTATTTATTTTTAGTGCCCCACTTTCCTCACCCCTAGGAATCCAGGAATCTGGCATTCAAACCATGATGTAGCCTCATGGGTCCATTTTCTGACTTTTCTATTCTTAGGAGGTAGTGGAGTTTGAATGCAGATTCTTAGTTTTAGCTTTTATACCTCTCACTTTTGGCGATTGAGGTTAGCTCTTCACTTTTTCTCTCTGATATGAGTGTTGTAGCTCTAAGAGACACGATTGTACTTGTTTCTTTTCAGCAATAAAAATTGATCCTTCTTGTTCTCCTATAATTCTGGGTTTGCTTTTGAAGTCATATGCAGGATTATTATGATTTTTCTATATCCTTAATCTGCATGTTGAATTTGAGTTGATATTCAGGGATTTATCTTAATTCAGTGGTGTGATTTGTGTACAATTAAGAATATCAGATTTGTGAAGTTTTCTTCCTTTTCTGCATTCTAAGTACCTTGTTTCATTAAGAGTTAAGAAAGTGGGATTGAGTTGTGAGGTAGATTTGTTTTGCTATTGGAGTAAGCTTATTCTCAATTGTGGTTTCTATTCAAAATTTGGTGGATAACCTTTAGTTCATTTCAGTTGCAGTTGTTTAATTTCATGCATTTTCTCTCCCTTTTCCCTCCAAGTTTAGATAAGTTTCTAGTGATCCAAAAGGAAGCCAACCCTTAATCCGGAGGTCTATTCTCAGATAAGTTACTCATAGCCTAAGAATAGTCCCATGTTTCATAGGATTGCTAGGTTCAATACTTAGCAAAATAGGGTGCAATCCTTAGTGACAATAGTTTTTGGCACGCCCGATGGGACAAAAGACTTAGTGAGTCAGATTTCTAGAAAGATTTATGCAAGTTATTGCGTGGTATGAGTAGTGACAGTGTTTTGAATTTATACCTGGTGACTCTAATGGTGTTTTATGTAGATCAGTATATAAGCTTATGAGTGGAATCCCAACCAGGCAAAGTAAGAATCCTTTTGTGTATGCGGAGCTGCGATCTATCAAAAAGAGGTCTAAAGTAGCCCAAACTAGTGCATCAAAATCTGCAAATCCTACTCCTAATCCTACTCCTAGTCCTGCTCGCATTCCTGCAACCAATCCCCAAATTCAACCAGTGCAAGCAGCACCAACAAATCAAGCTCCCCTTAATCCTCCAATGGCTAGATGACATCCTTTTGTAGCTTTTGATCAAGGCAGCCCCTTGAATTTGCACCAACATAATGACATACCCATATCAGCCCTTAAAAGCCTAACTATTTTTACAGGAGAGGATCAGACCTCAACCATTGAGCATATAAGAGATGTAGCATCCCTTTGCGCCCTTCATAATATAACCCAGGATAATGTAGCTATGAGGTTGTTGGCAGTTTCCCTCAAAGGAAAAGCATTGCAATGGCTTAGAGGCTTAGCAGTTTGTTCTATAGCTAATTGGGATGGATTGGGTCAGGCCTTAACCAATTAGTTTGAGGATAAATCAGATCACCTCTCATTAGTGGAGCATTTGACTACTATTAAAAGAGCACTTCAAGAATATATGATGGATTTTAACTTCAGATTTTAGAGGACATGGAATAGACTACCAGCAGTAGTTAGACCTTCAAGCCAACATGCTTTTCTATACTATCTAAGAGCCCTTAACAATGATATCTCTATTATGATCCAATCCATGGGAGGGACTAATTTACCAGCAGCATATGATCTTGCCATAAGAGCTGAAAATAGCCTAATCGAAGTAGGAAAGATAGGCCCAAGGCCTCCAATGCCTATTTTTCCCAAGTTTCATCTTGTTCCTGAAGCAATTCTAGCCTTGGCATCTATTCCACCTCTCCCAACTCCTTCTCAACAAGTTGCTAGCCCAGTTGTAAATCAATCCCAAGAGTTGAATGAGATCAAAAAGGCCTTGCAAACTGTTACTAATGAGTTGGTTAGTCTAAAGAAATAGTAGTCCCAACCTTACCAACAACCATATCAACAGCCTTATCAGCAGCCCTATCAAAATCATTACCAGCAAAATAGGCCCCAATACCAACAAGGCCAGCAAGGTCAAGCAAGGAGTTATAACCAAAAAGCCAGCCAACCTTATAATCCTAACATTCCTAGTGCTTCTAGAGAGCTGGTTCTTGTAGCTTAGAATAATATAGCACAAGAATACCGATGGGGCTGCCCATGCAATCAGCAACACATCCAGGGAATGTGTCCCAATGGCTATGCTCAGGCCCTCATGGTGTAGAAAAATGTGATGATGCCATAGGAAATGGTTCAAGAGCCAAAAATCGAGCAAGGTCTAGTTGTTACCCCAAATGAGTTGCAGACTCCTGAGGTGTCTTTGGTAAATTTTCAAAAGGAAGATTTTTGTGGGGTGAATTTTTCACCAAGTGATAACCCAAACTATATCCCATTTGCAGCCAACACAAGGTCTAAGAAGAAGTCTTTGGAGGTTGAACAAGTGGCCTCTACTTGTCAGAAAGCTCTTGTTGTGAATCCACAACCCAAAGCAGTTCAAGCTCCAGTCCTAAGCTAGTCTAAGGAGGCTAAAGAACCAATCAAGGTAGCTACATAGTTGGTGTCTACACAAACAAAGGTTGCTGCACCAAAAGGATAGTCAAAAGTAAATTTGGGATCTTTTAATATTGTGGAGCAGATGAAGAAGACCTTTATCAATGTACCTTTGATGGACACCCTGATGATCCCTAGTCAAAAAGAGTTAATACTTAGTGATTTGGCTAAGTTTCATCAAATCATGAAGGTGTTTCATAGAAGCCTAGAGTCCTAGTGGCTGAAACACCTCAAAAGGAGCAGCAAAAGGAGGAGACTAGCTCGTAGCACATTGTTGCTCCATAAGTTAAACCTCCCCCTTTCTATGTAACTCTTATTGTTGGAGATTTCCTAGTTCATAATTGTATGATAGACTCAAGAGCTAGTAGTTTTGTCATTTCTAAGCAGTTGGTGGATCTCCTAGGATTATCTTATGAGCCAATAGACAGGCTTGTTGTTTAGTTAGATGGGTCATCATTTAGTACCTTGGGAGTCATAAAAGACCTAAGCCTCACTCTACATGAATGTCCCAATTTTTCCATTCCCCAAGATGTCTATATTATAGACCTACCTCCTCACTTTTCTATCTACCTAAGAAGAGAATTCATTGCTATGTTGGGGGGATATCTTTCAGTTGATTGGTCTCATCTTTATTTCAAAACCAGATATGAGACTAGGGTTAGAATCAAGTCTGAAGCTTTTGCAAAAAGTCATGTTGGACCCTATACCCCAAGCCCTATAAATGCCAATCTGATGTTTCATGAACAACACCCAAGTGATTCTGAACCTGAGACCACTATTGGAAGGATACCTGATGTTGTCTTAGATGAATGGGCTGAAAGAGATTCTGAGGAGGATGACCCTTTTAGAAACATGGAGATTTTTGACATTAGAATGTATATCATTCATGAAGAAGGTGCTGTGATTCCAAATTTGATGAAGGAGGACAAACATTCTGGAATTCAGAGTGATGAGTTGTGGTAGTTTTTTTTTGATGGTGCCAGAAGCAAAGTTGGTTCAGGAGGAGGAACTATTCTAATATCTCCAGAAGGGAAAAGGTATTACTCTATAGTTCATTTTTTCTTCAACTATACTAATAATACAACAGAGTATGAGGCTTTGATTCATGGTTTAGAATGGGCTAGACAAAGAGGAATCAAATGTCTAGAAGTTATAGGTGATAGTGAATTAGTGGTCAATCAAATTTGTGGCACTAATCTCACAAATAATGGTACACTTAAGATGTATAAGCACAAAGTTTTGGATTTAATAGAAGGTTTTTATGCTTTTAACCTGGTTGCTGTCCTAAGAAATCAGAACAAGCAGGCAGACAAGTTGGCTACCATGGGAGTAGAGTATGATATTCCAAAAGAGATCACAAGTCCCAACTCATAGCATGTAAAGGTTTTGGTAAGACCATCCATACTAGACAATCAGGTGAGCTGTCAAGTCTTTGATAATGATAAACAAATTTTTAACTTTTTGATAGAAGAGGCTAAATTCTCTAAAGTTAATCAGAACAAGCATGCTCATCAGTATAGTGACCAGATGCTATAGTTGAAAGGTAATAAGCTACCTAAGGGATTGGTCACCCTTGAGTCCATATTTAACTTTGATGATCAGCTCAGAGGAGACAAGGCTAGTATGACAGTCAAGGAAGAGCACTACCAGTTTGTGGAAGTTCTCAAGGATAGATCACTTAAGCTTGGAAAGGTATGCACACAGCCAGAAAAGCAAGCCTTTGTTTCATTATGTCAAGAGTTTAGTGATGTTTTTGCATGGGAATAATATGATCTGAAAGGATTTGATCCTCACTTAGCCTAGCACACCATTGAACTAGAACCCCATGCCAAACCAGTAAGACAAAAGTAGAGGCCTATCAATCCTAAGTTAGAGGTCCTGATGAAAATAGAGTTAAGGAAAATGATCGAGGCCAATATTATTTTTCCCATTAAACACACCTCTTGGGTTTCCAATCTAGTACCAATTAGGAAGATGAATGGTGAAATTTGGTTGCATGTGGATTTTAGAGATCTTAATAGAACCTCACTCAAAGATCATCATCCATTGCCCTCCATGGAACAAATTTTATAGTATGTCTCAGGGTTTGACAAATTTTCTCTATTAGATGGCTTTTCTGGTTATAACTAGGTTTTGGTTAAGTAGGAAGATCAATATAAAATAGCATTCACCACCAAATGGGGCACCATGGCATACAGGAAGATGACTTTTGGGCTATCTAACACTGGTGCTACATTCCAGAAAGCCATGGAGATGGCATTTGCTGGCTTGATGAATAAGTTTGTTCTTGTATACTTGGATGATATAACTGTCTTTTCAAAGGACACTAAGGATCACTTGGTTCATCTGAAGCAAATTTTTGAGAGGTGCAGAGAATTTGGGGTTTCATTAAATCCTAAGAAATGCATTTTTTCTATCCATGAAGGTAGATTACTGGGGCACATTGTCTCTAAACAAGGGACAACCATTGATCATGAGAGGATAAAGGCCATTATGGTGCTACCCCTGCCAGCTCACAAGAAGGGACTACAGAGTTTTCTTGGAAGAATCAACTTCTTAAGAAGGTTCATTCCAAATGTTGCAGTACTATTAAAGCCCATGACCCAGATGCTGGAGAAGAATTCAACCTTTCATTGGACAAATGAAGGAAAAAGGTGTTTTGAAGAAGTCAAGGAAGCAATTGCCTCTGCTCCTACTCTGGTAAACCCTATTTTTTCTAAAGATTTTATCCTATATGCTTTTGGGGACACTGATAGTATCTCTACTATGTTAGTTCAATAGAATACTGAGAAGCAAGAATAACCAGTAGCTTTTTACAGTCAGGGTCTAGATGGTTATGAAATTAATTATACTCCTGTAGAAAAGCATGTTTTAGCAATTATGAGGAGTTTGACAAATTTTAGACACTTGTTATCCAATAACACAGTGCACCTAATGGTTGCCCACCCTTGCATAAAAGATTTCTTATTGAACAAGGACCTAAGCCATAAGAGGGCTGGTTAGGTCACCAAAGTCATGGAGTATGACATTCAAATTAAAGTGACCAAGTAGATTAGAGAAAAGGGCCTATGTGAATGACTCAATGAGGGAATAGGAGACCTTAACTAGCAAAAGGAGGAGGTTGTCTTGATGAACCAGAATGCAGAGTAGAGCACAAGCTGGACAACAGAGATGAAACATTATCTGTCAACTGGTCAATGTCCTCAAGGCCTTGAAAGGAGTAAGAGAAGGTATTTTAGACTCCAAGATATTCCATTTATCATTATTAATGATGTTTTGTATAGGAGGGATCATAGTGGTGTCTTGTTGAGATGTGTTGAAACTAGTCAAGTGGACAAAATACTGGAAGAATTTCATGATGGAGGTTCTGGTGGGCACTTTGCTGCTAGAACCACTGCTCTAAAGGTGATGAGAGCTAGGTACTATTGGCCTAGCCTATACAAGGATTCTTTTGATTGGGTAAGGAGATGCAAGAACTATGCTCTGTTTGCTGGAAAGCAAAAGTTAGCAGCCCTCCCTCTTCATCCTATCAAGGTAGAGAAACCTTTCTCAAAATGGGGATTAGATTTTATTGGACCTATCAACCCCCCATCCAGTGCTAGAAACAAATGGATACTTGCTACTATAGACTATTTTACCAAGTGGATAGAGGCTATAGCACTAAAGGAAGAAAATGAAACATCTGTCCTGAACTTTTATCAAGACATTGTGTCCAGATTTGGTGCTCCAGATTCTATCATTTCCAACAATGCTATGGCATTCCTAGGAACTAAAATTTTAGAATGGGCACTCAAGCACAATATCTTTCTGAGTACCTCTTCTAACTATTACCCTTAGGGAAATGGCCAAGCATTTGATGGTTGCTCACCCTTGCATAAAAGATTTCCTATTGAACAAAGATCTTAGCCATAAGAGGGCTGGTTGGGTCACCAAAGTCATGGAGTATGACATTCAGATTAAAGTGACCAAGCTGATTAGAGGAAAGGGGTTGTGTGAGAAGCTCAATGAAGGAATAGTAGACCCAAACTAGAAAAAGGAGGAAGTTGTTCTGATGAACCATAATGAAGAGAAGAGTACTAGTTGGATAATAGAGATGAGACATTATCTCTCAACTGGTCAGTGCCCACAAGGCCTTGAAAGAAGTAAAAGAAGGTACTTTAGACTCCAAGATATTCCATTTATCATTATGGATGATGTTCTAAATAGGAGAGACCATAGTGGTGTCTTGTTGAGATGTGTTGAAACTAGCCAAGTAGATAAAATACTAGAGGAGTTTCATGATGGAGGTTCTAGAGGACACTTTGCAGCCAGAAGCACTACTTTGAAAGTGATGAGAGCTAGATACTATTGGCCTAGCTTATACAAAGATGCATTTGATTGGGTAAGGAAATGAAAGAACTGTGCTCTATTTGCTAGAAAACAAAAGTTAGTAGCTTGTTGGTGTCCAAAATGATGCTTATGCTCTAATAGGCTGCCAATGTACCTTGAGACTGATATTAGGAATGGTTAGTTCCAAGTGTGGGAGCTCTGCAAGGCAACTGGACCAACTATAGGGACTTAATATGCCCTCTTCTACTTCTGGCTCTGCAAAACCAAGGTGGGTGCACCTAACCTAGTATAAAATATACTTCATACACCAAGAACTAGGTTTGAATAACAGATAATAGGATAGTAAGAAAGTATTAAGTGTTAACCACACACTCATTGACTCTCCATTACTATGGGTAGAACCACATATGACCAAATACTCAAAAATTAAAAGGATGGTTCTTAACTTATGCTTTTGGGATCATAACAACAACAATCAATATTTGTTAATAAAGAGATAATCATTTAGGCCAGTGCCTCATCCATTGGGCAAGATCTCCTAGAACATGAATGCTACACACACCAGACAATAGCTAAGATTCCAAGCCATAAACACACCTACAATCCCCTTTACTACTTATGAGATATCCTTACATAGACAATAAGATAGATCTATGTCCCATCTAAAGCATCATTTCATCTAATCCTGGATTAGAACTCAAGAATGAATACATATACATAAAACAATATGCAAAGGACTAGAAAGTTCAAAATCTATCTAAGTTGACACAAAGGAGAGATAAGAGTCATGTAATTGTATTAAGTATGAAGAATCCTTAAGTGTAAACAATCAATCCAGAGGAGTCAAGCTTGAAAATTACAACTTAGACCTGCAACTTTTTCTCTATCATCAACAGAATACCGAATGCAAAAGTGTTACAATCTTGGATCCAGGACTAGGAACACTTCAGAACTTCGAAGCTGGAACCCTTTGAAAATCAAAAAAAACAACATATATACCCATGGTTACCTTGAAATCCCATACAAGTTAGGATGCAACAAGCTAAGGGTAACCATGGTTAGGGTTAGGGTTTTCCATCAATTAGGCATTTCAAGTTCATCAAAATCTGATAAAATTCGGAGGGAAAACACTAAGTCCTAAATTCACTTAATCAACATCTAATCTTCAATCATGAGAAACTCTGAAAAGGCACCGAAGATCAATAAAAAATCTACAAAATTCAAACTGGAAGTGACCTTGCAACTGCCTTTGGTACATTTCATTAACTTCTCCGCATTGAAACATCTCTTCTGCAATCATCTCACACCCTGGAGCACACTGGAGTGGTGGAGAAAATTAATTTTACCAACTCTGGCCCTCTTTGTCATCAATTTTAGTCCTTTCTAGTCATTGGAAACATCTTAGAGATTTGAATTTGAACTCAAACGGTCACCTCCAAAAGTTAAAACACGACCGTAGATCTCTTTCTTTTCTCAAAAAATTAGGCGGTCACATTTAATTCATAACAGTTGCGGGCCCCTCAAAAAGTCAACAGCTAATCAAAATTGAACAAATCAGCAACACTGGCACCGTGGACCTACCCAACTCCGCAACCACGATGTCTGAATAGTTGTCACATGATCGCATAGCTAGGAAATGGGCTATGCGAACATGCGACAACCTGCAGACCTTTACCTTGCTGCATAACCACCGCTACTGTGATGACCAACTGAAAGATGCCACATCACCACCTACCACCAGGCCTCAGCAAGGAAGAACCTTTTCACATGGTTACAAGCCATGAGAATGGCCCTTGCGATCATGCAACAAGGCCATAAGACTGCCACCTCTCCACCAATAGCCCCACAAGATAGACATCAATCGGTCGCATGGTCGCATGTCAAAAATTCCTAACATGCGATCATGCGACAACCAATAAGAACATGTGCCCCTACTTCCCTTCTGACACTGGGCCCACATCTCTACCCTACATCCACTAGAACCTTGCCACCTCAACATCCTCTTATAGCGGGCCCACTCTAAACAAACCCATCGGCATCCAATCGGATGGTGGGCGCATGATCGCATGGGGTGAGAATATTCCATGTGATCACATGACGACTGTAGATTGAAATCACTAATACAAGCCCTGCTAACATTTCTGACTCATCACCACATGGACCAATAAAAAATGAGCACCTTAGCACTGTCTAACATGCAGACCCACCTGGACCCACAACACACCCACACAGGAAAATCCAATAGCTGTCGCAAAAGCGTGAAGGATAAACACCATGCATCTTCACCATGTGAACAAGTGACAACCACTGATTCTATCTAAACTTTAACCACACTGGGCAATGGGAAGAGCTAGGAGCCACCAATGAACTGCCAGGCATTCAGAGATCACGCGACTAACTTCCCGCCAGGTCGTGAGATGCTAGTTGATAACTGCCAAACATTCAGAGATCACGCGACTAAGAGTCACCAGATCTCTGAATAAAAGATGCAACCGCTAGGAGATTTGGAGAATCAGTGACATAAAACCTTTAAAGACCCGGGCCCACCATCCATCGCACTTGTGCAGATGGGAAACGCTAGCAAATAGGAAACTACGAGGTCGAAAACACACAGGGTTTTCGATGGAAAAGATTGAAAACACACAAGGTTTCTGACACCAAAAGATAAGCACACAAAAGATGGATGGCACAAGGTTGAAAACAAGGAAGGTTTTCACACAGGCTGAAAACATCATGGATTTTCAAAAACATTGTGGGTTTTCGACACTTAGGCAGATTTTAAAATTTGTTTTCTGTAGACCTTAAAACTTGAATAACTCCCTGGATTTTATGACTTATGAGATGCGATCTGAACTGAAGCAAGGTGACACATGGAAGAACATAGGGCTAAGAGCACAAAACATGAAACATTATGGATTTTCATCACACAATAAAATTGTGACTGCAGGGTGGCAGGATAGCATTACAAAACATTAGCAGGGAACATGCCATTTTCAAAGAATTTTGCATTGACAGGAAAATGGACTAACACAGCTCTCCCTCTACATCCCATCAAGGTGGAGTAGCCTTTCTCCAAATGGGGATTGGATTTCATTGGACCTATCAACCCCCCATCTAGTGCTGGACACAAATGGATACTTTCCACTATAGACTATTTTACCAAATGGACAAAGGCTGTAGCACTGAAGGAGGCAAATGAGATCTCTATCCTAAACTTCTATCAAGACATTGTGTCTAGATTTTGTGCTCTAGATTCCATCATTTCAGATAATGCTATGGCATTCCTGGGAACCAAAATCTTAGAATGGGCACTCAAGCATAATATCTTCCTGAGTACCTCTTCTAACGATTACCCTCAGGGTAATGGTCAGGTAGAATCAACAAACAAGAACTTGCTGAGAATCATCAAAAGAACTATAGAAGGAAACCAGAGGGACTAGCACAACAAGTTAAAATTGGCCCTATGGGTAGATAAAATAACACCTAAGAGGTCTATAGGTAACTCACCCTATACTCTTGTGTATAGAAAAGAAGCTAGGATTCCTTTGTCTACTGAGTTACCTACTTTGAGCTTAATCAAGAAAATTGATCTTATGGAAGAAGATGCTATGCAAGTTAGGGTTGCTGAGCTATTTGAGCTCAAAGAAACAAGAAAGATAGCACTAGAGAGCCTAGAAGATCATCATGCTCAGATGAAGAAAAGCTTTGACAAGAAAGCCACACCTAAAGTCTTCAAAGAAGGGGATCTAGTCCTCAAGTGGGATGAAGTAAAACACAAACCAGGGAGGCATACTAAGTTTGATGCCATTTGGAGTGGGCCTTTCATGGTGATTGGATGCAAAGCCCATAATACTTTTCAGCTGGCTAGTATGGATGAAGAGGAGTTGCCCATTCTAGTGAATGGGATCCACCTCAAGGCTTGTTTTTGAGGTTCATTTCTACCCTGTACATTAGTAGGTTTGAAGTTTCTAGTTTTCTGTGTTCCCTAAGTGCCTGACAGAAGTTGTTTTAGTTTTTAGTTTGGTGTGAGTAGTAATAAGCAAGAGAAGTTGTCTCTAGTAGTTAGCAATTTTGTTAAAGAAGGGTTGATTGTTCAAAAGAACTAAGTTCAATTTGAAACTTATTGACTCTGTGCCCAATGAATCTCTAAGGTAGCTAGTCAGGATTCTTAGCAGGCAAGCACTCCAAAGAGGTCGCTAGAATATTATCATATTTTTATTCTTTTTGAATTGGGGACCTAATTACTAGATGATGCTACAGTAACCTAGTTTGTGTTATTAGGTGATGTTCTTTAAGTTTGTGTTCATTTCATTCTGAAACATGCATGAAATTAAAAGGAAATGAACTGCATCTAAGCTACACATGCATATATGTATACTATAGAAAAGGGAAAGAACTAAAAGGAGAAGCATCTATTTGAGCTCACACAGGCTGTGAGCATAGCCATTACCAGAATTGAATGAATGAGTATACATACACATAAAGAAATAATTAATACTAGGGTACTAGACATTGCTTGGTATTGATGTCCAGATTCAGTCCCACCTAGTGAGCTCCTAAGATCCAGAACTTGCAAGAAGTGAAGAAGAGATATGGGTTAGATCCAATGGATCTATGCAATGGCTGGTATCACAATATCTATAGAATACATATGTACACTCAACTGTGCACCTGTAATAAAGGTTGTGCTCAGGGCATGTGCATAAGGCTCCAATGAACAAAAGGGCATGATGTTTTCATTGGCATGTTTGTTTCATGTGCAGATACAGGAGGAGCTGATCCAACAATGAATTCAATGAATGATCTAGGCCCTTGATGCAGATCATGATAGAAAAGCCTCAAGTTTTCTATTGATGATCGCATCAAGGGCCAAGAGCACACATTGTGCAAAAGCAAGTACATCTAGATGAAGCAGCACCAATGAGGATCAATGAAGCATTGTCAAACACTAGCAAAAAGAGCTTGCAAGGTGCATCAAGTCAATATCAAAAAATAAATATTCAAATATGCACAATATCATCCTCAGATGGCATGAAGTGTATTAAAAAATAGAGCACTGGCAGTTTTAGGAGGTATATTTCATTAACATGACAGAGAAACCAGATACACAATCTGCATTCTAGAAAAGGCTACATTCATGGCATGAAGTGTGTTTAAATCTGCACCACAAGACCAGGAAAATGAGCTATAGATAAAAGAATGTGACCACATGATGCAGTGAGGGCCACAACAGATATTATGCAATTGGCTAGTGGGTTTGAAATTGATGATAATTCATGGAATCCATATACAGGGCATGGTGCCAATTAAACAATAATAAATGAACAACAGAGATCCACAATAACATCAAAGGAAAATAGAGCTAGGATTAGGGCACATAAATCTATGTATTGGGGAAGGCACACTGCAACATAGATGTATTTTTGATTTGCATTTATATTATAACAAGGCATGATGATCCAATAGTGCAACATAGAAATAATCATAGTGAGCCTTGGGTCAATTCACAGTGCCCCATAATACAACTAGGCCAGTCAATAAAATGATGCCATAGCTTGCCCTTGGCAGTGAAGTCATTGACAGTAAACATAATGGCCCCCATTATAGAACCATTCATATTTAGTGTCAAGAACACATTGGTAAAGTTGCATTCTATGAACAAGCAAATGCCAAGGTGGGTCAAATATAAACATAACACTGGGCACGGTTGGGATTTAAACATGCATTAAAGATAGATGCAACAATATATTCAGTTAGCATGATGCCCTCGGTTTAAAATAGAGCTACAGTGTACAACAAAGCCTAAGCATTGACAATGATAGAAAACAATGCAATGAATAGTAAATAGCAATGAATATGAGCCTTGAGCATTTCAAATATGCTAACAGTATGCTGTCAGGCTATATATAGAAGAAAGTAGTAGTGACCAAAGCATAACATGAAACCAAAGACAATACAGTGCCCTAGTTCATCAGTTCATGGGCTTTATGTTAATTTGAGAATCTAAATATCAAATGCAAAGGGGCAATAAGCAATGCCATCACTGGGCAACAAAGTCAATACCAAAAATCAACAAATGCAACACCAGTCATGCTCATGGGCCATTTGGCATCAATAAGCTACAACAGTGATAATAAGAGTAACTACACCATCACAGCACGGTCAAATAGGGAACATAAGTGATGACAAAGAAAGATACCACAATGTTAAGCTCGTGGGTCAAGTCTTAACACCATGTACTAACATCAATAATGATGCCCTAATATGCTCTCAGGCCATGCTCAAATGCAATGACAATGATCGATAACATCAACAGTGATGCCTATACCAGTGCCGTGCCCTATTTGTATAGGAAATAAAATACATGAGATAGAAGAGCATTACAATAAATGAATATCAATAGCACACTATCGTGCCATGCTCATGGATCAAAAACATATGAAATAAAGCTCCATTTAACATTCATAGGTTTCCAAGTGCTGAGAAGCAACAAATTAAATGCAAAGTTACAAAAGGAACCAAAGATATACATAGTGCCCTAGTTCATAACAGCTCACAGGCTATGTAAACCCAAGCCATCATAACAAGTGCCTCAAAAATCATCATAGAGGAGTTAAGAAAATGTCATGCCATTGAATGTAGAGAAGTGAATACAAAAACATAATAGTTCCCTAATGCTGAGCATGCAATACTAGTGCCGTGCCCTAGTTAGGATGAAGTAATGTAACAATAGATATATTTCATGAAGTGTCACATTCATTGGATTGAATATGCACTTGCAAGCATACAACAATGGGGAATGAATGATGGCAAATATCAAAACCAAAATGCACATAGTAGTAACATCATTTTTCCCTCAAAATGATAGAGATAGAATGCCAAAGATCAAACATGCATACCTTGATAACATGTTGCCAGGACTGAAGTTTCTATTTCCAAATCTGAACCGAGAGACTGCCAGTAAGAATGGAAAGTTGCTAATTGCCAAGTTTGAAGGTTTTGACGACAATAGTTCCTCATTTTCGAATAGGGGTTTCAATAATAATGCTTGATTCCTTTTCTCCCCTTTCTTTTAGGGTTGAGGTTTCCTTATGTCACATTTTGTCCAAACTTTTGGTTATGTGTTGCAACTATTTTATGAATATTTTCCCCATTATTTGGGTTGACAATATTTGAAATACATATGTAACCCATAGTTTTTCTAGGGCATAGGTGGTTTTTTAATGCTATTACTTTTAAATGTGTCTCCCTATTTTGGTTGAGACCTTTTTTAATGTAATTAGATTTTCTTTTTATGACATAGTGGGATAGGTTTTATTGATAGGTCATTGCACATATATTATTGTATGATATCGACAAGTGGTGTTTTTATAAACCATTGTTAGAATATCATTTAGAGGCATGACTTAGTGGATAGAGTGGTCATCTTTGACAATTTATTTTTAGGGCCCCACTTTCCTCACCCATAGGAATCTGGGAATCTAGCATTCAAACCATGATGCAGCCTCATGGGTCCATTTTATGACTTTTCTATTCTTAGGAGGTAGTGGAGTTTGAATGCAGATTCTTAGTTTTAGCTTTTATACCTCTCACTTTTGGTGATTGAGATTAGCTCTTCACTTTTTCTCTCTGATATGAGTGTTGTAGCTCTAAGAGACACAATTGTACTTGTTTCTTTTCAGCAATAAAAATCAATCCTTCTTGTTCTCCTATAATTCTGGGTTTGCTTTTGAAGTCATATGTAGGATTATTGTGATTTTTCTATATCCCTAATTTGCATGCTAAATTCGAGTTGATATTCAGGGATTTATCTTAATTCAGTGGTGTGATTTGTGTACAATCAAGAATATCAGATTTGTGAAGTTTTCTTCCTTTTCTGCATTCTAAGTACCTTGTTTCATTAAGAGTTAAGAAAGTGGGATTGAGTTGTGAGATAGTTTTGTTTTGTTGTTGGAGTAAGCTTATTCTCAATGGTGGTTTCTCTTCAAAATTCAGTGGATCACCTTTAGTTCATTTCAGTTGCAGTTGTTTAATTTCATGCATTTTCTCTCCCTTTTCCCTCCAAGTTTAGATAAGTTTCAAGTGATCCAAAGGGAATCTGGCCCTTAATCCAAAGGTCTATTCTTGGATAGGTTACCCATAGCCTGAGAATAGTCCCATGTTTCATAGGATTGCTGGGTTCAATACTTAGCAAAATAGGGTGCAATCCTTAGTGACAACAATTAGTATTTGTATTTCAATTATTTTAGATTTCAAACATAACTCCTTTATAGGGAAACATAGGGTTTTTCTCTCTCCATATTCTTCATAGATTGATTCGATTGTGCATTAACCTCTTGGTTGATCAAATTGGATCTCTCCTTTGGGAATTTGGGTTTGGGAGTAGATCTCATATTTCCCCCATACACATTTACACATTTTTACATTTGAATAGTGGTGATGCCATTTCAACCCTATTCATTTTGGTGAACCCGACATACTTACTCTCTTTTCTTTTGTGGAATTGGATAACCTATTGTGCTTTCCTTTTATCTTGTTACTATTAGATTTCTCCTTTGTGTTAGATCTTGCATGCTAATTAGATTTCAAAAGTACAAAAATATTTATGCTTTATGTGTTCTTAGTTTAGTTCATTTGCATTACATTGGTTTATGAGCTTTACTACCACTAGTCCTACTTATAACATTCTAGTTAGAAGAAGTCATAGACTCATGGGTGCCTTTGATCCTAAATCTTCCTCTCCTTTCCTTATGATCCTGGATGATAACTTGATTCTTCATGAGTCCAATCCTATAATGGAGCAAAAATCTTCTCACTCATCTCATGATGAGGATGATGCTTTAAGAGTTCCTCCTGAACAAGTCCAAAAACTTTCAATTGAACTTCATAAAATGGGTAATTGGCTTATTCAAGAGAACCATAATCAAGATTCTATTCAAGCTATAGAGGCTCTTAAGAAAGTTCTTCATGATAGTGATCAAGGTGTTAACCTCTTGCATGGTATTACTCACCTTGTGCATTCAAATGTTAAACCTTTAGCTCAAGAAGCTCAAGATTTAGGGTTGATTCCTCCTATCACTAGTGTTGAAACTCCTTCTAATCCTTTACCTAGTATTCCTACCTATACTCCTTCTTTGGTGACTATGATGGTTCCCTCTATTCCTACGAGTGTTCCTCCTGTGTCTCTTCCTACATCACAACCTTCATATCATAATGTTCCTTTTACTTATTCCAATCCGCTTCCAACTATAGTTCGTAGTGTTCCTCCAGTTGTGTCTTCTATTCCTACAGCTTCTTACACCTTACCTAGTGTGTCTAATGTTGCTACTCCTCCTATTTCCTCTAATGATTCAACAATCATCAGTTTGGCTCAAACTGTGTCCTCCTTACAACAAAAACTTGCTTCCTTAGCTCAAAACAAGTTTAGTATTCCTACATGTGACATGGGAAGTCCCTTGTCCCGAGACATTATTTGTACTCCTATTCCTCAGCTAGGTGAGATGCCTCATCTTGAGAATTATAATGGAAAAGGAGATCCTGTTCATCATGTTAAAACATTCCAAATCCTTTGTAGTGATTATGCTCATGACCATAGGATTTTATCCAAATTGTTTGCTAGAACCTTTTGTGACAAGGCCTTACAATGGTATTGTTCCTTGCCTCCTTATTCCATTGATTCCTTTCCACAACTTGCTAATGCCTTTATTCAACAATTTCAAAACAACATTGGCTTGCAAGTGTCTTTGACTGATTTGATGCATTGTAAACAAAGTGCTAAAGAAAAATTGACTAAATTTATTGGTAGATTTAAGCATTTGTATGCTCAGATTTCCTATCCTATTCCTGATATTGATATTCAACGTATGCTTATTTCAAATTTGCAAAAGGATATTAGAGATAATATTCTTCTTACTGAATTTACCTCTTTTCAAAAACTTTGTTCAGTGCTTCATCATTATCAATTACAAGTGAGTCAATTTGAGAGAAACACTCCAATGGCTCATGTTCCAGTTGATAAGAGTGATGCTGCTCCTAATCCAAACAAATTTAAAAAATTCAACAATTATGTCAAGATAAACAAACAAGTTAATGCAGTTGCTGATCAAGTTGTTGTTGCATCTCATAATGCCACTTCTCCATCCACTGCTTTTTGATTAAATCATAAATTTACTCCTCTTTTTGAATCTTTACATGCTATTATGAATAGGTTGATAACTGCTAATATGATTACTTTACCTCCTATTCGACCTCTTTACCTAATACGATTACGTCTAAATATTTTGATGAAAATGATTTTTGTTAATATCATCATCAGAATGGTCATGATATTGAGAAATGTTATTCTTTAAAACATAAGGTTCAAGACTTAATTGATTCTAATGATTTATCTATTGATAATCTTGATGGTAGTAGGAACAAATCTGTCTCTCCTCCTAATTAGAACCTTCAAATCTATAAAAACCCTTTACCTACGCATGATACTAATACCATTGCTCAACCATTTGCTATGGAAATTGTATATGATTCAAAGATGGATGATCTCAATCATGTTGTTAATCAAGTGGAGCATGTTGGTCAATCTATATCTCCACCTCAACCTCAACCTCAACCTCAACCTCAACCTCAACCTCAACCTCAACCTCAAATTCAACCTCAAGTTCAATCTCAACCTTGACCAAAACCTAAACCTAAAATGAAAACTCAACCTAAACCTCGACAAAAACCTAAGAATAAAAGACCTCAGGAACTTTTGATTACCTTTGATGACTTTGAGACTATTAAAGCTCATGATGGTCCCCTTTACATTGCTGCTAGGATTTCTTAGAAACCTACTCGTGGTTGTCTTATTGATACTACATCCTTAGTTAATGTTATTACTGAAGAAAATATTTTTATGAAAATCTTACAACATGAATTTTATGATACATTGGATGTGTGGGTTCAAACTTGTAATGGTTTTCTTTATCCATCATTTGGTTCTATTACTTAACTGATTGAATGTTGTGGAAAAATTGTGAACACTACCTTTATTGTGCTTCCTACTTCTGATCAATTTCAAGTTAAGCTAGGTTTGCCTTGGTTGAATGCCATGCATGTTGTTGCTTCACCTATTCATAAGTGTATTAAGTTTATTCATGATGAAGAAGTGAAGATGATTAATCATAGTCTATATCAACCTTCTAGGCCTAGAGATTGTGCTGCTCTTGATTTCTTTTGGCCTTCATTACCTAATTCATGTCCTCCCCGACCTGATAATATTTTTCAATCATATCAAGCTTATAAACATTGTAAGATTATTCAATTAAGCATACCTCCTATGGATCTTAATCATGGTATTTTACCTACACCTTCTATACCTCCTTTAACTATGGCTTCTAGTTCTGTTAATCAAGTTCCTTCTACCGAACCTATCAAAGATCCTGTGATTTTTCCTCCTATGGTTAATAAACCTATTGATCTTCCTAAAGAACCTATGAAGGATCTTGTGATTGTTCCTCCAAGTTCTCAACCTATTTCAAATAAATCAAAATGAAATTGATCTTCTAATGAACGTCATAAGAAGCATCCTGCTCATGCTAAAGCTCATAATTCAATTCTTCAAAGATCTCCACTTTCCTCGGATAAACCTATACTTGATGTGTTAGAGGAAGTTGTTACTAATAATTATGTTAAGATGCATGATTATGATGATTCTATTCCTATCTTAGATCCTATTTTGATTAATTTGGATGAAGAAGATACTCTTGATGATATTGATGATGTTAATGATGAATATGAGACTATTGACATTGACATCGATTTACCTAATATGCTTTCATCACAATTAACTCTTACACCTAGTGTCAAACATTGTGATTCTCAAGAGGATCCTTGTTTGGAACTGGCTACATTCCTATTGTGTTGGATATAGTCCCTCTTGTGAGTTACCCACCTTCCCTAAATGATATACAACAAGATGGGGAGAGTAGGTGGCATGCTTGATTAGCTTGTCCTTCGTGGTAGCTTTATTATGTGTTTGCCTTCTGTACTGTGTTTCTCTCGTAATGTGTTTGCTAAATGTTGTTAGATTCTTTTATATGATCCTTGTTACTCGGTGCAAGGTGATAAAGGAATCGAAACAGTTGTTCAAATTCCTCTATATGTATCACTATTCTTTTATGTGTTGTTCAATGTTATGTTGTAAATGTGATATTGTTTGTAAATGTTTTCTTTGTGTAATCTTCTTGGATTCAAGATATGGTATCACTAATTCTTTTTGGTCTCCATGTCATGGTCTGAAAAGATTCTCCTTCGTATATCTTATGTGATCTTTCCTCCTTTGTGATCATAGTTCTACTTTCTTTGGGGAATGATGTCAATTCATTTGCAATAATATCATATATATATTATCTTATGATCATAATGACCCCATGGTAGGTAGATCCCTTCTATGTTCTTTATATGTTTCTATGATATTTCCCTTGATTTGTCTTCATCTGGGGGCATCTCGACATGGAAACATAATCAGTAGAGTTGTTTATGTTTTTGTTAAAGCCATTGCTCCTGTTAAAGTGTCAGCAATGACTTTAATGTGGGGGCATACACTCTACTCACCTATTGCACACACACACTTTTTGATATGCATATTATTTTTTGAGATACTTTTCTCCCTTTTTGGATTAGTAACTAATCCTTAAAGCATGGATTTATATTGTAGGATCTCTTGATCCCTCCAGTTTCAAATATACATATATTTTGATCCCTTAAGGTTAGAGGTGTCCTTAAGACTGGATCTCTTTTGTTTTTGGTTTTATTCTTATGGAATAGAATATTCCTAAGGGTAAATCCTTGATGGGTTGACTAGTGAGTAGCCTGATTCACTAGGTGGTTCAATTCCATCTTTCTAGTTGCGCCGTTTCCTTGTGTGGCTCACAATGGGACATAAGCTCTCATTGGGTGAGGTAATCACACCCTTTCTTTCTCTCTCTAGAGATGTCTCTCTTATTGTGATCTAGGAGTCAATGAAGACTTGAGTCCCTAGGGGCTTAAGGTTTCTCTTTTTCCCTTGGATTATGATAAGATTATCTTTTCATTCTGATCTCCTTTACCAAGAGTTTGCATCGAGTCCATACTCTTGCTAAAGTGGGGGCTTAATGTATCATATTAAAATGGAAGCACTTCCATGATAAGAGAATTTATCCCTCTAAGTAAGTGGTTTGGGGTCATGTTAAGTGCCTTGATTGGGTCTTTGCATGTATCTAGCTTTTCCCCCCTATTCTGCTTTCCTCTGCACCTGATTTTCACTTCAATATGCATTTCCTAGCACTCTGGGCCTGGATCTTGAGGTTTTTGACCATAAGGTCAAAGTCAACCTTATGGGGTCAAATTTGACCTTTATCCTACCTAGTTAGGATCAACCTTGATCCTGACCTAGTCAGGTTTGAGCTCAATTTTGACCCCCCTGTCTAGATTTCAATTTTCCTTGAATTTTGGGTGTCGAGTTTCGGGGATATTTGTTTTCCCACCTCCGGATCGGTCATTTCAAGTTTTGAAATGGTAAATCCTTAAATTTCATTTAATTTAGGTATATTTTCTAAAGGTTAGGACTTAATTGGTATTTAATTCTCCAAGGTGGCCCCTCTAGAGGATTGTGCCCTAGTTCACTATAAAAGGAGGCCTTCCTCTCTCATTTTCATCATCAAGTTTTGTGAGAACAAGCAATTGCAATCTCTCAAGCTCTCAAGTGCAAGCAAGAATTCAAGCATTCAAGCAAGCCTTCAAGCATTCAAGTGTTCAAGCTTCCATCCCTCAAGGAGATCCATTGTTAGCCATTGAAGGATTCAATCTCTTTGGAGCCCCCTTGAAGATCCATCCTTCTACATTCATCCAAGCCTTCTCATATGCAAAGATCAAGTCAAGATTGGTGTTAAAGATCAAATGCCATTGATTGGAGACATCCTACATTCATTCTAAATCCATTGAAGCATTTCTATTTGTGGATTTGAGGATTCAAATCCTCTACAAGGACTTCAACATAGGCGAGGTGATTTGTTTCAATTACTTTGTTTATGCATACTACATTTCAATTCAATTTCAAGGTTAATTCTTAAATTGGGGTTTGACCAAGGCAAACCCCCCATACAAACAAAACCCCCATTTTCTTGCAGGTACAGGTGCAAAATTTTGGATCTAAGAGCAGATTTGGATATCCTTTCAGTGAACTTCCAAGATCTGCGAACAAAGTCAGAATCGACCTTCAAATAAAGAATCTAGCCTTTGACCTTTTATGAGGGTCAAAGACTACCTACTATCAGAAAGATGAAATATTTCTGGGTTTTCTTCATCTTGGCATTTCCAATCCAAAATAGGTTGCAAAATTGCTTGAAAGTACACATAGACATCATAAATCAGCATTTTCCAGATTTGCCCTAATTTTAGGTTAGTATTTGTATTTCAATTATTTTAGATTTCAAACATAACTCCTTTATAGGGAAACATAGGGTTTTTCTCTCTCCTTCATATTCTTCATAGATTGATTTGATTGTGCATTAACCTCTTGGTTGATCAAATTGGATCTCTCCTTTGGGAATTTGGATTTGGGAGTAGATCTCATAGTTCCCCCATACACATTTACACATTTTTATATTTGCATAGTGGTGATGCCATTTCAACCCTATTCAAACATCAAAATGGTTAGAAAATTCAATATGTACCCTACAACAACAAGTTGTGCGTGTGTGATTTATCTTCACATAAAAAGGTTTACCCATTTCAAAACATCTTTGACTAATTTTCATTTGAGGATAGATACGTATAAATTTTGCAAAGAATTGTGTCTGAGTTGAATCCAAAATTTTTTTTGGATGTAGAATGCGGATTCGACTACCAATCCTCCTTAAAAAATCTCTTTGATTAGGAGATACTCGTGTGTTATTCTTCCAAAATTATTCAATCAAGGATTTCAAAGATTCAATAATTGCTTTATATTTTCATGGTAGTCTACCGGAAAATACCCATAACTCATTTCTATTTGGATCTCCAATCTTTGACACCTTCCTAGGGCTCTCATCAGAGACTTTCTACTTATTTTCAATGCTTTTCTTGTCTTTCTAATGAGTCAAGATTTCTTCATTTGAGTGCTTACTATTGTTGATGTAAGTACACATCGTGTGACATTACTATCTTTCATGCATGATTTAGAATCCACACTCTCATATGCATTCATTAGATTCTTTACGATAGATTTTTCACTTGACTCATCCATCATTTTTAGCCCAAGAATATTCATGATGGGCCTAAATTTCAGATTTCTCATTATTTCAACAAATAGTTGACATCTTCTTGTCACATTTAAATTCTCAAAAAATATCTCCAAATATGATTAACATTTCTTTGACAAGTACTCTTGGGAATCTTGTCAGGCATTGCTTGCAAAATATTAGTATCAATATCAATCAAATATTTTGGCTTTCTATAAACAATTCTAAGAGCATCAAAAAATTATGTGTGAATTGCATACCATCTTGAGTATCTTCTGTTAGGAATAGTCCCAAGAGATAACTGAGAGGGGGGGGGGGGGTGAATCAGTTATCTACAAGTTTCAATTCTTTATCCAATTAAGTATACTTAAACATAATGCATAAACACAATGAAAGAACACATGAACACAACACTAATATTTTGGTTACGGGGAAACCCAAATAGGTAAAAACCCTGGCGGGACTTGATACCCACTAATATTCTATACTAGTGTATAATGATCCTTGTTAGAAGATCCTTTACCCTGTTAGGAGTAGCTTTACAATATATGAAGTATAGTAGACCTGGTTAAGGGTCAGACCCTGTTAAGAGTCTTTTACAATTGTCCCTATTTGGGGAGAGGACACACTGTCCAAGAGCTCACTGCTCAAAGGGGCAAAGGCTACAACCTTCTAAATAATAGATACACACTATATTTGGATTTTGGTGAGCTACATTTTGACCTACTATCTAGATTAGTTCCAATGAATAGCACACATATTCTACTTGGTCACATTGACCTTCTTCTGATGGCTCAACACTTCGCACACTCTGCTCTACTCTGCTTAATCAACCATGAACCACACTTCAACAATCACAAATGACTACCTATAAATATCTTTCCTCTAAATGAAATGATCAAGTTGACCTATTAGAACCAACTTGAAATCATAATAGAGAAACCATAATAAACTCCAACAAACATTCATCAGCTCTATTATGCACGCAACATAATATGGGACCTGTCTAAATAAGATAATTGTAGACGCACGCTACACACTTTCAGCTCTACCAAAACAACTAGAACTTTCTCTACAAGCTAAATTAACTCATGCACTCTTAACCAAACATCAAAAACTCATCTCTAAGCTTAAATCTAAGGGCACATACCATAAAGATAGGCACAACTCATGAAATAATAAAATCTCTGTCGGCTCTGCTGAACAAACACATGAAACTACTACTGGTGAATATCGACTACATAACTTCACTTTCTTTCATCATCAGATCATGCATCCTTGAACTTAACATCACTACCATGTCTGAAACATATATCCAAGGGTGCATGCCCATAGGACAACTATACAGACAACCATACACAGAACACTGCCTATAACTTTGACAGGAACATTGCTGACACAAGCTGTTGTATAACTATCTGTACTCACATTCAACCTCTGCACCCATGATATCATGCTGATATCATGTCCATCTATCAAATATAGAAATCTTACTACATAAGACTTCTAGGCACACTACTTTCCATATGTTGTCATTAATGACAAACATACAGTTAGTACTGGCCTGTTGGCAAATCTCCAACAATCTCCCCCTTTAGCATTGATGGAAACATGTGGAATGAAAAACCACCATCAAACCAAATGAATAATTCTTTCATAACATTCTCCATTTCCTCTTCAAAACTCCCCCAAAGATGAAATCTCCATCTACTGCAATATATTCCAACATTCTCCATTTCCTCAACTAAATTGCTGTCACAACTGAATACTACTCCCCCTAAGTACATTACTCCTTTTTTTCATGAATCTACATACTACTTCCCCTTTGACATCAATTGCAAAGGGTGCCATTCATTTTAAGCACTGGTACTACTCCAGAAGTAGAGTAGTCAACCTTCCATCAGTCCTAGAGGACTGATGCCATTCCTGCTTCCTTTTAAGTAGAACCAGGGAAGGGAATTACTCTCAACTTCCCCCTGAGATACTCAAAAGTATCCTTAGACAAGGGCTTTGTGAATATGTCTGCCAACTATTCCTTAGTATTCACATAGTCCAACTTAACTTCTTTCTCTACCACTTTCTCTCTTAGGAAGTGATACTTGATCTCAATGTGCTTTGTCTTTGCATGCATCACAGGGTTCTTAGACATATTGATAGTGCTGGTGTTATCACAATGAATAAAAATAGGATAATCAATCTAAATTCCAAAATCTTTTATCATCTACTTGATCCACACAATTGTAGAACAATTCATGGCTGTTGTAACATACTCCACTTCTACTGTTGACTAAGAAATACAATTTTGTTTCTTGCTTGTCCAAGTGAAAAGTCTATCACCAAGAAACACTGCTCCTCTTGATGTACTCTTTCTGTCATCAACACATCTTGCCCAATTTGCATCAGTGTATACATGAAACTCAACATTTTTTGAATTGGGATACCATAAACCATAGTCTATAGTGCCTTGTAAGTATCTAAATATCCTTTTTACTACCATGAGGTGACTTTGTTTAGGCTCTACTAAAAATCTTCCAACTATGCCAACTGCATTTCAAATATCAGGTCTAGTCTATGTAAGATAAATCAATTTACCAATCATTGACTTATACAATGTTATATCAACTACTGGTGAGTCATCTTCCTTTGTAAGCTTGCATCTAGTAATCATAGGTGTCCCTATTGGCTTGCAATCATCCATCTTGAATTTATTTAATATTTCTTTCACATACTTGGACTGATTAATGAATATACCTTTCTCTATCTGCTACACATTCAATCCTAAAAAGTACTTGATAGGACCAATCGTACTCATCTCAAATTCATTTTGCATCTCCTTAGAAAATTTAGCACTAAGTTTGTCATTACCTACAAAGATAATGTCATCAACAAATATAGCTACAAGTATAAAACCTTCAGATGTCTCTCTAATGAATAGATTACAATATGCTACTCCTTTCTTGAATCCAATCTTTTTTAAGTATCCATCTAGTCTCTCATACCATGCTCTAGGGGCTTGCTTAAGTCCATAGAGGGCCTTCTTCAATCTGCATACCATATCAGGTCTGTTTGATAAGGTGAATCCTTTAGGCTACTCAATGTATACTTCTTCTTTTAGATCTCCATTCAAGAATGCTGACTTGACATCCATCTGATACACTTTGAAGTTTTTGACTATAGCATAAGCTAGAAACAACTTAATAGCTTCTAATCTACTCACATGTGCAAATGTGTTTGAATAATCAATGCCTTCTCTTTGTGCATAACCTTTACACACTAATCTTTCTTTGTTCCTTACACCATCTTCATTCATCTTATTTCTAAATATCCACTTAGTACCAATCACATTCTTATCACTAGGTCTTGGGACCAGTTCCCAAGTGTCATTCTTAATGATCTGATCACATTTTTCTTTCATAGCATCATGCCAATTTGAATCTTTACATGCATCTTCAACACTTAAGGGTTCAATATGAGATAATAAACATACCACATCATTGCTAGCTGAGTTATTTTCTTGTGATCTTGTCAAGAATTTTCCACTCTGATCTCCAATGATGTCCTTCTTGGAATGATTTCTACATGTAAATTTTGGAACCTTAGCTATTTCTGACTCATCAGCCTTAGGAGTCTCTTCCTCACTTGTCTTAGGGTCATTGAAATTCACATTAATGCTGTCAAACATTTCTTCAATAATTGTCTCACTAGAAGAAGGTCTGGTTTCTTCTCAATCATGGGTGAGTAATCATGATATCTTTCTTGAACCATAAACTTTTCATCAATCTTAACATGAGCACTTTCAATTATCTTTTTCAATCTTAAATTGAAACATCTATAAGCTTTACTTTTAGTAGAGTAACCAAGGAAAATACCTTCATCACTTCTTGCATCAAACTTGCCTATTGCTTCATCCCTCTTGATGTAGCACTTGCTTCCAAATATTCTGAAGTATTTTACTGTGGGAACATTACCAAACAATATCTCATAAGGTATTTTGTCAGCACCTGGCCTTAGCTGAATTCTATTGATTGTGTAGACTATTGTATTGACTGCATCTCTCCAATAGGTGTGGGTAACTTTTCCTTCTATCATAATGGTGCGCGCTGTATCAAGAATGATCCTATCCCTTCTCTCTACAATACCATTCTGCTAAGTTGTTCTAGGTGCACTTAACTGTCTCTTTATGCCATGTTCTTCGCAGAACTCATAAAATTTGTTAGAGGTGAATTCTCCTCCTCTATCTGATCTCAAACATTTTATCTTTAATCCATATTCATTCTCAACTTTAGCTTTGAATATTTTGAACTTATCAAATGCTTTTGACTTATCTTTTAAGAATGCAACCCACATCATCCTAGTATAATCATCAACAAATAAAATGAAATACCTTTCACCATAGTATGATCTTGTTTGAGTTGGTCCACATAGGTATGTATGGATCAGATCAAACTTGTTTTCTGCTGAATTGTGCTTGCTCTTGAATGAATTTCTCACATGCTTTCCCATCACGTATTCCCTGCATATAGTATCAACTGGCTTTGCTATGCTGGGTAGATCTCTTATTGCCTTAACATTGCTTATCTTCACTATGTTATCAAAGTTGATATGACATAGTCTTTTATGCCACAACCAACTGTCATCAACTTTAGCAACAAAACAACTTGCTTCTAAATTGAGTTGGAAAACATTACCTCTTGTCTTTGAGCCTGATGCAAGCATAACACAATTCTTGTTGTTAATGATGCATTTGTCATCTTTGAACTCCAACTGATATCCTTTTCCAAGTAACTGTCCAACACTTAGAAGGTTATGTTTCAAACCATCAACATATAGAACATCATCAGTACTTTTCTTTCCATCTAGAGTGATGTATCCTCTACCAACTATTGGTTTAGGAGTGTTATCTCTAAATATAACCATCTCACCATTTTATTTGTCCAGATGAACAAATCTACCTTTATCACCTGTCATGTGATGTGAACAATCACTATCTATAATCCAGTCTGTCCTTATGTCTGCTTGGGAAATCAATGCTAGTTCTTGATTTACTTTATCATTTTTAGGAACTGACTTATCATTCATTTTGTCTACAATAAAAATGAATCCAATTTCTTCTTCACTTGATTCATCATCTGAGATTCCATCTCTAGCAAAGTAACATTCCTTACAGTACTTAGGCTTGTAATCCTTTTTGAACTTTCTAACTCTAGTAGGACACTTAGATGCAAAGTGACCTATCTTATTACATGAAAAGATCTTGAAAGGTAATTGACCTTCATATTTTCCTTTTCCTTTCTTTTCTCTTTTAGCAACCATAGCAATAAAATCATCTAAAGTTCTTTCTTCATCATCATCATCAAAATTACCAGAAGTGTTTGCAGATTTCTTACAAATGACTACCTATAAATATCTTTTCTCTAAATGAAATGATCAGGTTGGCCTATTAGAACCAAATTGAAATCATAATAGAGAAACCATAATAAACTTTGACAAAAATTTATTAGCTCTATTATGCACGCAACATTATTTGGGGCTTGTCTAAATAAGATAATTGTAGACGCACGCTACACACTATCGGCTCTACCAAAACAGCTGGAACTTTCTCTACAAGCTGAATTAACTCATGCACTCTTAACTACACATAAAAAAATCATCTCTAAGATTAAATCCAAGGGAACATACCATAAAGATAGGCACAACTTATGAACCAATAAAATCTTTGTCGGCTCTGCTGAACAAACACAGGAAACTACTACTGGTGAATAGCGATTGCATAAATTCACTTGCATTCATCATCAGATCATGTGTCCATGAACTTAACATCACTACCATGTCTAAAACATATATCCAAGGGCACATGCCCATAGGAAAACTATACGGATAACCATACACAGAACACTTCCTGTAACTCTGTCAGGAACACTGCTGACACAAGCTGTTGTATAACTATCTATACTCACATTCAACCTTTGCACCCATGATATCATGATGATATCATGTCCATCTATCAAATATAAAAATTTTACTGCATAAGACTTCCATGCATAATAATTTCCATATGTTGTCATCAATGACAAACATACAGTCAGTACTGGCCTACTGGCAAATCTCCAACATCTTCAATATGACACGATGTTGTGCCTACACCTTGGGATGTAGATAATGGTGTGCCTTCATCATGATAAAATTGTGTGACTCCACCTTGGGATGTAGACAATGGTGTTCCTTCAATTTTTAGGAATGGGAACACTGAGAGGGGGGGGGGGGGGGGGGGTGAATCAGTGTTCACTATATTTAACTTTTCACTTTAATCTAAATACTGAATTATAAATGCTTAAGTACTAAATTAAACATGAAACATGAAATCAACACATGACACCAATATGGTTACGGGGAAACCCAAATAGGTAAAAACCCCGGTGGGACTTGATACCCACTAATATTTTGCACTAATGTTTTGTGAGCCTTGTTAGAAGATCCTTTACCTTGTTAGGAGTAGCTTTACAATGCTTTAAGTATAGTAGACCTTGTTAAGGGTCGGACCCTGTTAGGAGTCTTTTATAATGATCCCTGTTAGGGGAGTGGAATCAATGTCTTAGAGCTCACTGCTCAAATGATGAAGGCTACAACCTTCTAAATTTAGATACACACTATATCTACAGGTGAACTGTCATTGTGACACTGCTTGTTAGATCAGTTCCTTTAGTGCGCTGATGCTTTGACCTCTTGAAAAGCTCTAATAAATCTTATGCTCTCTTCACATACTTCTACTCTACTTGTCACAACTCTATTACATCATCCATACCGAATACAATGGGCACATCTTATATTTATATGCTCATACAAATAAAATAATTAGGTCGGCCCTATAACTAATTAGAAACAACGCTTCCAAAACAATTGGCTTAAGTGTGCTTACAATTATACATATACATATGTCAACAAATTAAATAAAATGGGTGCATAGCCTTTACAACATTAAATTATAATCGCAAACCAAAATGCTAATAGTTGGCTCCATGCTCTCTTCTCTGCTGGCACACATTGGCTGTGCAACTTCAACTGACTGTAACTTTCACATCTTTGCATATCTACTTATGCACTCATAGAATAAGTATAAGTATAGTATAACAAACTTAACTTCTAGGGTGCATACCATAATTCATTCATACACGTGCGCTGATGCTCTGAGCTGTAGGAGCTCTGTACATTGTCCAGTCTTCAACACTTAATCAAAATCTGATCTTTACACTAAGTGCGCTGACTCCAAAATGCTATATGACTTTGTTGCCATAATGAAAACACTATATCTAGTTAGATACTTTAGTATAGACAACTTGCCAACAATCTCCCCCTTTGTCATTGATGGAAACAAAGGAATATTGCCGAGTCTCTAACTGTCCTTAACAACAAAATCTTTTTGTCTTCTATACATTTTTACATAAAATTATATCTCCTCATATATATACTCCATATTCTATACACAACTCCCCCTTTGACATTAATGACAAAGGTGCATCAAAAAACTATATATACACATACTCACTGAGGGAAAACATCCGAATATGCAATCTTTAGATTCTGGATCTCCTTCTTCCAAAAGGTTATCAGAGAGTTAACTATTTGGAGATGGGCGCATAATGCATATTGAAGCTTCTCCATCTTCTCCAAGTCACTGATGGGACCATGATCATAAGTTACCATGGTGGCATCAATTTCCCTTATATTCTGATTGAGGATGTCTAAAGAAGGTGCAAGACCATTCCTCAACTGAGTCTTTCTAAACCTTATCCTTGTTGTCTCTTTTTCTTCCTTCTCAATCTTGTCTATCCTTGGTAGACATTGTTGCACATGTTCACATCTATTGATGTGTCTATCATTGAGTTCTTCACCTACTCAATCATTGCTTCTACTTCTTTTATCTTCTTGAAATGAGCATCGGTGAGCTTGTCTTGATCCATGCATGCTACAATGATCCTTCTTCCTTCATCAACAAATTATTTCAATGATTCCTGACCATACTTAAGAGAATTCAAGTCTAGTGCAAATTTTCTCATTAGTTCATTAAGTCTCTTCTTTAAATGCTTCTCTTATGCTACTATGGATGCAAATTCTTCTAGGCTAGAAAAATTGCTTTTGAACTGTGAGAGGACTGAACTTACATCATCAACCAAATGTACTTTTAGCACTTTCTTATCTTTTGGTAGAAAACTATTCAAAATATTCACTAATTCCACTAGGAGAGGATTCCTCATGATTTGTTTCTCCTTTTCCTTCTCCATAGCTAGGATGCTGAACTTAATTAGGTCTTCTTCCTTCCAAGAGTCCAAACTGCTTGTGTCAGGTGTCAAACTTGACAACAATGCTGAGGAGGGAGTGATGGAAGTGCTATCCATCACTTCTTGTTTCACCTTGACCAATCCAACAGAAGTATCTTCTTCTTTCTTTCCTACCTCTTCTCCTTCTTTCTTATCAGATACATCTTCTATGAGTACTTCTTCTTACTAAGTGGGAGGTGCATTACTGCATAAGATTTCAACTTCTTTTGTACTAATAAATGCTTCCTCAAAATTGTCCAAATCCTTATCAATAGCTGCCATGGATATCTCCACATTCTCTATGATAATAGTGCTACCTTCATGGGATTCTAAGATGGGCACATACTTTTCTGCTTCTATTTGAGTTTTTTCTATGGGCGTTGTGTCCTAAGGACCTATCATTGGTACATTGAGGGTCTCTACTACTTTGTCTTGCTTACTAGGTGCAATAGTGATGGGTACAGTAGGTATTTTTATGTGTTGTTCTAATAACACCTTTTCAAGAGCCTTCTCTATTTCCTTTGCTATTAGCTCATAATATTTGTTCATGATGTGAAGAGTTCTCATCTTTGTCCTTAGGTGTAGCTTCACCAAATTCAATAACAGTGTTTCTTCTTCTTTAGAACATACTGGCAGAGTATCTTGCAATACTTTTTCTCTAATCCTTAGATCCTCTTCATTTTCTTGTTTCTTTTGGTATTCTAAAATATTCCAAACTTTATCAGGAATAGAGGTCTTCAATTCAAGAACTATTTTCTTGAACTTGATCAGATGTTTGATAATCATGCTATGTATCTCTAATTTGTCAATCTCACTAAATGATTCATAATGTTTCCCTACTTCATCAATTCTGCCCTCATCAACAATTCTAGTGCTCAAAACTTTAAGGCTTGGTCTAAATCCTACCTTAGGAGGTGCTTGAATGTTTTTTTTGCTCCTTGTAGCTTGTGAGGATGGACAACTTGTGCTAGCTTCTTTCTTCCACTTAACCTTATCAAGGTTTGCTTGAGACACACCATGTATTCTCAAGATCTCAGAAGTGACCTTTGCAACCTTTCTTTTTGTTGTAGCACTGTTTAGTTTAGCATAAAATTCTCTAGTCTTTTCCTCATAGGTTCCCCACCTAGGTTCATTAGGATCTTTGGGGGTTGACAGAAGTACCTATGCATAAGCTTCAAGGACCTATTCCTCTACCTCATACCCAAGTGGATGAATCCACTTAGTTCTAGGCTCAATGACTTCCATACAAGTAGTATCAATCTCCACTATGAAGCATATTGTATCCTTATACTTCTCTACAATATTCTTAGGAATCTTGTATCTCATCTACATCTTAACCCTAAAGGTCTTCCAACTATATGAAGGTACATATAGATGATTAGGGACATATAGTCTCTTAGTGTGCTCGTCTAGATACAAGTTTGATACTCTTCCAACTATATGAAGGTACATATAGATGATTAGGGACCCAAACCTGAATATCTTTGTCTTGTCATGTTTGATAGCCTTGATGTTATCTATCAACTATGTGCATAGGATCTCACACAAGTTGAATTCTCCATCTTCCTTTACAATTCTGATGGCTACCAGAATAGTGACTGCAGACACACTATTCACTTTACTGGTGTGATTAAATCTGTAACCCAATATCATTGACATCAATTTGATGTCTGCTTACTCAATCAGCTTAATAGTCATGCTGTGCCTATTGCTCCTTGACTTACACACTTGCTCCACCATTTTCCTCACATCCTTGCCCACAGGAAGAACAATGCCTATCCTAGAAAGGCCTACCATCTCATGTATCAGATCACCTGTGATTCTTACTAGAACATTTCCAATCCAAAATAGATCATCATGGATTCTGCTCAATAATATCTTAATCCATTTTATCTCATAGAATTCATATGTCATAGCATACTCAACAATAGGCTGATCATTCCATTTGGTGTATTCATCCATGAAATTTTTATCCAATTTTAGCATTGTATCCATGTGCACCCTTAGTCTATCTAGTCCAACAGGTTCCTTCTTATAGTAGATGTAAGCCCTTATGTCTTCCACATGCATGATGCCCATAGGCATGTAGGAGAAAGCTCCCTCTAAATCATCTAGGGTGGATTTAAATAGGTGCCTCTTGAAAACATATCTTTTCTTCTTAGTGACATCATAAACAATAGGAGTGGCCATGACTTACTTGATATTCGCTTTCCAATTGATCTCTGAGATGATTTGATGACTTCTGAATTGGCGCAATGAGCTAGGGTTTCTACAACTAATCAAATGCACTGCAAACACTAATAGCTCAATCTCCAAGACTTCACAATAACTTCCAAGGCTCAATCTGCTCTTCAATCACTCTGAATTCTAATGCAATGAGTGATCAAACAACTTTCTATATACTTAAAGTGAGAATTTTGCCATTAATGCAGGTCACGTAAACCGGACTATCACTACAAAATTTCAAATTTGAGCTCCGCTTACAATCAGCATGTGCACTCTTGTCCAAAGGTTCTAGTACACTCCAATAGCTTAAGTCCAAAGGCGCATACTTTGAGGATGAGTATACCAGCCACGCAGGGGTCTAGAGCTAAATTAGCTCCTCCTATGACCTTGAGGGTTATTCAAGAAGATGTAGAGGGTGCATCCACTAGGGATGCATCCAATACATTCTCATCAACTGTGTCCTTCTTTCCTTCTGACCAAATCAAACTCACATCTTCTGAGGCTTTCACAAAATTGACTTCTCCTTTGGGATCAAATACTAGTTCTTCGGCCTTTTTGGGGCTTTCTTGACCTTGTGTCCTTGATCTATAGAATCTTGAGATATGTCCAACTTTGTTACAAGAGTGAAAAATGACTGGAGGTTTCATATTCCTCGGTGCATTGACATGAGTCACCATTTTACATATTCTGGTTGAGTGACCATTATAGTTACATATCTGACATCTGACATTCTGAGAACTTCTTACATTTGTCTGATTCTGATTCCTTTGATCATGTTGACTCCTGTTCTTCTTATTTTTAGGAATGAATGCTGAATCCTTTGGCAATCATTTCGTAGCAGTGGTTGTTGCATTCATGACTATGATTGTCATTGATGTCAACACAGTGTTATTCTAGAGTTTAGCAGAGAAGCAGGCGCAGTTTTGTTTTGTGCACATGTTATATTGTAGATTGAGTTATGAAAAATTGATGGTATGTTATTTGGTGTGTTATTAGCCTATGGTTAAGAGCACAAAAAGAAATTCATTTATTTGTGAAAGTTATAAGCATTTTGGTGGAAGCATTATTCTGGCAGTGTTCCTATGTAGCGGTTTTTGGTAATCGAAGGATATCTCCTAATCGGGATGGAATCTGATTCTGTGTAGTTAAAGAGAAGTTTGAGACTCATTGGTGGTGATGTGGTTCATAGTGAAAACTTTGAGGTCACACGATTGGAATGTTATTGTATCTAGAAGCTGACAATTTTTATGTAATTTTGATGTAGCGTGTTGAAATTATTATTTCATATTTGCATGTTGACTCATTTGTAATTATTTGAGTGTGGTATAAAGGAAGGAATGTTTTCCTTTTTATAGAGAGGATTGTAATAGTTGTGATATGAAATTGTGAAATTTGTGATGCAAATGTATGCATGAAGTGAAGAAAATAGCTAATTTAGTAATGAAGGAAGACTTGCAATGTACATAGATCTAGATTTATGATCTTGTCTAGTAGAGAGTGTGGTTTTGGCATAGTGTGAAGGAGGTAACATATTTCATATTATTCTATTGAATAATCCTAAGATCTATTGGACAGTGAGTTCAAAGATCTTGCCTTGAAGCTGTTTGGGCAGTGGGTCCCTCTGTCTTCCATAACTCCTAATAGGGTTAGAATCTTTTAACACGGATTCAAAATCTCCTAACAGAGATTCATATGTACTAAATTTATTTCATAAGACTCCTAACAGGGTCCATCCTCTAACAAGGAACTTCCATATTAGTACATCGTTTTGTGGGCATCATTCCCACTGGGGTTTACTCTTTGATCAAGAGGTTCCCTAGTTAACATATCTTGTGTTATTGTGTATGATTATCTTTCTATGGTTGGTTACTACATTAATTATATGGTTTAAAGCTATTGAAGTTGATATTGAAGTTAATGTAAATAAATGGTTTAATTATTAGATAATTGATTCACCCCCCCCTCTCAGTTATCTTGGTGGTCTTTACTTTCTAACAATTGGTATCAAAGCGACAGGTCCTTGAAAGAGAAGTTTAACAACTTAAGGAGATCCATGGTGAATTTCAAGAAAGAAAGCCCTAAGTTTGATGGAGTAAATTTTTATAGCTGGAAAGAAAAGATGAAGACACATCTCTTATGTTTAGGATCAGGTTATTGGTTGATTACAAAGAATGAAAGGACTATAATTGAAGAAGACAATCTTGAAACAAGTACTAAAGATGAGGTAGATCTATTCATGTGTAACATACTTGCAAGAGAAGCACTTTTATCAGCACTTCCAGAGAATGAATATAGTCAGGTAAAAGGTTTAACTAGATCTCATGATATTTGGAAAGCTTTACATTCTACTTTTGAAGGTGATGAACATGCAAAGAAAGCTAGGTTACATAATTGGATTTGTGCATTTGAAGACATAAGAATGATGGAAGATGAATCTATTAGAAGCTATATTGGTAGGATGTCAGAAATTGTTGTAGGAATAAAGTCTTGTGGAGGTGAAAAGATAGAGAATGAAGTAATATGGAAGATTTTGAGAACATTGACATTGGTATTCAGGCAGACTACACAAATGATTGAACAAGTGATACCTTGTACACCAAAATTTTCAAGAGAGACTCTTCTTGGAAGATTGGAAGCAACAGAGATGAATCTGAGATTATTAGGAAACTTACCTAGAGTGGAGACAACATTCAGTACTCTTAGCATTAGACCTACTTTGTCTAGAAGTACAAGTGTGAATGGAGATTATGCCAGCAGTAGCAGATCCAAATCTGATGAAGATAAGAAGATTTAAGAAGGTATTTCCTTGCTTGTGAAAAGAGAACCAAATGGTAAGAAAATATTTAAATGTTGGACATGTTAAGAATATGGTCATTTTGCATCTAAGTGTCCTAAGAGAGTTAAGAAGTATAGAAATAATTTTAATCCTAGAAGATCTGAAGAATGTTATTATGCAAATGATAAAGAAATTGAAGCAGGAATTGAAAGACATCTGAGTGACAGTGATAATGATAACTTTGATGACATAAGATTTGTAGCAATTAAGGAAGAAAATTCTGAATCTGATATTAAAGAAGAAAAAGCCTTAGTTTCCCAAGTTGAAAAGAAAGCTGATTGTATTATAGACAGTAGTTGTTCACATCATATGACTGGTGATATAGGAAAATTCATAAAGTTTAACAATTATGATGGAGGAGTTGTTAGAGTTGGTAACAATGCACCTTGTTTGATTAAAGGTATAGGATCTATTACTCTTGATGGAAAGACTAATACTGATGATGTTTACTTTTTTGATGGATTGAAACATAATCTTTTGAGTATTGGACAGTTATTGGATAAAGGATATCAAGTTTGGTTTACTAAAAAAATTTGTGTGATTAAGGATAAAGATGGAAATCTAATTGGAACTGGATCTAGAACCAGAGGTAATGTATTTTAGTTGAACCCTACTGAGATGACATGTTTGATGACTAAAATTGATGACAGTTGGTTATGGCATAGAAGGTTTTGTCATATAAACTTTAATAATATTGTGAAAGTAAGTTCTACACTTGCAGTAAGAGATTTACCTAAGATTATGAAGCCTACTAACATGATTTGCAAGGAATGTGTGATGGCTAAGTAGAAAAGGAGTTCATTTTCTAGAAAGAAGTTCACATCTACAAAAAAGTTGGAGATTGTTCATACAGACTTGAGTGGTCCTATTAGGACTAGAGGATTATATGGAGAAAGGTATTTTATGATTCTTGTTGATGATTTTACAAGAATGATGTGGATTGCATTTTTGAAAGAAAAATATGAAGCATTTGATAAGCTTAAGGTCATGAAGAATAAAGTTGAGAATGAATCAGGAATGAGGATTAAATGTTTGAGATCTAATAGAGGTGGAGAATTTACATCTAAAGATTTTAACACCTTTTGTGAAGTAAATGGTATTAAGAGACAATTATCAGCCCCTAGAACACATGAACAAAATGGTATTACAGAAAGAAGGAATATATCAGTGACTGAAGCAGCTAGAGCTATGTTGTTTGAAGGTGATTTGGCAAAGACATTTTGGAGAGAAGCAGTGAATACAATAGTATATACAATGAACAGAGTACAAATCAGAGCACACACAGATAAGACACCTTATGAATTGTGGTTTGGACATGCACCCTCAGTTAAGTATTTTAGAATTTTTGGAAGCAAATGTTATATTAAGAGAGATGATGATATAGGAAAGTCTGATCCTAGAAGTGATGAAGGAATTTTTCTTGGATATTCTTTGAAAAGCAAAACATATAGATGTTACAATAAGAGAACTAAGACTATTGTTGAAAGTGCAAATGTAAAAGTTGATGAGAAGTTTAAAACTTAGGAAAGAATGCTTGATTATGAATCTGATGAAGGAACTAACCCTTAGCCTAACATTGAAACTACTGAACAATTTTTTGAGATTGATAGTGAATTGTTGAATGAAAGTCATGCTGAAGAAAATAGAGAAGAATCTAGAGAAGAATCTATAGTTGAAGAAAGATCAGTGACTATGACACCTAACAAGTATATATCAAGACATCATCCTGTTGAGCAAGTTATTGGAAGTTTGGACATAGGAGTTATGACTAGAAAGAAGGTACATTTATGTTTGATTTCTCAAATTGAACCTAAGTCTACTAATGAAGCTTGTGAAGATGAACATTGGATTAAAGCTATGAAAGAAGAATTGGATCATATTGAAAAGAACAAGACATGGGAATTGGTCTCTAGACCTAAAGAAAAAAATGTGATTGGAACTAAATGGGTATTCAGGAACAAGATGAATGAACAAGGAGAAGTAATTAGAAACAAAGAAAAATTGGTATGTAAGGGATACTCACAATAAGAAGGAATTGACTATGAAGAGACTTTTGCCCCTGTGGCAAGAGTTGAAGCGGTAAGAATATTTTTGGCTTATGCAGTATTTAAGAAATTCAAAGTGTATCAGATGGATGTGAAGTTAGCATTTCTGAATGGTGAATTAGAAGAAGTCTACATTGAGCAGCCTGAAGGTTTTCCTTTGACTCAAGAAGGAGACATGGTATGTAAACTAAAGAAAGCATTGTATGGACTAAAGCAAGCACCTAGAACTTGGTATGCTAGATTAGATAAGTATTTGTTAAAATTGGGATTTACAAAAGGAATAACTCATAGTAACTTATACACAAAAGAAATTGAGAATGGATTGTTAGTTTTGGTTATTTTTGTTGATGACATTATTTTTGGAGGAGAAGATGAAGCTACTGACAAATTTTCTGATGAAATGAAGATAGAATTTGAAATGAGTATGATTGGAGAAATGAAATACTTTTTAGGATTACAAATAACACAAAACAAAGATGGCATCTTTGTAAGTCAGACAAAGTACTTGAATGATTTGTTAAAAAGATTTGGTATGGAGAATTGTAAACCAGTTGGAACACATATGGTTACAGGACATAAACTATCTAGTAAAGATGAGACACCAACAGTTGAGCAAAAGAAATATAGATCCATGATTGGTGGATTGTAGTACTTGACACACACTAGACCAGATATACAACATTCAATTAGAATGGTAGCAAGATTTCAAGCTGAACCTAGAGAGTCACATTATGCAACAGTAAAGAGGATATTGAGATATCTTAGAGGCACAATGGACTATGGATTGTGGTATGAAAATTCTAATGATTTTACCTTATGTGCATATACTAATGCTGATTGGGGAGGCAACATTGATGATAAGAAAAGCACCAGTGGTGGAGCCTTTTTTCTTGGAGGAAGATTAGTTTCTTGGTTGAGCAAAAAACATAATTGTATCTCACAGAGTACAGCGGAAGTAGAATATGTAGCACCAGCAAACAATTGTAATCAGATAATTTGGATGAAGCAGATGTTGATGGACATTGGAATCAAGTTTGATGAGCCTATTGTCATACATTGTGACAATACAAGTATAGTTAGTATGTCTAAGATTCCTATTTTACATTCTAAGACAAAGCATATAGAGATCAAGTATCATGTTGTAAGAGAGAAAGTTGTAGATAAAGAAGTTAGATTGGAGTACATAAGCACAAAGGAGCAGATAGCAGATATATTTACTAAGCCTTTGCCTAAGGATACATTTGTGTATCTGAGATGTATGCTTGGGGTTATGCCCCAACCTACTTTTGAGCAATGATGCAGTTGGTTGCATCTGTCCAGTGGTTTATGGCCCTATCTATTTTTTGGATTTGATGTTGGTACTTCCTCTATGGGGGAGTATTTGTATCTGAGCTGAGTCACTGAGGACTCTTGTGAATGTATTTTCTAAATAGTGTCTTTTGACATTGAGCTATTGTTTGACATAGTGATAGAATTTCTATCATTGATGTCAATGGGGGAGAGAATCATGAAAAACAATGAGGAACTATATTTTTTGGAGAGATTGAATAGGATAACAAAGCAAGATTTGATTGATGAAGAACAGTAGAGCAGTTGAGCAGCAGTGATTGGATTTTTGGAACATTGGATGTTTTTCATCTATGTTGCCATCAATGCCAATGGGGGAGATTGTTAGTAATGAATGTTGAAGCCTTTGGTAGTCATTCTGTAGCAGTGGTTGTTGCATTCATGACTATGATTGTCATTGATGTCAACACAGTGTTATTCTAGAGTTTAGCAGAGAAGCAGGCATAGTTTTGTTTTGTGCACATGTTATATTGTAGATTGAGTTATGAAAAGTTGATGGTATGTTCTTTGGTGTGTTATTAGCCAATGGTTAAGAGTGCAAAAATAAATTCATTTATTTATGAAAGTTATAAGCATTTTGGTGGAAGCAGTATTCTGGCAGTGTTCCTGTGTAGCGGTTTTTGGTACTCAGAGGATATCTCCTAACTGGGATGGAATCTGATTTTGCATAGTTAAAGGGAAGTTTGAGACTCATTGGTGGTGATGTGGTTCATAGTAAAAACTTTGAGGTCACACGATTGGAAAGTTATTGTATTTGGAAGCTGACAGTTTTTATATAATTTTGATGTAGTGTGTTGAAATTATTATTTCATATTTGCATGCTGACTCATTTGTAATTATTTGAGTGTGGTATAAAGGAAGGAATGTTTTCCTTTTTATAGAGAGGATTGTAATAGTTGTGATATGAAATTGTGAAAGTTGTGATGCGAATGTATGCATGAAGTGAAGAAAATAGCTAATTTAGTAATGAAGGAAGACTTGCGATGTACAGAGATCTGGACTTGTGATCTTGTGTACCAGAGAGTGCAGTTTTGGCACAGTGTGAAGGAGGTAACATATTTCATATTATTCTATTGAATAATCTTAAGATCTATTGGACAGTGAGTTCAAAGATCTTGCCTTGAAGCTATTTGGGCAGTGGGTTCTTCTGTCTTCCATAACTCCTAATAGGGTTAGAATCTTTTAACAGGGATTCAAAATCTCCTAATATAGATTCATATGTACTGAATGTATTTCATAAGACTCCTAATAGGGTCCATCCTCTAACAAGGAACTTTCATATTAGTACATCATTTTGTGGGCATCATTCCCACCGGGGTCTACTCTTTGATCAAGAGGTTCCCTAGTTAACATATCTTGTGTTATTATGTCATTGTGTATGATTATCTTTCTATGATTGGTTACTGCATTAATTATATGGTTTAAAGCTATTGAAGTTGATATTGAAGTTAATGTTGATAAATGGTTTAATTATTAGATAACTGATTCATCCCCCCCCCCTCTCAGTTATCTTGGTGCTCTTTACTTTCTAACACTTACTAGTCTTGCAATTCATAGCTTTATGACCAAATCTATTGCATGAATGATAGTAACCATTAAAAGGTCTTACTTTGTACAGTTCCTTGCAATGTGTTTAGGCTTCTCACATGAAAAACAAGTGTGTTCTCCAGGCTTGCGCTCATTCTTAGGAGGACCACTATTGTATTTGGTTTGATCTTCATTCTTCTCAGTATCAGTAGAGTCTTTTTGTGTTTCCTTTCTTGCTCGCATGTTGTCAATCTGGTTTTGTTCTTCATTGTATCCAATATAGCTAGTGTCTCCTTTGACTCTTCTTGCATATAATTGAGATTCTATCAAATCAGAATTGGTGTGCAATTTGTCAATGTGATTCTTTGCTTCTTTTAATTCAGACTCCAATCTTTCTTTGCAATTCCTTAGATCCAAGATTTCCATGTTTTCTTGCCTTAGTTCCTCATTGAGTTGAAGGTTCTCCTTGACTTGTTCATTGTAGACATCTTGATTGTTCATCAGTTTGTCATAAAATTCTTCAAGTTGACTTAATAAGGATGCATTTTCTTCATTTAACTTCTTGACTTTTTCTTCAAGATCACTGTTAGAGTGTCCTTTCAAATCCTTTCTTAGTCTTTTGATAACTAATTGAACATCACTAACTTTTTCTTTTAGCTCTTAAATTCCTCTTTCTGAATTGTCCAGGTCTTCAAGAGTGACTTTGAGATTCTTCTTCAGATGTTTCATTTCCTCTTTGTCCATGATCTCCTCAAGTGGTTAAACTTCTTTGCTAAGGACCAGAGCTCTGATACCAATTGTTAGGAATGGGAACATTGAGAGGGGGGGTGAATTAGTGTTCACTGTATTTTAACTTTTCACTTTAATCTAAATACTAAATACTAAATGCTTAAGTACTAAATTAAACATTCACATAAACATGAAACATGAAATTAACACATGACAACAATATGGTTATGGGGAAACCCAAATAGGTAAACACCCCGGTGGGACTTGATACCCACTAATATTCTGCACTAATGTTTTGTGATCCTTGTTAGAAGATCATTTACCCTATTAGGAGTAGCTTTACAATGCTTTAAGTATATTAGACCTGGTTAAGGGTCAGACCTTGTTAGGAGTCTTTTACAATGATCCCTACTAGGGGAGTGGACTCACTATCCTAGAGCTTACTCCTCAAATGATGAAGGCTACAACCTTCTGAATTTAGATACACACTATAGCTGCAGGTGAACTGTCACTGTGACACTGCTTGTCAGATCAGTTCCTTTGGTGTGTTGATGCTTTGACCTCTTGCAAAGCTCTAATACATCTTATTCTCTCTTCACATACTTCTGCTTTGCTTGTCACAACTCTATTACATCATCCATGCCGAATACAATGGGCACATCTTATATTTATATGCTCATACAAACAAAACAATTAGGTCAGCCCTATACCTAATTACAAATAATGCTTCCAAAATAATTGGCTTAAGCATGCTTACAATTATACATATGCATATGTCGGCAACCTAAATACAATGGGTGCATAGCCTTTACAACATTAAATTATAATTGCAAACCAAAATGCTAACTATTGGTTCCATGCTCTGTTCTCTGCCGGTACACACTGGCTATGCAACTTCAACTAACTGTAACTTTCACATCTTTGCATATCTACTTATGCGCTCATAGACTAAGCATAAGTATAGTCTAACAAACTTAAATTCCAGGGCGCATACCATAATTCATCTGTACACATGTGCGCTGATGCTCTGAGTTGTAGGAACTCTGTACACTATCTAGTCTTCAACACTTAACTGAAATTTGATCTTTACACTAAGTGCGCTAACTCGAAACTGCTATATGACTTTGTTTCCATAATGAAAACACTATATCTAGTCATATACTTTAGTATAGACAACTTGCCAACATCAATATGATACAAAGGGGTGCATACACCTTGGGATGTAGACAATGGTGTGGCTTCAACATGATACAAGGGTGTGCCCACACCTTGGGAAGTAGAAAATGGTTTCTTCATAATTCAATTTTCTTGTTGTACACAGGTTTCTCATTCATTATCTTTTTGTTTCCAATTCCAATTCTCTCTTACTTTTTATTGATGTTTCATGTTTCTCATCCAAAGAAAAATATTCTTCTATGGTATACAATTTTTTGTGTTCACAAAGTTGTCTCATCCTTTCCCTCTTCTTCTCTTTGTCTATTTCACACTCTTCCGATGTTAGAGTCTTTGCTCATTTCCTTGGCATGATGATGATTTATACATATGAATTCATTACAATTTTAAAATTATAATATCAATCTATCACAATAAGTCAAGTTATAATATCAATCTATTACAATAAGTCAAATTATAATATAAATCTCTTATAGTATGGAAAATTATAATATAAATTTATTAAAATTATATCAAATTATGAGTTCTGTAATGAATAATATCATTTATTTAAGTCTTGCATAGCATGTACGCGCTATGAAAGAAACACAAAAGTGGTAAAGTGAGAGAGGGGGTGACAAGGGGAGAGGGAGGGAGGGAGAGAGATGGAAGAGGGTGACAAGAGAGAGAGAGAGAGAGAGAGAGAGAGAGAGAGAGAGAGAGAGAGAGAGAGAGAGAGAGAGAGAGAGAGAGAGAGAGAGAGAGAGAGAGAGAGAAGGTGGGAGAGAGCATATGTGTGTGTGTGTGAGAGAGAGGGGGGAAGAGGGTAAGAAGGGAAAATATAGAGGATAGGAAGGTGGGAGAGAGCGTATGTATAAGAGAGAGAGAGAGAGAGAGAGAGAGAGAGAGAGAGAGAGAGAGAGGTCCTTAGACCATCTATGAATCATTAGGCAATAACAGGTGCACTAGGCATGGACTAGATGAAAATCAATCTTCTATATTCTATGAATTCCCAAGGATTCTAAATTATGTAAGGGTTGTGAAATGTATTCAACACAATAATATGATTATCAAAGGTGTAGCTAACTCCACTTTTTTTAATACAAACCATTTGTAGTCACTTATTACAATCTCTCTCTCTCTCTCTCTCTCTCTCTCTCTCTCTCTCTCTCTCTCTCTCAGCCCCTGCCACCTTCTCACTCTCTCTCTCTCACTCCCTTAAGCCTTTTTCATATGTTACATAGTGCATACGCTCTATTCAAGCCATAAATTTGAATTATGTGTATGCGCTATTCAAGCCATCAATTTGAATTGCGCGTATGTGCTTTGTAATATATTGGAATCCACCAAGCCTAAGGCTTGTATTTTCCTTGGAGATCCAGCCCAAAGGCTTGGAGGATTCAAATAGGCCTAAGACATGTTTTCTAGTAGACATACAAAAAATTCACATTTTTTTTTGTGTGCTCCTCGTCAAGTTTACTTATGGTTCAATAATGTTAAAATTAGACGACATGATATTGTAGATCTTTGTTAGCTATCTAACCATATAATTTATTTTGAATTTTGATTATGTTAAGGTTTTCATCTCTAATTTCTTTTGTATGTATGTCTGATTTTTATAAAAAACCAACGTGTAGTATTTTGGGCATATATTTTGGCTCGTTTGTCAAATTTTGCAATAATTTACATTTTTAGAAACTAGACTCCATTATACAAACTTTTGAAAAAATAAACTTTGATTTTCGATTAGTTTTCAATGGTTTCTATAGGGAGCACATATAAATTTATAGTTTTTAGGAGGTGTGCACTTCAGAAATTCATAAAAAAATAGCAAAAGAATCTAGGATAAACTACGTGGTGTTAACTAACTTCTCACCAGAGCGATTCAAAAAATTCAAAAAAAAAGTTAACATTCTAAGGGGAGCACACTAGATGCTATGTTATTTTTTTTCACAAAAAAAAGGACCACTTTTTGTGCTCCCCCTTTTTGAGGGCCTTAATCTACACCATTTTCAAAATAAATTAGTAGTTTAGAAACTAGATTCAGAGTATTACAACTCTTGTTCTTGTTGCATATTAAAATTTTAAGTCTAACTATCTTTGAAATTTCTCGTTGAAGTTAAGAGTTTGCTGATTTCAGAAAAAACAAATGGCATCTTATACCTCTTTTTGGCCCCCATCTTTGTGCACTTACCCTTATATATATATATATATATATATATATATATATATATATATATATATATATATATGTATGTATGTATGTATGTATGTATGTATGTATGTATGTATGTATGTATGTATGTATGTATGTATGTATGTATGTATGTATGTATGTATGTATGTATGTATAATTAGATTATAATTATTCTCATAATAACTAAATAGTTAATTGATAAAATAAATTAAATAATAATGAATAAACATGTCCCATGAAGGGACATGTCTCTCAATGTGTTTTCCACAATATAAAAGAGAGATCACTGCTCTTGGAAACATATACCAAAGAGGCAATGTTAATGCATTTGCAACAATCTTGATAACTCAACACTAATAATGGAACCTTTACATGGAATAACAAAAGGAAATATTTTAATTACATAGCTGAGAGATTAGATAGATTCTTTTTTAAAGGTGATCAGTGTAATTTCAATTATATCAGAAAATCAGAAATCCTTCCAATATCAGGATCAAATCATTATCCAATTACTATCACCATAGGGGAAGATCATAAAGGGAATAAATTCCCATTCAAATTTGAAAATATGTGGTTCTAGGACCCAAACTTTATAGACCAAAATAGATTTTCTATAATCTTATATATATAAAGATACAAATTATAATTAGTCTCTTATTCTTTTCAAAAATTGAATTTAAATACAAATTTACCCAATCCGTTTTCTAATTTCAATTTTGATATATTCACAAGAATTTTTAACCATAATTTAAATCAAACCCTAGTTGATTGAATTCTAAAGTTTTCTCAATTTTTTCAAAGTACAATTCTATTCCAAAGAGAGCTTAGGGTTTTCAACTAGTTTTCAATAGTCATAAACTGTCTTACACATAAAACAACTACAATGGTATTCATTCAATTTCCACAAATGAAGAAAGACATGCATTCCAATCAATCCAAACACAATAACTATCAGGAAGACACAAAGATAACAATCTTTTAAAAATGTAATATTTTCAGAAGTTCCCAAGCTATACCTTAATTCCATAAGTTGAATCTGAAACACACACAAAGGCCAAAATACAAATCCAAAACTTCCAAGATCCCAAGCTTTACCAAAATTTCTCAAATTTCAATCCAAAGCTAAACTTGTAAAACCTTCCAAAACCTGTGATCCTAAGAATGACAAAAAATGACTCCAATATAGAAAACCCAACAAACTCCACTCAAACATACAACTCACAATCATAAATAAGAACTCAACTAAAACCAATAAAATAGTTAACTCAAAATCACAGAAATCAAAACTCAACTCCAACCTCATTTATATCAATCTTTTATTTAAAAGAATTATTTATTTAATTAATAATTTCAATTCATGCAAATCACTCAACTTTTAATTTTAAACTTATATTTCAATTTTATTAACTGAATGTGCAAATTTAATTGCATAATAATATTTAATTAATAATTAATATTTTTAGCATATTAATAATATGTAAATTGATAATTAAATTTATTAAAAGAATTATAACTAATCCCTTCGTTAAGTCTCTTAACTCAACCTTCCGATTTAGAATTGATAAATCAATTCTTTTTAATTAGTGTGCCTATAATTGCATGATTATATTTTAACTATAATTAATATCTTTAGCACCACTTAATAAATAAATTGATAATTACTATCAATTTATATTGTTTGAACATTTAATTTAGATTTTTATTTAATATTTAATTAAATCTTTATTTTTATAATTAGACTTCTAATTAAGTCTTTTAAATAATCAATGATATTTAATTAATTTTCATTAATTAAATATCTATATATTTAATATTTCATATTCATAAGATATAATTATTTTAATCTCATAATTAATATTAATTAAATATTTAATGCATTAATAAATTAAAATTCACATCAAGACACCTGACAACTAAACACGGATGAAAAACTAACTAAGCTCATAAAGTAATAATCAAGCTGAAAGAAAGGGTTCATGAATGACGTCAGCTTGATGAATTCGAAGGGTAGCAGATAAGATACTTGTCCACTATTTCAGGACAATAATTGGCTTAGGTTGAGATTTAGACCTGCATGCTATCTCCCCTCTCTTACCATTGAGATATTGTGATAGGGCATGCTCATCCTGATAATTTAGGGAAGTCGATGCTCGGTACCTAAAATCCCACATAAAAGATGATTATATATATATATATATATATATATATATATATATATATATATATATATATATATATATATATGACAATGGTGGAGATCGGTCGATTGTGTGGATCTCGCAAGTAAGTAACTATGACTTTGTCCCTCAACCACATCAGACACGTCAAACAAAAAAGTAAAATATACACGCCAACCATACACATACAAGTACGGGGTTAGTAAAATCATAACATAAGTACCATCATCATATGTGAATAATCATTTGTTAGAAAGTAAAGATCCCCAAGATAACTGAGAGGGGGTGGGGTGAATCAATTATCAAATAATTTATCCATTCAACAGCTTTAAACAATATAATCAATGTATTGATCAACCATAGAAAGATAATCATACACAATTGCACAATAACACAAGATATGTTAACTAGGGAACCTCTTGAAAAGAGTAAACCCTGGTGGGAATGATGCCCAAAAAATGATGCACTAATATGAAAGTTCCTTGTTAGAGGATGGACCCTGTTAGGAGTCTTATGAAATACATTCAGTACATATGAATCCCTATTAGGAGATTTTGAATCCCTGTTAAAAGATTCTAACCCGGTTAAGAGTTTATGGAAGACAGAAGGACCCACTACCCAAACAGCTTCAAGGCAAGATCTCTGAACCCACTATCCAAAAGATCTTAGAATTATTCAATAGAATAATATGAAATATATTACCTCCTTCACACTGTGCCAAAACTGCACTCTTTGCTACACAAGATCACAATTCCAGATCTCTGTACTCACAAGTCTTCCTTCATCACTGAATTAGCTCTTTTCTTCACTTCATGCATATATTCACATCACAATCTTCATAGTACACATTACAATAAGGAAAACATTCCTTCTTATATACCAAACTCAAATAATTACAAATGAGTCGGTCCTCAAATACAAAATAATAAATTCTACACGCTACACACAGAATTCACATAAAACTGTCGGCTTCCAGTTACTGTAACTTTCTCCAAACATGTCCTTAAAGTTTACACTATCAACCACATCATCATTAATGAGTCTCCAACATCCCTTTAACTGTGCAAAATTAGATTCCATCCCAGGTAAGAGATATCCTCTGATTTCCAAACATAGCTATACAAAAATACTGTCTAAACACTGCTTTCACCAAAATGCTCATAACTCTTACAAATGAATGAATTTATTTTTGTGTTGTTAACCATAGGTTAATAAAACACCAAAAAACATACCATCAACTGTGCAAAAGCCAATCTACAATACAACATGTGCGCAAAACAAAATTGTACTTGCTTTCCTGCTAATATCCAGAATATCACTGTGATGACATCAATGACAATCCAAGTCATGAATGCAACAACAACTACTACAAAATGACTACAAAAACACTTTTCATTCATTCCTAACAATCTCCCCCATTGAAATTGATGGCAACATAGATGAAAAACATCCAATGTTCCAAAAATCCAATACTGCAACATCACTGCAAAATATCAAATCAAATCTTGCTTCGTTTTCCTATTCAACTCTCTCATACAATCCACAATGTTTTTCATGTATATCTCTCCCCCATTGACATCAATGAGAGAAATTATATCACTAAGTCAACAACAACTTAATGTCAAAAGACACTTTTCAGAAAAATACAATAACAAGAGTCCTCATGACTCAGCTCATAAACTCCCCCATAGAGGAAGTTCCAACATCCAATCCAGAAGAAAGATAGGGCTCATATACCACTAGACGGATGCAATCATCTGCATCAATTCTCAAAAATAGGTTGGGGCATAACCCCAAGCATACCTCTTAGATACACAAATGTATCCTTAGGTAAAGGCTTTGTAAATATATCTGCTATCTGCTCCTTTGTACTTATGTACTCCAATCTTACTTCTTTTTCTGCAACTTTCTCTCTTACAACATGATACTTGATCTCAATATGTTTAGTCTTAGAATGTAAAATAGGATTTTTTGACATACTCATTGTACTGGTGTTGTCACAATGTATAAAAATAGGCTCATCAAACTTTATTCCAATATCTTTCAGCATCTGCTTCATCCAAATAATCTGATTACAATTATTTGCTGCTGTAACATATTCTGCTTCTACTGTGCTTTGTGAAGTACAATTCTGCTTCTTACTTAGCCAAGAGACCAATTTACCTCCAAGAAAAAAGGCTCCACCACTGGTGCTTTTCTTGTCATGAATGTTGCCTCCCCAATCTGCATCAGTATAGGCACATAAGGTAAAATCATCATAATTCTCATACCATAATCCATAATCCATTGTTCCTTTTAGATATCTCAGTATCCTCTTTACTGCTGCATAATGTGATTCTCTAGGTTCTGCTTGAAATCTTGCTACAATCCCCACTGAATGTGCTATATCAGGTCTTGTATGTGTCAAGTACTGCAATCCTCCAATCATAGATTTGTAATTTTTCTGCTCAAATACTGGTGTCTCATCTTTGCTAGATAACTTATGTCCGGTTACCATAGGTGTTCCAATAGGTTTAGAATCTTCCATTCCAAATCTTTTCAATAATTCATTTAAATACTTAGTCTGACTTACAAATATACCTTCCTTGCTTTGTGTTATCTGTAATCCCAAAAAATATTTCATTTCTCCAATCATGCTCATCTCAAATTCAGTCTTCATTTCATCTGCAAATTTGTCACTAGCTTCATCTTCTCCTCCAAAGATAATATCATCAACAAATATAACTATAACCAACAAACCATTCTCAATTTCTTTTGTGTATAAGTTACTATCTACTGTTCCTTTTATAAATCTCAATTTCAATAAATACTTATCCAATCTTGCATACCAGGTTCTAGGTGCTTGTTTTAATCCATATAAAGCTTTCTTTAACTTACATACCATATCTCCTTCTTGTGTCAAAGGAAAACCTTCAGGCTGCTCAATGTAGACTTCTTCTTCCAATTCACCATTCAAAAATGCTGACTTCACATCCATCTGATACACTCTGAATTTCTTGTAAGTTGCATATGCTAGAAACATTCTCAGTGCTTCAAGTTTGGCCACAGGTGCAAAAGTTTCTTCATAGTCAATTCCTTCTTGTTGTGAATAACCTTTACATACCAATCTTTCTTTGTTTCTTATCACTTCTCCTTGTTCATTCATCTTGTTTCTGAATACCCACTTTATTCCAATCACATTCTTGTCTTCAGGTCTAGGGACCAATTCCCATGTCTTATTTTTTTCAATCTGCTCTAGTTCTTCTTTCATAGCATTAATCCAATGTTCATCTTCACAAGCTTCATTAGTAGTCTTAGGTTCAATTTGAGAAATCAAACATAAATGTACCTTATTCTGAGTCAAAAATCCTCTATCTAAACTTCCAATAACTTGCTCAATAGGGTGCTGTCTTGAAGTATACTTGTTAGGTGTCATAGTTACTGATCTTGTTCTGATTTTAGATTCTTCTCTGCTTTCTTCTTTGTTTTCTTCTCTGTCTTCTTCAGTATGACTTTCATTCAGCAAATCACTGTTAGTTTCAAAAAATAATTCTGCATTTTCAATGTTAGGCTGAGGTTGTGCTTCTCCATCAGATTCATAATCAAGCATTCTTTCCTGAATTTTAAATTTCTTATCAACTTTTACATTTGCACTTTCAACAATAGTCTTAGTTCTTTTGTTATAACATCTATATGCTTTTATTTTTAAAGAATATCAAAGAAATATTCCTTCATCACTTCTAGGATCAAACTTTCCTATATCATCATCTCTCTTAATATAACATTTACTTCCAAAAATTCTAAAATACTTAACTAAGGGTGTATGTCCAAACCATAATTCATAAGGTCTCTTGTTTGTATCTGCTCTGATTTGTACTCTATTCATAGTGTATACTACTATGTTCACTGCTTCTCTCCAAAATTTTTTAGCCAAATCATTTTCAAACAACATAGCTCTTGCTACTTCAGTTATTGACCTGTTTCTTCTTTCTGCAATACCATTTTGTTCTGGTGTTCTAGGGGCTGAAAGTTGTCTCTTAATACCATTCATTTCATAAAAGGTGTTAAACTCTCTAGATGTAAATTCACCACCTCTATCAGATCTTAGACACTTAATCTTCATTCCAGATTCATTCTCAATTTTGCTTTTCATGATCTTAAACTTATCAAATGCTTCAGATTTTTCTTTCAAAAATGCAATCCACATCATTCTTGTAAAATCATCAACAAGAATCATAAAATACCTTTCACCATAGAATCCTCTAGTCCTAGTAGGACCACTCAAGTCTCTATGAACAATATCCAACTTCTCTACCGATGTGAACTTCTTGTTGGGAAATGAACTCCTTTTCTGCTTTGCCATCATACATTCTTTGCAAATCATGTTAGTAGGTTTCATAATTCTAGGTAAATCTCTTACCGCAAGTGTAGTGCTCACCTTAACAATATTATCAAAGTTTATATGACAAAACCTTTTATGCCATAACCAACTGTCATCAATCCTAGTTATCAAACATGTCATCTCAGTAGGATTCAACTAAAATACATTACCTCTAGTTCTGGATCCTTTTCCAATCAAATTTCCATCTTTATCTTTTATCACACAAGTTTTCTCAGAAAACCAAACTTGATAACCCTTATCAGCCAATTGTCCAACACTTAGTAGATTATGTCTTAGTCCATCAACAAAGTAAACATCATTAGTGTTAGTCTTTCCATCAAGAGTAAAAGATCCTATACCCTTAATCAAACAAGGTGCATTGTTACCAATTCTAACAATTCCTCCATCATAATCATCTAACTTAAACAAACTTTCTTTTATCTCCAGTCATATGATGTGGACAACCACTGTCTATAATCCAATCAGATTTCTTTTCAACTTGTGAAACTAATGCTTTTTCTTCCCTTTTATTAGATTCAAAACTTTCATCTTTAATTGCTACAAATCCTATTTCCTCAAAGTTATCATTATCACTGTCACTTAAATGTTTTTCAATTCCTGCTTCAAAATCTTCATCATTTGCATAATAACATTCTTTAGATCTCCTAGGTTTAAAGTTGCTTCTATACTTCTTAACTCTTTTAGGACATTTAGATGCAAAATGACCATATTCTTGACAAGTCCAACATTTAAAGATTTTCTTACCATCTGGTTCTCTTTTTACAAGTAATGCAATACCTTCTTCAATCTTCTTATCTTCCTCAGATCTGCTACTGCTGGCATAATCTCCATTCACACTAGTACTTCTTGTAGGTCTAATGCTAAGAGCACTGAATGCTATTTCCATTTTAGGTAGCTCTCCTGATAATCTCAAGTTCATCTCTGCTATTTCTAATCTTCCAAGAAGAGTCTCTCTTGAAAAGTTTGATGTACAAGGTATCACTTGTTCAATCATCTGCGTTGTCTGCTTGAATACTGGTGTCAAAGTTCTTAGAATTTTCCATATCACTTCAATCTCTATCTTATCACCTCCACAAGACTTTATTCCTATCACAATCTCAGACATCCTACCAATATAGCTTCTAATAGATTCATCTTCCATCATTCTAATATCTTCAAATGCACAAATCCAATTATGTAATCTAGCCTTCTTTGCATGTTCATCACCTTCAAAAGTAGAATGTAAAGCTTTCCAAATTGCATGAGATGTTTTCAAACATCTTACCTGACTATATTCATTCTCTGGTAGTGCTAACAAAAGTGCTTCTCTTGCAAGTATGTTACACATGAATAGATCTAGTTCATCTTTAGTTCCTGCCTCTAGATTGTCTTCCTCAATGATAGTCTTCTCATTCTTTGTAATCAACCAATAACTTGGTCCTAAACACAATAGATGTGTCTTCATCTTTTCTTTCCAGCTATCAAAATTTACTCCATCAAACTTAGGGCTTTCTTTTCTGAAATTCACCATGGATCTCCTTAAGTTGTTAAACTTTTTTTTCAAGGACCTGCTGCTTTGATACCAATTGTTAGAAAGTAAAGATCCCCAAGATAACTAAGAGGGGGGGGGGGGGTGAATTAGTTATCAGATAATTTATCCATTCAACATCTTTAAACAATATAATCAATGTACTGATCAACCATAGAAAGATAATCATACACAATTGCACAATAACACAAGATATGTTAACTAGGGAACCTCTTGAAAAGAGTAAACCCTGGTGGGAATGATGCACTAATATGAAATTTTCATTGTTAGAGGATGGACCCTGTTAGGAGTCTTATGAAATACATTCAGTACATATGAATCCCTGTTAGGAGATTTTGAATCCCTGTTAAAAGATTCTAACCCGGTTAAGAGTTTATGGAAGACAGAAGGACCCACTACCCAAACAGCTTCAAGGCAAGATCTCTGAACCCACTATCCAAAATATCTTAGAATTATTCAATAGAATAATATGAAATATATTACCTCTTTCACACTGTGCCAAAACTACACTCTCTGCTACACAAGATCACAATTCCAGATCTCTGTACTCACAAGTCTTCCTTCATCACTGAATTAGCTCTTTTCTTCACTTCATGCATATATTCGCATCACAATCTTCATAGTACACATTAAAATAAGGAAAAAATTCCTTCTTATATACCAAACTCAAATAATTACAAATGAGTCGGTCCTCAAATACAAAATAATAAATTCTACACGCTACACACAGAATTCACATAAAACGGTCGGCTTCTAGTTACTGTAACTTTCTCCAAACATGTCCTCAAAGTTTACACTATGAACCACATCATCATTAATGAGTCTCCAACATCCCTTTAACTACGCAAAATCAGATTCCATCCCAGCTAAGAGATATCCTCCGATTTCCAAACATCGCTACACAGAAACACTGTCTAAACACTGCTTTCACCAAAATTCTCATAACTCTTACAAATGAATGAATTTCTTTTTACGCTATTAACCATAGGTTAATAACACACCAAAGAACATACCATCAACTATGAAAAATCCAATCTACAATACAACATGTGTGCAAAATAAAACTATACCTGCTTTCCTGCTAATATCCAAAATATCACTGTGTTGACATCAATGACAATCCAAGTCATGAATGTAACAACAATTGCTATAGAATGACTGCCAAAACACTTTGCATTCATTCCTAACATCATTATCATCTAACTAACATGATATAAATCAAATGATTTAAAGTATCATAGAACTAAATCATTAAATGTAACCAAAGATCTAATATTCATGAAAAGTGGTCTAAATAGGTTAGCATCATAAACATAAATGATAGTAAAGGGGTGGGCACTACAAGTTGCCTGACACATTATTGGAGGTGTGGGTTACCTGCCCTATCTTTTGTAAATAAATTTTTTATATTGTAGGATTTAAGAAGTTTTGGCTTGTTGATTCTTGTCTCATTCCCCTCCACCCTTCTGCAAGCATCTCCATGTGCTTTGTTTTCCTTTCACTCTTTAACTCAATGGAGCTAGGCACCGATCTCTGCCAGAGATATTTTGGATTCTCTGTGTCCTTTCAGTCCAGGTCCCTAGATAGAGCCAATTATTGGTCACCAACCCATTTCACAAATTTTTAAGCACATTTATTTGTTCCTACCTGCCAAATCACTAAAATAGTCAATTTTTTATTCCCAATAAAGAGGGTGTGAAATCCCTTGGTATGCCTCATCCTAACCTCATTTTGTCCAATTGAACCAATTCCTGTGGTCAAACTCCTTGTCAATCTTGAAATTTTAATGCTTTAATTTTTGAGTTGACCATATGCAAATAGAAAATAAATTTGAGTTTTATGCATCCCACGCAAAAATGGTTTTTCAGTTTTGCTTAGCACAAGTCATTCATTCTACTATCAAAATTTTGTGGGAAATGGAGTTTTCAACTAAAAGTTACAATTTTTTTTGTCATCAGTTCAAAAGGGTAGTAATGGGCTTTGGGGTTTGTGTTCAATGATTGAACCAAAAGAAGATGATTTGAAGGTTCAAGAGACCTTCAAATGGCTCAATAGTTCAATGAAGCAATGATATGAACCTTTCTTTGAGTCAGATGTTCATTAAAATTAAAAATAATGAATGATCAATTATTCATGAAGGTATTCGAGTACACATAAGGCAACATGTATGTGGTGTAGGGGCACCCACCTCTACTCAGGACAGTTAATGATAATGTGGGGGACATTGGAGATGTCTCTTTTCTTTTTCTATTTTTCATTTTGAAAAGGTTTTTAATAAGTTTCCCCTATTGTGGAGCTCTATGTCATTGGTAGGTACACTATAAACCACCATGGACATAAGAGCCAAGGGGCTATAGCACTAGGTCCTTAGGGATTTTAGGTCCTCTGGGAAGACATTTTTCATGTTTTCTTTCATGTTTATCCTCTCCTATGTTGAGGAGGGTTGATTTGTTTGAGGATTTAAAATTCTATTGCAAAAATGTAAAAGTTGTAAAAAATACAAAAGTTGCATTTTGACAACATTTTCTTTCTAGTTGAGTAACTTCTTCTCCAATGGCTCTAACTTTCAAAAATTGGTTATCAACCATTGGGAAGAAGGATGTAAATTTGTAATCAACCATTTCAAATGGTTAGAGGCAGTACTGTATGGAATTGAAGTGATCTATGCATATAACTGAATCGGATTTCCTGCAAATTTGTGGTCCCTGAGCATGTATAGATGAATTTTGATCTCTGAGTGATTAGAGAAATTTATATGAAGTTGTTTTATTTTTTGTTTTATGTTGGTGTGAAGGGTTGAAATACTCAAGATCAAAAGATATTCAATTTTTCTCTTCACCGGACTGTGTTTCTGTGTGAAACCCTCTGTAATCAGGGTTTGGTGCCTAAATGGCTCTAACGTGCATCTCCACCATCAAAATTTGATGTGTCTTTGTGGAATGAAAGTAGGGCTAATTTTTTTTAAGTCCTTAGAAGGTAGGATTGTGGAAGTACAAGGATCATTGGGAAATTTGGTGCCCTAGGTAGACATCTTCATGTGGCTACCTATTGTAATTTTGAGATGTTTCATTATTGAGACTTGTGGATTGAACTAGAGGACCTCCTTTCAGATTTAGACATGTTTTGAATGTATCTTGAAGGGTAAGTCTTTGGATTGGAGGAGAAGATAAAAGAGATGGGAGTCTCTTTGTAAACCTAGACCTATTAGCCCTATTAGGTCTCTGGTCTATTGATTGGTTGAGGCCTTGTTTTAGAATATCAGAAGAATCTCTTATACGAGGTTGTGTAACTCAATAAAGGGTATCAAAATATCAATTTGGTTTGGTGGATCCTTTGGAGGAATAGGGAATTAAGTTCCAAAAACCAGTGGGGTAGGGCTACTAGTCAAAGTAGGTCTTTGTGAGGCAACTACCCTTCAAAAAGTTTCCAAAACTTATTATTTGGATCTTCTTGGAGCATAATCCATGAATTATTGAGTTGTGTATTTAGATGGGGCATTTGAGGGTGAATTGATGTTAATTCAAGCCTTAGAACCATTGGTAAGTATGCAGTTTGGAGAAGAGATTGCTAAACCTTGTTGAAGGGTCTCCTTGGAAAGAATTGTAAATGTTGACCTTAGTAAGTGGAACCTTGTCTTGTGAACACCTTTTCCAAAGGATAAGTAACATGTTAGGGGCCTAAAGCCCTGGTTAAGAAAGGCTCTGCATGAGTATGGCTCTTAAAATTACCCACATTAAAGTCTCCAATGCGAATGGAGCATTTCAAAGAGTGACTACATGAATTTGCGTTCAGAGCTTTATCTTATTGATCTGAGATCTAAGTGTTTGAGCTGCTCACTTTATAAGGCATATCTGAATGATAGCTTAATTCATTGTTCACCTAAAGATGCAAGGAGTCAAGAATACTGATTTTGGTTTGCTTATATCCTCTGGGGCCAAGAAGATGGTGACGCTTATGCCATAAAAATTGAAGGAACTTGGGATAATTCTCGAACCTGATCTTATGAAGAAATGATGAATCTTTCACACAATGTACCAATTCAGATATCAAAGACTTGATTTTCTAACATCTTTATAATCATGAACCCATGACATGCAGGAAAGTGGATTCAGTAAGCTCCCAAAGAAATGAACTCGATGGAATATAAATGAAAGGGGATTGTCTTTCCTTGGTTCTTGACTCACAAAGTCACTGACATAGATGCATCCAAACCCTATCAAATTCAATAGTTTTAGTGTTCATCTTGAATCTGATAAATGATTAAAGGGCTATTTTGAAATGGAAGCAGCTAAGCTGCATCTAAAATGTATTATTGACTAAATTTGAAAAATCCAAAAACAAATAGATTTTTGTTAAATTTTCAGCATCTGTTCTTTATGATCTGCATATTTTGAATTGAAAACAATAAAAAAATCACTATATTTTGACAAATCTAGAAAAAAAAATATTCTGAATATTTTTGTGATTTGTATATTTTTATCTAGAGGCCGCCTTTTGAAATTAAGTTATTGCCATATGGGTATCGGGTAATCTATCTAATCCAAAACCTGCTCAAACTCCCGACATGGCTTGGGAAATGATCAAAATGCCAACATTAGATGATGCCAAATTAGTAAAGTTGTAAGGAATATGGGTCTTCTAATTCATCATGAATCTATTGAATAACATCCCGTACATAGTCTCTGACAAGGTAAAAGAACCTCAAAATGCTAAGATTTTAATATGATGATAATGGATTCTTTTGATGCTGAGACCCAAATTGCTATAGTGATGATTTAGTCATATGGAAGGGTGATCACAATAGACCAGAATCGGTCTCAAGAACATGCTTATTAGCCTAGTAGAGGGAAGCGCCATGTAAGGAATTTTCTATATTAATGCAATAATTTTTAGTTTAGATGCAAGCTCCAGCAGCAAGGGGATGCAGTACACATTTTGCAACTACAATTACATAGAGATAGATGATAAAGAAGGTCTTTGGATTGTTCGACAAGATTCTTCAAATAAAATACAATTCCAAGAGAAGGTTTGACAAAATGTATCACTTGGAATATGATAATCAAAATCGTTGTCATTACTGATGAAGTCATTTCATTGGCTGAGAATACATAGTGCATGAAGTAATTATAAACACTATTAATGGATGCAATTCATTCTTCACAGCTCATACTGAGGGGTTATTTCATAGAAGAGTGATCGATGCTGGAAGATCATTCATGTCAATAAAAGGGTTCCCTATGCAGAGAGTTTATCACGGACAGGCATACCATTTAACAATGATTTATGGTTCAGAGTTATTGGGATGTGAAGCCCAATGGTCACATGACTATTCAGTTTCTCCCACCTCTTCCTATTTGGATAGCTCTATCTATAAATCACTGTGGTGTAGCCATATATTGTAATGTCTGTAATGGGAAACATTGTATTGGATTGTATTGTAGACTAATTATTAATATAATCAATTCCCTACTTCAAGTGTGGACGTAGGCATATTGTCAAACTATGATAAATCTTGTGTCAATCTTGTTTATCTTCTTTGTTATGTTTAATTCCGCTTTCTCTACATCTTTAATATTTACAATTGGTATTAGATCGTGTAAGATCCGGGAGAGTAGGGTAGATGATAAAAGCCCCAATGTAAGTAGAAACCTATTAAAAAGAAAGCCCTGAAGGAATTGAAGGTACGGGTGAAGGAAGGCTAGCTTGCGTGTGGTTGTTGTTTGAAAATTGCGAGAGCTTCTAAAACTTCCCCTATTCTGTGCAAACAAGAAGCCAGAATTTGCAATAGAGATTTTTTTTAACTCCTCCATCAGCATAATTGTGACATATGGTGGGGAATGTGTTTGTCACTACAAAAATGTGAGTCAATCTATAGTGTGAGAGAAAATAAGTAAGGGAGAGGTGCCTGCTATTGCAATCGATCTCAGAACCACGTACTCTTGTGTGGGTGTGTAGAACATGATACATTGGAGATCATTGCAAATGATAAAGGGAATCGAACCCCTCCCTCCTCTATGGTGTTTATAGATTCTGAGTGCCTCATTGAAGATGCTGGGAAGATGAAGATGAGAAATTGCCACAATTCTCGTAGGCCATTTTTTCTTTTTATGATGATGATGAGAAATGGCCACAACCGGTGACTCTAGAAGAAGTTATAAGGAGGAGCAACAAGGTGTTGGCCATGATGGACAATTTTCTTTCATCCCTAGCTAAGAGAATGAGAACAGAGAGCACACAAAAATTGGAGAAAATGGGCATTTCTAGGGTGGAACCTACAATAGTTGGGATTCCTTCAAAACAAATGGGTGAGAAGTGCCCATATCCAATTCAGTGCGTAATAAAGGGAGGCTCCTGTGTTGTAGGAGACATAAAAAGCCCTAAAGAAACCTTTAAGAGAATATCTCGGGCATGCTGAAAAAGGTACTTTATGTGATCGGACAGGGGAGTACCATGAAAGTGAAGATATCTGATTTGTGTGCAAAGAAGGGTCATGGTATTGAGGATCATTTCTATCAGGAAAAAGGAAGAATGATAGAGTATGGATCGTTGGGTGCGTGAGAGACCTGATGGGTGAAAAGAAATCCTTTGAAAGGGGGAATTAGAAGTGGCATGGAGAATAGTGCAGCAAAAAAGAGTTCAATTTTTTATCACTGGCATCTAAGAAGAATGAATCCCATTTTATTTATCTTAAGGAGGTGAATTTCATAGTTCTAGTGGAAGTAAAACGAGTCATTCCCAAGGAGATATCTCTATGAAATAGAAGAGATCTCACTGCATAAGCTGAATATGGTTTAGGTTATGGGAGTTTCATGGTAGGCTATGGAAATGTTGTCCCGGCTACACCATCTGCAAGTGGAGGTTAAACAGACCTTTGGGAGCTCCTCAAAGCTTAAGGGGAGATGTTGGTTCTGGACATGTTTATGCAAATTATGAAGTGATTATAGTTTTAGTTTTATGGATCATTTTTTTTGTCATGAGATGTTTACCTTCATATGATATGAAGATGTTTGTTATTGTGCCATGGCGGGGCTCTTGATTAGAGCATTGGTGTGATACAAGTTCTCTTAACAGGTTTTTTCTCTTTGGAGCATGAGGTTCTTTTGAAGTTAGATCATGTTGTTAGGTTGTGTTCCCAACATATGTAGACGTGCAGTGGGAGTTTTGACAATTGGTTTGGTTAGTGATCTTGGTATCGAGTACTTTGGTAGATTGACCATGGAGCTACTCTTGACAACTAAGAGGCTTGGGTGAGGCTATAGTTCTCTTCATTTAGAGAACATTTGTTGAGACAGTTTCTCTTTGGAGGTTTTAGCATGAAGACCGAGGAGCCTACACCTGTGGATGGACGTGAGTTCATTTGGACCTAGAGGAGATTGATCTTGGAGACAAGTCATTTGTGACTTTGTACATCCTGGAGGATCATTCTCACTCCCCACTCTTGGCCTACTCAGCATATGGTTGAGATTGTTCCTAGCTTTGGAATGATTTTTGAGTTTGATCTTCTTGTTTACAAGAGCTTTCATCCATGGTGGTTGGGTGCTATAAATGCTCTTCTCTTTGGAAGAGGTAAAGGAGATCGTACTTGGCACATCTAATTGGTAGATTGAGTCAACTTTTGGTTGACATTGCACCTACATGGTGAGTTGTATGGGTTGGATATGCTGGTTATAAATCTACTGATGTTGTATGGTTAGTTGGATGTGATTAGCAACTGGTTGTGGTTGCTATTTCAGCTATGAAGACTGTCTATTGGCAATGGATTACCATGGTATTGGTAAAGGAAAGCAGAGTTTAAGTGGGAGGTTGTTTAGATGTGAAATCATGACATGAGTCAAACTTCAAGTGGGAGATTGTTGGATGTGAAGTCTGACTGATTGTTTAGTTCATATTCCCTGGCTATTCCTTTCTTCTTCTCATCTTTATCTCATCATCTTCTATGGAAGACTGTTGTATAAATATGAGGGCAAAGCCCTTTGTATGTAATCTGTAATAATAATAATAAGATCTCTGCTCTACTTCTGGTGGACATAGCCAAATTGGTGAACCATGTTAAAACTAGTGTCTCTATTTGTGGTTTCCAATTTGTCTTTTTAATTTAAATTGGTATCAGAGCCTGGTGAGGTTGAGCCTAGAGAGGTTGAGTAGAGATGGAAGGAGATGTTATAGTCAATTTAGTCATTGAAGAGTTTCTTGGCCATATAGATTTGTTACAAAATAATATTGTACAAATGAAGGCTAAAATGAAACGCCATGTACATTGGTGGGATGGCTGGAAAGATGAGGATAACTTGGCTATTGGTGTTGACACGAAATCGGAGAAGCCTGAAAGAGGAAAGTTTGAAAAGAAGAAAATGGTTTCATCACCATCCCCTCATCTTGGGAGGTGTTTTAATTGTGGAGAGTCTAGTCATTGGGCTAGAGACTACAAATATGAGGATTTGAAAAATAAATATCACAAATGTAGAGATCAAGGCCATATTAAAAGGAACTATCCTAAATTATTCAGTCAGGTGAATAAGACTGAGGTTGTACAGATTGAAGAAATGGAAATTGATGTCATCCCAATGGTGAAGATCAAGCATGATAATGCCTTGATTGGGCTTGACATTAATTTTCCATGTATGGAGTTTGGAATTCTGCTTGTTTCCCTATCATCTGGGGCAGCTGAAATGATTCTTTTAACTATTCGGTTAAAGAGGAGATTAGATTTGTTCAATGAAGAGAGGGATAGTTCATTGAGGAATAAGAAGAGGAGGTTTGAAAGGCTGGAGTATGAGGGAAACGTGCTTCCTTCCATTGGCAATGAGCTGCTCAAGGCGACAGTGAAGGTGGAGGTCGAAGAGAGATGCTTGTATATCAACCAAGAAGAAGGTCAGGAAGTTTTGTGTCTTGTTAGGGATTTTTCTTGTAGGGTCAAACTTGGGAAATTATGGGCTTGATTCTCCATTAAAAGGGGCTCCAAGTTTGCAAGAAAAGCCTAATTAATGAGGATTGGATAGGATCCTCCTTCTGCTTTGAGCTCCATAGGACTCAGGTGGGTATTGCCTATGAATAGGTTACTATATTTCAAGTAAGCTTTTGATTAGTGGATTTGGTCTTCACTGTCATGCTATTGTATTACTCAAATCTACTTCAAAGAAAGATGATTCTGTAAATAGCTGAGAACAACCTGTTATATAATATGACAAGGGAAATTACAAATGTAACAGCATGAACAATGGGATAAGGATGTGAATCCTTCTTCTATTTGTGAGTACAACTCAAGGAAGGTTAACCTCTGATTCACTCTTCAAGGAATCAACAAACTGAACTATATCACCTAGATACAATCCTTTCACAATATGCATAAAACTTAAAATAGAAATGAACTGGTAATGATTATTTTGTTTTTGATGACTTAAAGATAACTGCATCACAAACAACCAACCAGTGCCTATTCCATTGGGCAGAAGAGTTTGAATATAAATCCACAGGAAGATCTCAAGGAAATATAGTAGAATGCCTTACAAACTACATGCAATCTGGACAGGATGCCTTACAAACTATCCTATCAATCCTATGTTGCTATCATCAAAATCCTAACACATATGTCTACTCTCTAAAATTGCATATGAGGATTTAATCCTTTCCTTGAAAGAAACTCACAGGCAATTAGATTAGTTTCCTTTCAACTAGTATGTTTTAAATGCCTTACAAATGAAACATACAAGAATAAAACACAAAGCCAAGAGAAAATAACCATGTAGGATAGAAATTGCACTGTATCTTATTGAAAATGAGCTTGTCTCAATACATACAAAGCTTGAAATTTTTGGAATTTAGACACAGGACTGAGAAATTTGCTCTATAGCAAGATAGTCAATATTCACCATTTAGGGGTTTTGCTCACAACATAGCAACCATAAGAACTGGAACAAAAAAAAAGAAGGAACCAAGAACCCTTACAACTGAGAAGAGAAGAGAATAAAAAGAAGAAGAAGAAACCCTAAAATCTGTACTTGACCAACACTTGTCCATTTTGCAATCTAATCTCATAGCCTTGTCTTTTCTCTGAAAATCTGATCTTCTTAGGCACCTCCAAAATCTGAAAACATCTGTCTTTTTTGCATAAAATCTTCTCATCTACATGGAAATCTGATTAATTTGTCCTTTTCTCTTCCTTGAAATGTGATTTAGTCCTCTATACCCTCTTTTCCTATCACCATGCAATTTTGATTCATTCCTCCCACCGGATCTACAAAATCAATCAATTTTGGAAGAAGAAAAATCTCCCCAAAATCTGGTCACAGATTAAAAGCCTTTACTACTCTCAACAACTTGATCTGATCTGATTCTAACTACCATCATTGCATCCGTCATCTTCTGGCATTTTTGAAAACATATTATACTACCATATTCTGATAAAAAATGAATCTCCCAGGCATTTTCCTGTGAACAACTTTGTCATTAAAAAATTTTGAAATTTTTCCAAAGTCTGAACTTTATAACTTTTTAAATCTTTTATTTTAAAAAAATCTACACAGGCCACCAGAATGCACCACTTGTCATCATTTCATTGGATGCTCGGACAAACTCACCTCTAACCCCAGTCCATCTGGAGATCTGGAGACTACATGAATCTCTAAGTCTCTGAATCATTTCCTTGACCATGGTTTCTTTAGAGACTTAAAAAATGCCTTTTAGTCTCTAGATCTCTGAATAGCTAGTCTCCAAATCTCATAATGATTTCCTCTCTTTATGTTTCTTTATGAGATTTGGAGACTTCATTTAGTCTCGAGATCTCTGAATAATTATCTGGAGATCTGGAGACTTGGAGATTTGGAGACTAAGTCTCCAAGTCTCAAAATGAGCTTTTTCCTTTGTGAGACTTAGAGACCTCTTGGCAAGTGTCCCCTTTGTGCAAAATTTCTTCTGGGCCCACTGGCATGGAAACCAAGGTGGACGCACAAGCCTGGGCAAGCATAGCTTCCAGCACTTTGATTTACTTCATATATTTGGAGAGTTTCTTATAAACACCATATTTTCACAATTTGGGGTGAATGTAATGTTAAATGTTATAAATTTTTTCATGGGCAATTTAGATAGTGCCACACTCAGTCACCTGTATCTCATGAACCAGGATGAATTTTTTAAATCTCTCTAATGAGAATCTTGAGAACTAGGTTTACGACAACATATCCGAAAATGAGCTCGATCCAATAGTTGAATAAAAAGTTATGCCCCTTGCAATATGACCATGTTTTTCTGTCTTCTACAAATCCGTGTATGCAAAATCCATTGATTCATCTTTTCTAAGCAATGGTCTAGCATCCTCCCTTCTTTAAAACATTCCTCCATCTCATGCTAGCTTCCCTTTACATGCTCAAAATGTGCCTTCTCACAAATTTTTTTAGGAATACTCATTTTGTCTTAGAGAAAACATTCAATTGGTCACTCTAAATTTGAGCCAAATTTGAGAGTACCAACAGTGGCTCTAACTGTGGATGCATGCCCCAAGCGGGCATGTAGAGAACCTTCAGAATCTCATGGTAGAAGCAGATCACTCACAAAATCAAATCAGACTTTCCACTTTTCAGCAACATCTCAAAAATCCGAACCGGGAGCCTCTCTCTTCAAAAACTGGAAACCCTTTATTGAAAGCAGGGACAACACACAACTAAAGGGAAATAAAGCAACTGTACAAACACGAAGCTTATTTACAAAGGCCCAAAGCCCCAAAACTGAAATCAATCTTTACCTCTATCAAATAGATGATTCTCATCTCCATGAACCAGAGGTAAATTGAAATTATTTCTTCCATGTGTTTGATCAAAAACACTACCATTCACCTTTAACACATCAAACAAAAAACAATCAGAAAACTCACCATCACTTGGTAAAACAAAATCACTGAAATACTGTGAATGCTGATCATTATGTGATATCAAAACATCACACCCCTGACCATTTCTAACAAACTGAAAAAGAAAACATTCTGGCTCTCTCTCAAAGCTAAAAACATCATTCTGATCATTTATTTGTACCACAAAACATAACTTTCTCACATTAGCAATTTGCAAACTAAAATATAAACCTTTTAAACAAAAATCTGTCCGCAAAGAATCAGGGACATTATCTGAATCATCTTCAATATCTTCCTACAAGGTATTAGCATGATACAAATCCAGAGCTTGTTGGTGGGTGGGAGGGAAAATACTAGTATATTCATTATCTGCACATGAAACTAGAGCCATTGAAGGATCATATTTTAATGGTTGAATGAAAAATTCAAAATCTGAACAGGATTCAAAATCCACACTACTATCCCAGTCAATACTCAACATTATGTCTGGAGTCTCCACATCCATTGAATCTGAAACAACATTGATGACTTCATCATCTGATAAACCATACTGAATATGATCATGGTCTAGTGATATGGGAGTGCAAGGAAAATCAGAAACATAAGTGTTAAAATTAGGATCCACTGATTCATATTCTTTATCAAAATTAATGTATGTTGGGCATGAAGTTTCAATGCTATCCTTTCTTGAATGTCTGAGATATTCAGAAGATAAAAATTTTGAAATTTGTTCACTATGAAGTGAACAACTATCATCATTCATACTCATCTCTGATATACTTTCGCAATCAAAAACTTCATGATCATTTTCCACACCCCTAGCAATGTTACCATCAAAACTTATATCCATAATGCATGAAGTTTGGAAATCATTTTTTGATACATAGTTCTGAAGATTTGAAAATTTCTCACAGTCTGACAAGGAATGACACTCTGATTTATCCTAACTGTCATCTTGCTTGATGTTGCAAATTTTTTCCTCATTAGAATCATGGAGTGAGATTTCTCGGAGCATATCATCTTGTGTAAAGAAATCACTGCAATTACTCACATCCGCATCATAGTTATCATCTTGTTGTCCACACAAAACATTTTCATTGTCTTGCTATTCACAAAGTTCATAATCAACACTATCATCAGCAAAATGTTCAGCACAAGTGGACTCATCATCATAATCACTAAAATCAGATTCATTAGCGTAACTAGTTTCATATTCATTATCACTTCTAGTATTGGCATATTCAGGATTTTTAGATTCAACATCACTGTATTCAGCCACAGGCACATCTTTGGAAGAAATTTTTTCTACATGTTACATCCATTACACAATTTGCTGAATACATTCTACCCTTTAATGGATTGGTAAATTAAGTGTATGAGGAAAACAAAGCTTAACAAATAAGTTTGCCCATACAAAATCTCGAGGACAAAAAGAAATGTCAAACTCCTTGATCTTATCAGTGAACCTTTGGAAGAAAACATGTTGTGATTCACCCTCCTCTCTACTCATGCTTTCTTGTAAATGTAACACCACCTTTTCTTGCAACCTTTGTGTTAACATTTCTATTTTTGCTTGAAGAACTTCAAGCTCTGGTACAGTATCCTTTGATTTAGATATGTCTTGTTCATCACTGTGTTCCATATCATTATATTGCTCAATATCAGCATACTTTCCAATAAAACAATCCTCTAATGCTTCCATAGATCCTATTGAGCCATGAGGTAGTTCTTTAAACTAGTCCCTTGCAAACTCAACCAGAGATATTGCAAAAAGCTTCATCAATACATCCTCATGTGTGATATTGTGATCGTTTATTAGGTTAGAAAACTTTTGCAAGTGATCTTCAGCTAATTGCTCACCAAAACCAGTGAATTTTGGTAAACAATCTCTAACCACTTCTGGGATATGATTTGGGTATCCAGGGATACCTTCAAAATTTATTGCCCCAAACAACCTATTTTAAATAGTTGTGCCATCTTAGCAGGCAAAGAAACTATAAACTGCCTTTATCTTTCTGGTACATATTTCACTTCAGATTTTGCAGAAATGCAACTAAAATCTTTGAAACATGCAAACCTCTTTTCACACCTTATTTCCTTTTTCCTTTGTGCTTTGATCACTTGATAAGGAAAGCAATTAAACCTTTTTAAAATACCTGGATGTATTGGAGTAGCTGCAAAATATTTTGTGATCTTGAAGTCACCTCCAAATCACTGTCAAGAACTTTGTAGAGCTACCACCTCTCTATAGAGGAAAATATTTGCCATTAACTGAGATCTCTTTCTCCACCAACAAATCTATTTCAATAGGGTACATATGCTATTTATCAGGACTAGAAATATGTCATTATGCACTGATTAAACAAAGAACTTCAGAGCCACCACTCACAACTTGGTGAGATGATTTGAAAATTCTGAAAACTGACTCTTACACACTTCAATGGAGACTACTGGATAAATGAATAAGCCTTCCAGGAGTCTAGCTCTACTTGTACCCATGTTATTCTATCTTTACTTTAACACATCCCCAATAGAGTCACCAATTTGTTCAGGATTTTTCTTGTAGGGTCAAACTTGGCAAATTATGGGCTTGATTCTCAGTTAAAAGGGGCTCCAAGTTTGCAAGAAAAGATGAATTGATGAGGATTGGCTAGGATCCTCCTTCTGCTTCGAGCTCCACAGGACTCAGGTGGGTATTGCCTATGAATAGGTTACTATATTTCAAGTAAGCTTTTGATTAGTGGATTTGGTCTTCACTGTCATGCTATTGTATTACTCAAATCTACTTCAAAGAAAGATGATTTTGTAAACAGCTGAGAACAACCTGTCACTGAATATGACAAGGGAAATTACAAATGTAACAGCATGAACAATGGGATAAGGATGTGAATCCTTCTTCTTTTTGTGAGTACAACTCAAGGAAGGTTAACCTCTGATTCACTCTTCAAGGAATCAACAAACTGAACTATATCACCTAGATACAGTCCTTTCACAATATGCATAAAACTTAAAATAGAAATGAACTGGTAATGATTATTTTGTGTTTGATGACTTAAAGATAACTGCATCACAAACAACCAACCAGTGCCTATTCCATTGGGCAGAAGAGTTTGAATATAAATCCATAGGAAGATCTCAAGGAAATATAGTAGAATGCCTTACAAACTACATGCAATCTGGATAGGATGCCTTACAAACTATTTTGTCAATCCTATGTTGCTATCATCAAAATCCTAACACATATGTCTACTCTCTGAAATTGCATATGAGGATTTAATCCTTTCCTTGAAAGAAACTCATAGGCAATTAGATTAGTTGCCTTACAACTAGTATGTTTTAAATGCCTTACAAATGAAACATACAAGAATAAAACACAAAGCCAACAGACAATAACCATGTAGGATAGAAATTGCACTGTATCTTATTGAAAATGAGCCTGTCTCAATACATACAAAGCTTGAAATTTCTGGAAGTTAGACACAAGATCGGGAAATTTGCTCTACAACAAGATATTCAATCTTCACCATTTAGGGGTCTACTCACAACAGAGCAACCACAGGAACTAGAACCAAAAAAAGAACAGGAACCAAGAACCCTTACAACTAAGAAGAGAAGAGAATAAAAAGAAGAAGAAACCCTAAAATCTATACTTGACCAACACTTGTCCATTCTGCAATCTAATCTCATAGCATTCTCTTTTCTCTGAAATTTGATCTTCTCGAGCACCTCCAAAATCTGAAAACATCTATCCTTTTTGCATAAAATCTACTCATCTACATGGAAATCTAATTAATTTGTCCTTTTCTCTTCCTTGAAATGTGATTTAGTCCTCTGTACCCTCTTTTCCTATCACCATGCAATTCTGATTCATTCCTCCCACCGGATCTGCAAAATCAATCAATTTTGGAAGAAGAAAAATCTCCCCAAAATCTGGTCACAGATTAAAAGTCTTTACTACTCTTAGCAACTTGATCTGATCTGATTCTAACTACCATCATTGCATCTATCATCTTCTCACGTTTTCGAAAATATATTATACTGCCATATTCTGATAAAAAATGAATCTCTCAGGCATTTTCCCATGAACAGCTCTGTCATTAAAAAATTTCAAAATTTCTCCAAAGTCTGAACTTTATAACTTTTTAAATCTTTTATTTTTAAAAAAATCTACACAAGCCACTAGAATGCACCACTTGTCATCATTTCATTGGATGCTTGAACAAACTCACCTCTAACCCCAGTCCATCTGGAGATCTGGAGACTACATGAATCTCTAAGTCTCCGAATCATTTCCTTGACCATGGTTTCTTTTAGAGACTTAGAGAATGCCTTTTAGTCTCTAGATCTTTGAATAGCTAGTCTCCAAATCTCATATTGATTTCCTCTCTTTATGTTTCTTTATGAGATTTGGAGACTTCATTTAGTCTCTAGATCTCTGAATAATTATCTGGAGATTTGGAGACTTGGAGATTTGGAGAATAAGTCTCCAAGTCTTTGAATAATTATCTGGAAATCTAGAGACTTGGAGATTTGGAGACTAAGTCTCCAAGTCTCTGAATAATTATCTGGAGATCTGGAGACTTGGAGATTTGGAGACTAAGTCTCCAAGTCTCAGAATGAGCTTTTTCCTTTGTGAGACTTAGAGACCTCTTGACAAGTGTCCCCTTTCTGCAAAATTTCTTCTAGGCACACTAGCACAGAAACCAAGGTGGACACACAAGCTTGGGCAAGCATAGCTTCCAACACTTTGATTTACTTCATATATCTAGAGAGTTTCTTATAAACACCAGATTTTCACAATCTGGGGCGAATGTGGGATAAATGTTATGAAATTTTTCATGGGCAGTTTAGATAGTGCCGCACTCAGTCACCTATATCTCACGAACCAGGATGAATTTTTTAAATCTCTCTAGTGAGAATCTTGAGAACTAGGTTTGCGACAATATATCCAAAAATGAGCTCGATCCAATGGTTGAATAAAAAGTTATGCCCCTCGCAATATGACTGTGTTTTTCTATCTTCTACAAATCCGTGTATGCAAAATTGATTGATTCATCTTTTCTGAGAAATGGTCTAGCATCCTCCCTTCTTTAAAACATTCTTCCATCACATGCTAGCTTCCCTTTACATGCTCAAAATGTGCCTTCTCACAATTTTTTTTAGGAATACTCATTTTGTCTTAGGGAAAACATTCAATTGGTCACTCTAAATTTGAGCCAAATTTGAGAGTACCAACATGTATCTCTCCCACATAGCCTACGATCAATACAACTCTAGGTCGAATGGATTCCACCCGGTCAAAGGGTGAAGGAAGAGTGATTGATAATTCAGGGGCCCCTTATGCTAGTCATCGCTCAAGTCATGATGTCGACTGTGAAACAAGCATTGTTTCCTCTCCTCTATCGAATATGCTGGCCTTAATTGATTTGCCAAATAAATAGGGCAATGTCTATCATGTAGGAAAATATGCACAGGATTCCTCTCAGCATGCCTCTGGTCAAGACACTGTACTTGGAGACTGGGCACCCAACTTTTTTGTAGAAGTCAGATCCCAGTGAACATCCACAATGGGTATGTTTCACCCCAACACTTCTCTGTGAAAATCTACTGGTCATAGTCGGTCCAATGTTGTTTATGGGGCCTGCATTTTTGGCCTAACTCCACCATGTTTGGAAGGTGGGAAAGTTCTATAGATAAGCAGAGAATGCACACTGAGTGGCCTCCAGCTTGTGCCCCTACCAATAATGGATGTGGTTTTACTTGCAGTTCATGGCTATAGCAACACCATGGTAACAGAAAGAAGGATGGGAAGAATCCTACAATTTCAACACAGTCAACCTGGGCATGACTTGGCAACCACTGATGTGGATAGCCTGCCTCACTCTCCCATGTTTGGGAGTAAAAAATACTTCTCCTCTACGCATAGGAAAAAGCTTGCATTAGAGCCTGCTGGTAAATATTGATACACAGCAGCAAGGGACATGGATAAATTTGTCTCAAGTTAATGCTGCCAATGAAGTGGCACGCAACATGGACAGGGTAGAAATGCTTGTGCTGCAGCCTGCCTCTCAACCACCCAATTTCTCTCTTCCACCATCCTTTCAAACTGGTGAAAGAAGACCTGTAGACATGTTCTCTAAATACCCACCATTGGGTTGTTTTTGTTGTGAGGGACATGCGTCAGACTATTGCTGTAGTCTCATCAAACTTGTTGAGGTTGGAGATAATGCAACTTTGATATTAATTTTTCCCAAGGAAGAAAATCAAAAGGAGGCATGGAGGAGTGACCTTCAACCTATATATGTGATCCAGCAAGCCCAATCTGGGAAAACTGTTGTGTGTTTTCTTGTGGATGAAGCAGAAATGTATTTTGAATCTGTACAAAGTGGTGATTTTGATTATAGATTTATGGGTAAATTTACACCTATAAAAATTGGTGAAAATGATGTTTTTGACTCCGATCTGACTTGGAGAAGGCTCATTCAGAGTGTTTTGGAGCAGAGTCTGGAAACCTTGAGATCTTCTCAAGGATTCATTGTTCACTAAGGTTTGGAATAGGCAGCAAGGGATGTCATAGTACATGGCTATGCCGATTGGACTTCACAGGGGAGATTGTTGGGATGTGTGTTAGGAATAAGGTGTCTCAACCTTGGATAATTCCTATTCTTATTATTTGTTTTATAAATGTATTTTTTGCAAATAATAAAACTAAGTGTGAGTGTACATGTCTACTTTTCATGTTGATGTGTCACTCCACTTGATGTGTTGACATCTTGTGCATAAGGAGATCATGACTAAAATGGTCATGACGCATTCCTATGATGTGTAAGAACTATTTAAGGAATGTGCTATGACAGGTGTAAGAGCATCTTATGACTTGGGCCTATTTGGGTGCCCAAGAAGAAGTGGTTGGTGTGTGTAAGAGAATATGCCAAAAATAGGTTGGTATGACAAATTCTCTTACACTTCTCTTGTGACCATTATTTTTGGTGGATTCTATGACAAGCTGTCATAGTCTATTCTAGGGATGGATGCCTATTCTTGGGATTGCATGTAACAGCTGTGTACATGTGGCTTTGTGCATGGGTCTTGGTGGTTGGACACCAAACTCCTTTTTTGGATATTTGTTGGGTCCTGAGGAGTCTATATATATGATGTTGCTTCTATGGGAGAGACATAAGTTTGATAGGTGTACTATTATGTAGCTAGACTAGTCTCTCATCTCTTGAAAGAACTTGCATTGCAAGTGCATTGTAGTCTTTGTGTTGAAGCTAATACATTGTGTAGGTTTTGGAGGGGTGGGGTTGTTTTACCAAAAGGTTTTTTCCCACTGGCATATCTTTGTGTTTATGTGTTTCAATCTTTTCTATCTATTTTCTATATGCATGGTATATGGCTGCAATATCTTTGTTAAAGTAGTTAACGAATCTGAAATTGTAAGGGTTTAAAAAGAATTTGTACAATACTTTCCTTGAGATATTAGTGTAGGAAGCTATTTTTGCACCTAAGTTTCCTTACAATTGGTATCAAAGCCTGATCAAATTTTGATCCTAGTTGTTGGGTAGGGTTTTTTGAGCTAATCTCAAGTTGAGTGGGAGTTTTGTGTAGAGCATTCTAAATCTTATTTGTAGATTGAGATGGCAAGTTCCTCATACAGTAGAATGGAGGTGGAGAAATTTAATGGAACTAATTTTGAGTTGTGGAAACTCAAGATGGAAGACATGCTTGAAGACCGTGATCTATGGGAGGCTACTTCACTTGATGTGAAACCTGCAATGATATCACAAGCGGATTGGGAGATCAAGGTTCAGAAGGCTAAGGGTCTCATCATAATTTGTCTAGCAGATGTCATTCTTTTGAATGTTCTTGACGAGACTACTGCAAATTCTTTGTGGCAACGACTTGGGTCTGTGTATCATGCCAAATCTCTGGTGAATTAGTTGTTCCTGAGAAAGAAGTTGTATTCTTTAAGAATGGAGGAAGGTGGATCCGTAACTGATCATCTCAATGCATTCAATTTATTGATTGCACAGTTGGCATCATCCGGTGCCAAGATCGAGGAGGAGGATCATTGTATGACCCTGCTTTGTTCCTTTCCAGATTCATGGGACCATCTTGTGATGGCTCTCAGAAGTACTTTAGTCACATTCCATATGGATGATGTGGTGTCTTCGTTGCTATCTGAGGAGATGCGAAGAAAGACTTCGGATTCATCTAAGGAAGCCCTTGCTATTTGCGGGAGATCCAACGATAGAGGAAAGTAGAATGACAACAAGTCAAAGAAGGGTAGATCCAAATCCCATGGGAGTTCTAAGACTCCTGGAAAGTCCAAGGCAAAATGTTGGAACTATGATAAAATTGGGCACTTTCGGAGGGACTGCAAAGAACCGAAGAAGAAGAAGAAAGGCTCAGATTCAGCTTCCAAAAAATCTCAAGAAGATGGAGATGCTTTTATTGCAGCTTTGGTAGCCCATGCATCTAATGATGTGTGGTTGGTAGACTCGGGTGCTTCTTTTCACATGACCTCTCATCGAAACTGGTTCTCAAAATATGAAGAGTTTGATGGTGGAAAGGTGTACTTGGGTGATGATTCTCACCTAAAGATAGTTGGATGTGGAAGGGTCACTATCAGATTTCCTGATGGACGAGTAAAGGGAATCAATGAAGTTATGAACATTCCAGGTTTGGCACGAAATCTATTATCTGTAAGTATGCTGAATGATGTAGGTGTGCAAGTTGTCTTTTCGAAAGATGGATGTAAGATGATGAGAGGTTCTATGGTGCTCGCTAGAGGTACTAGGAGAGGTACTTTGTTTCAGCTTGAAGCATGCATTGCTCAGTGCAATAGTTCTTCTATTTCAAAGAAGAGAGTGGCTATCACTTCATCCCCACCATCTGAACAAGCAGTAAAGAAGACTGTGGCAATGGGTTCCGATGGCAGTGCAGTAAGTGTACCTAAGGGTGCAAACACTTTGGAAGGCAAGCTTCCTACATAAAAGATGATGTTGTGGCATATGAGATTTGACCACATTGGTGAGAAGGGTCTTAGGACCCTAAAGAATAAAAACCTCATTGAGGGGTTAAATGATTGCAATCTCAAGTTTGACTTTTGTGAACACTGTGTCTATGGTAAATAAAATCATGTTCAGTTTTACTCTAGTTCTCACAAATCTTCTGATGTTTTGGATCTTATTCATTATGATGTATTTGGTCATGTAAAAGTTCCTTCAATCTCCAAGTCTATATTTTTTGTATCTTTCATAGATGATTACAGTAGGACTTGGATTTATTTCCTTAAAAGTAAGACACAAGTCTTTAGTTAGTTCAAGAAATTTAAAGCCCTTTTAGAGAATTAGACTAGTAAGAAGATTAAGTGTGTGAGAACTGACAATGGTGGTGAGTTTTGCTCAGTAGAGTTTGAACAGTTCTATAAAGAATGAAGTATTGAGAGGCATAAGACAACTCCTTATACCCCATAGCAAAATGGAGTTGTAGAGAGAATGAACAGGACACTGATGGAGAAGGCTAGGAGTATGCTTAGTGGAGCTAGTTTAGAACAAAGGTTTTGGGCCGAAGCTGTGGCCACTGCTTGCTATCTGGTTAACAGATCTCCTACATTAGCTCTTGTTGGTAAGACACCCATGGAGGTGTGGTCTGGTAAGAAGCCTTCAATTAGACATCTTCATGTTTTTGGTTGTGAAGCTTATGCACATGTTCCAAAGGAGAAAAGATCTAAGTTGGAAAACAAAGCTATCAAATGTATTTTCATCGGATACAGTGTTGGTGTGAAAGGATACAAGCTTTGGGATCCTATGACTAGTAAGGTGTTGTATAGTAGAAATGTTATTTTTAGAGAGCTAACATCTTCTCCTATTGTGCTACAACTAGATGAAAAAGAAAAGGAAAAAGATGTTGTTTAGTTGCCTCCTACCCCTAAGAAGACTGAACAGAGGGACCATGTTGGGTCTAATGATGAGGAGAGCTCTAGTAGCTCTGATAGTTTGGAAGAAGAGGAAGAACAACCTCAACCTCAGCCCTTGAGGAGATCCATGAGAGAAAGAAAGAAACCAGAAAGGTTTGGTTATTCTATGTTAGATTCCAGTTGTGCTTTTGCTTTGATTACTAACACTGATGAGCCTAGATCTGTGAAAGAGGCCTCGGGCATGGAAGATGCAGGTTCCTAGATTGAGGCTATGGATGATGAGATGGCTTCATTGGAGAAAAAAAAACTTGGGACCTTGTACCTTTGCCTAAAGGGAGAAAATCTATTGGCTGTAAATGGGTGTTCAAGAAGAAATTCTATGCAGATGGCAGTGTTGAAAGGTACAAAACTAGATTGGTTGCAAAGGGGTATTCATAGGTAGAGGGAATAGATTATGGTGAAATATTCTCTCCTATTGCAAAGTTGACATCCGTTAGATTTCTATTATCTCTTGCTACATCATATGATTTAGAGATAGAACAGATGGATGTGAAGACAAATTTCCTTCATGGTGATTTGGAGGAAGAGATTTATATGTCACAGCCTGAGCACTACATTGTTAAAGGTAAAGAATCCTTAGTTTGCATATTAAAGAAATCTCTATATGGTTTGAAGCAATCTCCTAGGATGTGGTACCTTAAGTTTGATGCCTTTGTGTTGTCAATTGGATTTGTAAGATCGAAATCAGATCATTGTGTTTATTTCAAAGTTGAAAATGATCGCCTTCTTATTGTTGCATTATATGTTGATGATATGTTGCTATTTGGGAAGGGTAAGGGTATGATTTCTGAGTTTAAATCTCAGTTGTTAGCACAGTTTGAGATGAAAGATCTTGGGGAAACTAGGTACATCTTGGGTATGGAAATCAGTAGAGACAGGTCTAACAGAAAACTTTGGTTGAGTCAGAGTAAGTATGTGAAGTCTATGTTGGACAGGTTCAGCATGGCAGATTGTAGACCACTTTATGTTCCTGTTTCTATGGGAACAAAGTTATCTGTAGATGATTGTCCAAAATCTCCTAGTGAGGTGGAGGACATGAGTAGAGTACCTTATGCTAGTGCAGTTGGTAGTCTTATGTATGCTATGGTCTGTACTAGACCAGACATTGCCCAAGCAGTGGGAGTCCTGAGTCAATTTATGGCTAACCCTGGATGGGTACATTGGGATGCAATTAAGTGAGTATTCAGATATTTGAGGGGTACATCATATTACTCCATATGTTATCATTGTAACTCTTCTAGATCTCTGCATTCAGTTTGTATTCGTGGGTTTGTGGATTCAGATTAGGCAGGTGATATTGATAGTAGGAGATCCACCAGTGCTTATGTGTTCACTATGTTTGGTGGTGCCATTAGTTGGATGAGTAAGCGACAACCTGTGGTTGCTTTGTCCACTACAGAAGCTGAGTACATGGCTACTACTCATGCTTGTAAGGAAGCCATTTAGCTTAGGAGATTGTGTTCTAGTGTTGGTGTTGATGCAGAATAGATTACTATTTGGTGTGACAGTTAGAGCGCTATTTGCCTTGCAAAAAATTCAACTTTCCATGCTAGAACAAAGCACATTGATGTGAAGTTTCACTTTGTGAGAGATATGGTGGAAGATGGAAAGGTAAATTTAGAGAAGGTAGATACTGTGAATAATGTTGTAGATGCATTAAAAAAACTAGTGGGCACTAAGAAGTTCAGATGGTGTTCGGAGTCTATGGGCCTTTTGGCCTATAGCGGTTAAAGTTCCTGTTATGTTCCTATTGCTCTTACAAGGTGTTCGATAAGTGGGAGAATGTTAGGAATAAGGTGTCTCAAACTTGGATAATTCCTATTCTTATTATTTTTTTTGTAAATGTATTTTTTGCAAATAATGAAATTAAGTGTGAGTGTACATGTCTAGTTGGCATGTTGATGTGTCACTCCACTTGATGTGTTTACATTTTGTGCGTAAGGAGATCATGACTGAAATGGTCATGATAGATTCCTATGATGCATAAGAACTATTTAAGGAATGTGCTATGACAGGTGTAAGAGCATCTTATGACTTGGGCCTTTTTGGGCGCCCAAGAAGAAGTGGTTGGTGTGTGTAAGAGAATATGCCAAAAATAGGTTGGTATGACAGATTCTCTTACACTTCTCTTGTGACCGTTATTTTTGGTGGATTCTATGACAAGCTGTCATAGTCTATTCTAGGGATGGACACCTATTCTTGGGATTGCATGTAACAGTTGTGTACATGTGGCTTTGTGCATGGGTCTTGGTGGTTGGACGCCAAACTCCTTTTTTGTGTATTTGTTGGGTCTTGAGGAGTTTATATATATGATGTTGCTTCTATGGGAGAGACATAAGTTTGATAGGTGTACTATTATGTAGCTAGACTAGTCTCTCATCTCCTGAAAGAACTTGCATTGCAAGTGTGTTGTAGTCTTTGTGTTGAAGATAATACATTGTGTAGGTTTTGGTGGGGTGGGGTTGTTTTACCAAAAGGTTTTTTCCCATTAGCATATCTTTGTGTTTATGTGTTTCAATCTTCTCTATCTATTTTCTGTATGCATGGTATATGGTTGCAATATCTTTGTTAAAGTAGTTAACGAATCTAAAATTGTAAGGGTTTAAAAAGAATTTGTACAATACTTTCCTTGAGAGATTAGTGTAGGAAGCTATTTTTGCACCTGAGTTTTCTTACAATGTGAAGCCCAACAGTCACATGACCATTCGGTTTCTCCCACCTCTTCCTATCTAGATAGCTCTATCTATAAATCACTGTGGTGTAGCCATATATTGTAATGTCTGTAGTGGGAAACATTGTACTAGATTGTACTATAGACTGATTATTAATATAATCAATTCCTTGCTTCAAGTGTGGATGTAGGCATATTGTTGGACCACGCTAAATCTTGTGTCAATCTTGTTTATCTTCTTTGTTATGTTTAATTCCACTTTCTCTGCATCTTTAATATTTACAACAGTAACATGGTAATGGATTTTTCCTTTGGGCCTTATGATGAAGGACACACTTGCTTTTGAAAAAGATGAAATTTGTATATGTGAGAAAAGGTCGAGATGTTATAATAAACAATAGTGCTTCAATTTGTCTGTAAACCTCTCAACCACAAAAGACTCTCGGGGAACATATATAGTCTTTGAGCCACTCAGAACATCCAATGAAGTATATGCAACTATGAACACAGTTGTGAACATTGTGATAATCGTGGTGGAGTGTTTAGTAGAGAGCACATTCCTGTCGTAGGTGTCTTTGCCTTGAGGCCATAAAGTCTACTTCTTATAGAGGGGATAAAATCCAGTCTTGAAATTTTATACAAATTAACCTCCAAATCCCACTTTTCAAAGTCTAATTATATTTATCATTTCAATTTGTAGAACATTATCTTTATAAAACTTTTAATTCCAATGTTTATAAAGATGCTAAGTCCACAAATAAAGGTATAGGAGGAAGATGAAAGGTAAAAAAAATTAATTAATAATCTTTTCAAGATTTACTTAGGGAAACAGAAAGGTCCCTATGAGAGAAAAATCTTTAAAAAGGGTATTCTTGCCAAGAAAGAGGGTTCTTCTTCTTTTCCAGGGGAGAGAGTTCTACACTTATCAATCTTTAAACTTATTTTCGGACATGAATGAGATGGAGATGATATTTGTGATCTTTGAATTGTCAATATTTTTCTTTGATTGCAATTGGACTTTAAGCCTTTGCAATCATTTATTGGTGTCTTTTTTGTTGCAATAGATTGCAGATGTGAATTTATTTTAGAATTGTATTTGTAATTTAATCATATCAGAAATGTAGAACCCTCATTTTATTTCAATCAATCTTTTGCATCTACTTCCATGGTTATGGGTAGATGTTAATGTGCCTTTTCTGCTTTTGAGTGAAAACCATACTCCATATTTCATCCACTACAAATCTTATTAAGAAGGAGTTGCACCTCTAAAATTCAAAGGAATGTTATCAATTTAATTATAACTTCTCTAACTAGTGGTAACATTTGTCCTTCTTTTGGGGCATTGTGGGTCATATTTTGTGTTTATCTGTGAAGTACAAATATGTTCACCAACACATTGGTACTTGCTACATTTCTTGACTATGTCATAAGCCATATTTAATCAATTTGTAATGTAAATATATTTTAATCCTAATATAAATAAATATTTCTATATATTTGATGTATTTTTATATGAATATTGTTCAAACATGAATTGATTTAGTTATGTATTATAATGCATGCATACGTACATTTCATTAAATTCATACGTATTTTTAATATGAAGATATTTTAGTTGTCAAATATAAATTGATTGAGGTATAAAATATATAATCAATATATATTTTGAATTGGATTTAATTATCTTTCTAAAACCTTAACTCTTGAATTTATTATATACCTTATGCACTAAATACATTGCCTATATGCATGGTCATCAAATACGTAGTCTATACAACTAAGTGGCTAAACAAATACGGTCTATATAATACATCGATAATATAGTCAAATGGTCATACTAAATAGAAGGTTGTGTTTGTGGTGGGCAAGTTAGTAGAAAATAAAGTAGGAATTGCACCTTAGTGTGCAATAGATGCATCGAAGATGTGTAGATGGTCAATTAGAAAAACCTGATATGTAGATGGTCAATTAGAAAAACTTTTGTCTATTTTTTGTTTGTTTTCTAGTACACGAGGAGGTCAATAAAAGCCAATTTAGTGAAATGATGTTTTTTTAGAAAAAATAGATTGTATCAAAATACTTGAAAGAAAAGATGAGGAAGCACCAAAAAAATTGCATATATATGAATCCATAAATTATATGTACTAAACTAATGATGTTTTTTAACTACTTTTAAATAGTTCAATTACATGTTCTTGTTATAAATTTAATAAGTCAATTTTTTTAAAAACCTACTATTAATAAAAATAAGGGATTATTGTTTTTGTTTAGCATTGTTATAAGAAAGAGGATATGCCTCCACAACAACCAAATACTAAGATATCTAAGAAGATGACATTAATAATAGCGTTTGGATTAATAATAGCATTACCTCTGGAACATTGATTATGTAGTCACTATTGAGTCATTTGTTGGATTTTCATACTCCCATTCAGAATTGCAATGCCATTGAATTCTACAGTTTGAATAAAAAGTTTGAAACAAAGAAAAGGCAGATGTTGGACTTCCTCATGTTTGTCAAGATTACATTACAACAAGTATTCAACGAGGAATCTTTTTAGCCAATATTGTTGAAGAAGATATGTCCCAGGTTGATAATTAGATGAACCTTTCAAAGACAATAGGTTATTTGATATGGAATTCATTGGTCCATTGTTTCATATGTATTGAGTTGTCTACATCAATTTATTACACTTATAAAGAGCAAGTCAAAAATATCAAACCATACATTTATTAATTTAACAATAATAGCCTAATAAGATTGTAAAATTTTAACACGATAATAGGTCATCACATGTGATTTATCAAATCACATCAATAATAAATCTAAAATTTAATATCTTATCTTATTTTTTTATTTTCTTAAACATTCGTGAATCATAATCAATACCCACTTATTAAGATAACTTGATCTTATTATGTTTATACTTTTAAAATTATAAGAATACTTGGTGTTCCCAAAGCTTGGATGATGGAGAGCTATGGCTACCCTTGATTTCCTAAGTGTTGAAAGCCCTCCAAAGGAAGGAAGAGAACGTCGTAGAAATCAATACATTGTACTTTCACATAAGGGATGAAGATAGGTGGCGGAGTATTTCAAGTATCAAATACATAGTAAAAAAAGCATTCCATGATAAACTTTCTGAATTTTATGTGTTTAAATTAACAAATTAACAAATTAACAAATTTAAACCTTCCAAAAATGAAAAAAATAATTTCTATAATTTTGTCTCTGAATATGTTGTAGATCTATGATGAGCTTAGCATACAAAGTTTTTTCTTATTTGAAGTGCACAGCCTCCTCTTTCGCATCAACGATCGAGAGTTGTTTAAAAGAAATGGATGACCATTGCATTGATCTTGGTTGTTCGTTTTTCACATGTCATTGTTTATACTCGTTATCTTTCAGCTTTCATGATTATTTAATTATCTTTCTTGGCAAAGACATCATTTATGTGCAATTGTCTTGTTACAGTAAAATATGCAAATGCCTTCAAAGTCTTGTGCTTCGAAATCTTCACCATTTTCTAGGTTTCTTTAGAGTGCAGTTATTTTACACTATGAATGCACACTCCATGGCATTTACAATAGAATCTACTCGCAAAATATAGATTGTCCTATAGGCGCATGAATGTATTATACAAATTTGGCAAAAGCATCATGTTATCCGCTCTGGTTGAATTGCTCCATCCAGATTGGTTTTGAGTTCTAGTCTATAAATACTCCACCACCCGTCTTCATCCCTTCTGTGAAAGTACAATGTATTTTCTTCTGCCCAGCTCAGCTAGCCTCCCCACTCGGCAACCATTCTCCTTCCAGAGTTGTCTTCATCTCTCATTCTCCCACTCTCTTCTCGCAGCGTAAGAAGAAACCATCACCCATTTTCGAAAAGGAGAAATGGAGGTATAAGTAGTGCGAATCTGTCCTACTTTTATAAGGGGTGCCCCTTGCGTCGTATCCCGTATATAATTGTTTGCCCACTATTCATAGGCCTATCAGATAGGTTCTTCATTTGGGGGAAAAAAGCAAGAGCCCTACTATTCACAGGCCTTGAACCAATAATTAGTAGTCCAAAACCCCTTTCCGAATAGTAGGGCCCGAAGAGCTTCTAGTGGATCTGGTCTCGTAGAGAGAGTCATTCAGCGGTCACCTTTAGAATAGTATGGCGGCATCTACCTCAAGGACTAATCTCCCTTAAAAGTAAACAACAGGCTCTATTTCCCTAGCTACAGACCCTCTCCTTCCAAAGCCAATAGGATTAACTACTAAATCTATTGTTGCTATCTTTGCATCTGCCCCTCTAGCTATTGATTTGCGTAAGTGTTCGCTTGTGTGGAAAGTAGACTATATATATTTATGCGTATAGTGGATCGATGGTCGATTCATTTAAATTGATAACCTATAGTTGATTCCATATCTATGGTTGATTCTATTGAAATGAATATCTTTGTATCCTACCACCCAATTATATCAATCTCTACACCATGATCTTGAATATTCCAGCCCACCCTACGTGATATTGATTAGGCCGAGATAATTCTTCTCTACTCCTTATCGGTCACAATAAACTACCTCTTGGAGGGAGGGGCCTGGGAGTCTTCTTTATTTCTTTAATAAATTATGGATTTCTTAAAGGGTCTTGTGGAGGGGTTATTATGTTACATAGGAAGGTCCCTATGGATAGGATGCCATCTATGGTGCAAACAGAATGTACCACCTTAGTGTATAAATAAGTAAACTAAGAATGGGCGTATTTTGGTTACCCCATAGTCGAGGGTTATGAATAGTAAGGGATAGAGGTTATTTGTGGTCATTAAGGGTGGCACCTTCAAAGAAATTAGGCATTGAATAAGTTGGTAACTTTGGGAGGAGTAAGTTGCACTATTGATCTAGTTTTGAGAGACATAGAGTACACTATAGACTAGCTCCCGATTGCTTGATTTGCAATTTTTTCTCGATCTGACGTGAAAAAGACTTTTCCATCATTGGTAATGGGCATATTGAAGAGGAATCCAATGACTCTCTCCAGAGAACCCACAATTTATATTCTCACATATTTATCTTCATCCCTTTAAATGGTTACGCTCAATTATAATTTATCATTTCCAATTCGCTCAGAGACAAATACTAAGCTTTCCTCTTCCTCACAAATATTTTCTTCTGTGCGTAACTGACATGTCAATGAAGAAGATGTATTTTTGTAAATAATTAAAGCTAGCTCGATGAATGTGTTTCTTGTGCTTTTTGAATTCATATTCTATACACCAAAAGAAAATTTGGTATTCTATACGCAAAAGGGAAATGAATGGATAGGTTGAGTTCAATGGTCTTAGTCATAGCATTACGAGACGCGCCACTAATAAGTGCAATAAAAGAGTATCAAAAATAGAGACAAAAATAATAATATCATAACATTCTTGAACCCTATGTAGATGATGAACTTTAGATTTCATCACTATAAAAACATTGTCACATGGTTTGCAACCTTCATTGTTTGTAGGTTTCAAGTGGTAGGCCTTTCTATAGTTTCTCTTTTCCACTAACATAGTGATTTTATGTGACGTGATTAAGAAGGTGATGACATAATTGATGAAGAGATTGTTGAGTGTTGTGTGGTACAGGTTTGATGGAAAGAAGATCAGTTATTGTGTTGGCATTGATGTCAACTTAGTTTTGTGTTGGTTGATAGTGTTCCTGATGTACTACTAAGTATCCAGTATGAGAGAAGAAATTTGAATGTGTGGTTCTTATGGGAAACTTAGATTTGTCTCTAGATGTTGTATGTTGGATCACAAAGGTTGGAAACATGAATGGAGAGAGTTATGATCAATTAAAAGTTGACAAAGAAGCTAGACGAACAGACAGTGACAGACACTAAGTGATTTGAGTGTTCTATAAGATCAGTATGGATTCATGTGTTGTGGTTTAGTCAAAATTATCTTAACTAAGTTATGAAATTGATTGGAGTACTGCAAACCATAGTTTCAATAACTAAGACGCTCTGTGGACAATGGAGTTTTTTTTGAAACAGTTGGTGTTAGATCCTCAACTGGTGATGATACAATTGGTTGCGGTAAATCTTTTTGTGTTCTAGATGTCATGGTGACATGGCAGATTTGATTTGTAATAATGAGTTGATCTCACATTGTTGAAGGTGATCGAATTTATCAATCTTTTGAAAGTTTGTTGGAAAAGTTAAAGAGTTTGACTATTCTTGATCAAATTGATGTGTGGGTGCATTTGGAGGCTGACACAAATTTGTATATGCATTTTATTATTTGGTAATATGTATTGGTAGACTAGAATGAAGTGTGAAAGATTCAAATGGTGAAGTTTAAATGTAATACATTTTGTTTAAGGCAGCGACCTTCCTAGTGAGTGAAAAAGATATTTATATTCAAATTGACAAATTGTGAAGTTGTAGATCGTGGATGTCATGGTGCAGTTGAGAGAAGAGTAAAGATAGCCTACAAAAAGTAAAAGTTTGAGCTTAATTGGATCTACATTGACAAAGGAGGAGTGTTATTCTCACATCATTCTACTTTTTGAATCCTTGCATGTTCTCCATGAAAATCCCTTAACCGGGTAGATCCTAATAGGTCTTGAATTGAAATCTTCTAACCAGGTGGCTCTTTGATTAGGGTTCTAAATCCTTTAACTGAGTTACTCCTAACATGGTAAAGCTCATAATAGGGCTATAGGTAAATCCCAAGTAACTAAGTGACTCCTAATAGAGCCTTGCTCCTAACAAGGCATTTGTAAAGATCCTAACAAGGTTAAGCCTTTAACATGGCATACTTCAGAAGAGTGATAATATTTGTGGGTACTAATTTCCACCATGGTTTTTCCTCTAACTGAGGGTTTCCATGATAAAAATATTGGTGTTCTTATGTTGCATATTTGGATGGTTTCACTTGTTTTATTGTTTATTACTACACAAGTTATAAGTAGATGAATGTTGTTGAATGGTTAATAATTTTTTTTGAATTGGTAGATTATTGATTCACCCCCCTTCTCAGTAATCTTTGACCTTATAATACTAACAATATGTATTAGAGATTTGGTCCTCTTTGGTAAGCTTAACAACTTGGGGAAAAGATCCAATGATGAAGAAGGAAGGTCCTAAGTTCACAAGAGACAAATACACCATATGGAGCAACCGAATGAAGATTTATCTAAATGGTATGGAGAAATAGTTCTGGAATTATGTCGACCATAAAAATGTAATCCCTGTCAGAACTCTTACGACAAATTTATTGAAGGAGAAACATAACAATATAAAAGGATTGGAAGCTATTGTAAGTACTCTATCTGATAATGAATACATTTATATACATGGACTAGAGACTGTTTATGAGGTTTGGGAAAAGCTGAAATTGATATATGGTGGAGACAAACATGTGTAAAAATCTACAGTAGATAGTTTGAAGGGAAAATATGATGACATGAAAATGGTTGAAGGTGAGAGCATTGCTTAGTATGACCAAAGGATAAAGGAAGTAGTTGGTGCTATCAGGACTGTTGAAATTAACTGTTGGATTATGGAGAGGGGGGGTGAATAAGTAATCCCTAATCACAAATACCTTAATAAATTTTCACTCATTAACTCAGTAGCAACTCAGTAACAACACAGTTTACTATTTACCGACAATAGTAAATAAACTATATCAATTAGTAAATCATTCACACAAATCATTCACAACAAATAACACTAATATTTAACATGGAGACCTAGCTTTGGGAAAAACCATTGTGAAAATTGTCACCCACTAACAAAATACTCTTCTGAAGTACACCCAGTTAAGATCCAATCCGGTTAAAGATTACAAAGCACACTGTTAGGTGTGACCTAGTCAAAATATTTATCTCAGATATGTTAGGATGTTCACTATTTTAGGAGTGGCCTTGTTAGAGGGCTTAAAACACTCTTTGGAATGTTTACCTTTTTGAAGGATTTTATAGTAAGACTATTAAGTTGACTCTGTTAAGAGATTTCTTTGTTACAAATGCTAATAAGCAACAGTAATAAAATTGACACGTAGATTTGCAACTATCTTTGCATATCAGATCCTTTGTTCACTCTTCAATCTTCACTTCAATTCTTCATCATCCACTAGCATCAACACTTCATCAAATCTTTGTTTTCCCACTCAGAATCTCTCTGTTCGTTCACCTCTGCAATAGTCGGTAACCCTTCAACTATTCAGTTTGCCAGCCATTTGTCCATATAAGATCATCCTTTATATAGACAATTTTTTCCTCTTAATATCATCAATTATGTTTTCCTTTATTCAATCTCATTCATTCATTTCATTATACCTTGAATTTGGATCTCAGTGACATGTTTCTTTTTCACCTTATAAATTAAACTTTTCTAAAAACTTGTTCCTTTTTGTCACTTAGATCTTGTCGTAGATCTTCAACTTGAATTTTCATAACTATAGATCTCTTGTAACTAACTTTTCTCATCATCATGATTATCCAGCTATTCATAGCTAATCATTAAATGTTGATTCAATCCTTATTTAATAATTATTCCTTGCTTGGTGTTCTTTTGAATTTCGATTAACTTCGCTCAGTGCCTAAATGTTTCTTTGTTGTTTGGTTTCTTGAGTTCCTTTTCCCTTACCGAGTGACCTATATTTTCCCTTTACCTTACCGAGTGACTTTACTTGCTCGATAGCCAAAACAACTTAACTTACTGAGTTGTCAAAACTTCATCACCATGCTTTACCGACTTAACATAATCATATGTTAGGTAGAAAAAAAGTATATCAACATTCTCTTAACATTGTCTGATCTGTATCAATTTCAAAATTATGGTCTTCAACTTCATAACATCTCATTTCTTCTTCTCCTTAACTCATTCATCTTATATCATTACCAAATGATATGGCAACATAATATAAACTAGAAATCAATTACTTGACATTAATGAAAAGACAATAAATGATCTAACCTTTCTACCATCATCAAGTATTCCTCTTATCTTGGTCGGTCTTTACCATCAGCTCCATCAGATAATCAATCATCAACATTATTATCAGTTATGGTAACAGTAACATAGAAAAAGAATATGTGGCAAGTAAAATGTTGAGAACCTTATTACAAGTTTATTTCATTCAAGGGTTGAGAACAATAGATAATGTCTCTATTGATGGATTGATTGGTAAGCTTACTGCCTTTGAATTGAGTAACTATGACAATAGTATACATAAAGTTAAAGTAGCTTTCAAGGCCTATTTCTCTATGGCTTCAGTGAAGGATAATGAGATAAGACATAAATCCACCAGTATGTCAAGTTATTCCAGGGAAATTGAATCCATTTTGGATGAAGAAAGAAAGAAAGAAGAACTTGAAGTATTACTTGCATAGAGACTTCCTAGAGGTATCGATAAGTCCAAAGTCAAGCTACCTTTGAAGTGTTTCTCATGCAATAAGATATGACATATTGATGCCAGGTGTCCTAATGGTGAGCAGAAGGAAAAGTTCAGAAGGTTCAAAGAAAAAGGAAAGAAATAATGCCATGTTGCAGTGGATGAAGGTGTAATTGATGAAGAGTTTAAAGATGATGATGATGAAGAAATGGTATTTGTTACCATAAAATAAGATGCCTCAAAAGGTGAATTTTCACTTGTATCACACATGGAACACAGTAATGAATCAATTATTGATTGTGGGTGATCACATCACATGACCGGAGACAGAAGTAAGTTCATAAAGCTAGAAGAATTTGATGGTGGTGTGGTCAGGTTTGAAAACAACACACCCTACTTGGTAAAAGCTAAAGGTTTAATTTCTTTGAATGACAAAAGAAATGTTGATGATGTCTAATTGGTAGAGGGTTGGAGACATAAATTGTTGAGTGTTGGTCAGTTGAATGAAAAAGGCTATCAACTAGAGTTCAAAGGAGGTATATGAAGGATACTTGGAAGCTCAGGAAATTTGATTGCTATTGGGAGGAAAACTAAAGGGAATTTATTGCATTTGAATACTATTGTTAATAGTTGTTTGGTTGCTAGAGTTGAAGACAGTTGGTTGTGGCATAAAAGTTTTTTTCATGTGAATTTTAATAACTTGATCAGAGTTAGTAAGTTAAATGTAGTTCGGGGATTGCCACAACTAGTTAATCCAGACAATGTAATGGGTATGTGCAGGATCATGGTATACCAAACTATGCCCTTAAGTGGCAATGAAAAATCAAAAAATTAGGGTTAGTCAACTTGACGTAAAAAGTTGAACATCTTATGAACCTTGTGTGAAAAAGTTGTAAAAATAGAATCTATAGGAAATTGAATGTAGTTTCTAAACTACTAGCCCTTGTCTGAATTTTTTTTTATCTAATTGTTTAAAATTTTAGATTTCAATGCAGTAGTACAAAATTTTTAGGGAAAAGATAAAAAGTACGTGTATGTCTGACCACCTTAATCACAATCAAATGATGATATATTTTCCCAAGATTCTAGATATAAGTAGTAGACTCATTCATGGATGTGACGCATATTTTTTTGTTATTTTTTGCCAAATAAATAATTAATTATGAATTTTCTGCTACAACTTTTTAGAATAAAAAAACTCTCATGTCTAACCACCTTAACTAATTCTAAACTTTACAAAATTGATTTTTTTTTTTGTTTCCTTATAGTAGCCGAAGCATAGAATGTGACGCATGTTTCAAATTTCAAAAATGTTAAACGATATGAAAGTTATAGTTATTTTTCAATTAGTATGTCAATTACGACTTTAAAGATAACTCAATTGAAAAATAAGTAATAATTACTTATTGAACCCAAAATTTGACAGCAATTATATTGATGGAAAGCTGATAATGTCTTTAAGAAACCCTTTTCATTTCATTAAGTTCGGGTGAAAAAATAGTCGTCATCTACATGGTCAAAGTCTCGATATCAAAAACTATCTCCTGAAACATGCCTAAAGGGTTGACCACCCACATTTGGTATTGCCCAAGCAAATACCAAGCTTAATTGGATATTCGATATTTTTAGATATTTGATAATATCGGATATTTGAAAATTCTCGCCTATTTTGAAATTTCAATTGGCCTACTTTTCTCAAATTCAAGTTTCATAATAAATGTATTTTTTTAATGGTAATAGTAACTGTATTCTTTTTATGTTAATATTAATTCAATTGAGTATTTTTTTTAATTCTAAGTTATATATTATAAATTATTATTTTTAATATTAATATTAAATAATAATAGCATAGCATTTAATAATGGGAACTCAAAACTAGAATATTTACCTATCTTAACGACCTCCTTAAAAGATTTTGACTGGCAGACAAATCCTTCTTCAGACTTCCGACGATAGATCAGCTTTAGGGTTTCATTGTAGAGCATTACTCTTATAATATAAATTTTTATAATAGCATGTATTATATTATTATTATTTATTTCTCTATTGTATAATAGTATAATATTAACTTATTAAATATTTATATTATATGTTCAATATTATACCTAAGGGAGAGAGAGAGAGAGAGAGAGAGAGAGAGAGAGAGGTTAGAGAGAGAGGAGAGAGGAGAGAAAGAGAGGAGAAAGGTTAGAGAGAGAGAGAAGGGTTAGAGAGAGAGAGAGGAGAGGAGAGAAAGAGAGGATAGAGAAAGGTGTGTGTGTGTGTGTGTGTGTGTGTGTGTGAGAGAGAGAGAGAGAGAGAGAGAGAGAGAGAGAGAGAGAGAGTAGGAGAAGAGAGGAGAGAGGAGAGAGAAAGGTTAGAGAGAGAGAGAGGAGAGAGAGAGAGATGTTCACATATCCAACAGGATCGCATGTTGCTGCAGGAACATGGTTGCACACATATATGATTGGAAATAATGGCATTTCTGCATTTGAAGACTATGAGAAGCACAAAACCATTCTCATGTATTCACACCTTTTTATAGTAGCCAATGTTAAGTTGTTGAAACATCAAGGAAAACCAAAGACAAAGGAACTTTGGACTATTAGTACTGCTGATCATGAAGCAATATTGAATACTCTCAAGAATAGAGATGACCCTTCAAGCACACTTCGGTAGGTAAGTTCAACTCAAGTTGCAAGGCTTTCAATGTTTATTATGATTATGTTCAATAAATTAATTATAATTTTTTTCTTTATTTGTTTGAGCCAATAAACTTGGTTTTGTATGTGGATTGTAAATGCAGTTGGATACATATATGATAGATATAGAAGATCGAGGTGTGCATTTGATTAGCCCATCTTTTATGATGGTAAACTTCACTATGCATTGTCTAGTCATGTTCTTTGGTTCATTTAGTTACTTATACATGTTCATAATCTTTTTCTCAAACCTATATAAACTTCTTATATTCTCTATTAACTTTTCTTCTACCTTTCGAATGCAGGGATTGGAGCGAAAAGGACACTTATTTTTTATATATAGTTGTGTAATTTACATATTTAGATGCCAAAATTTGTATATAAAACCAGCAATCAGATGTAATGTGAATAATTAGATGCCAAATTTTGTATATAAAAACAACAATCGAATGTAATGTGCATATTTAGATGCCAAATTTTGTATATAAAAACAACAATTGAATGTAATGTGCATATTTAGATGCCAAATTTTGTATTTAAAACAACAATCGAATGTAATGTGCATATTTAGATGCCAAATTTTGTATATAAAAAATTAGATGCAAAATTTGAAATATAAAAGAGCCCATAGGGTTGATTTGCAAATATTAAGAGCCCACATTTGTATCGTCTTAATGCCATGTAAAGTGCAAAAAATGTGTTTCATTACTATGAATGTTGTATCCTTATATAATTTGTATCGTCTTAATTTTGTATCCTTACATTTGTATTGTATTAATTCCATGTACATTTGTATCATCAAATGATATAATAGTTCGAGTCATTAAGTCAAAATTGGTCAAATGTGTCCAAAGTAAAATGATGATTCCCTGGGGTGAAGGGATCATGTTCAAAGATTGCATCTTGGCATAGAATGGACTATGCCATTATCTTTGGTTGGGTGGGTAAATGGTAGGGACAACCTCATTTCAACCACTGAGTCAGTAGAACGTTTCGGACCATGCCGGACCAAAGTGTCCCCAAGGTGCACTAAGCACAATTGGGTAGCAAAATTTTGAGGCTTAGTTCTTGGACTCTGTGAGAGGTATTGGCAATTTGTGAGATGCTACAAGATTGTGTTTTTGAGGCCTACAATAACCTCTCTCCATTCTGGGAGATTCAATTTTTTTTTAATTTGGCGCGCCAGTCTTGCTCGATGCCAAAACTTGCAGCGGGGGTCAGTTGAAAGTTGCACCAATGGGTTTCTTCCAAATCGTTCATCTTGGCATTGAATGGACTATGCCATTAGCTCCGATTGGGTGGGTAAATGCTAGCGACAACCTCATTTCGACCACTAAGTCGGTAGAATGTTCCGGACCACGCCGGACCAAAGTGTCCCCAAGGTGCACTAAGCACGATTTGTTAGATTAGGTGAAATACTAATCTCCCAAGAACACCTGCATGCATAACCCTGTCACATGGAAGAAGCAAAGAACAGAAGTAAGAAAAATCTATGGAGGCCAAAAAGCCAGAGACATCTTATGGACATGCAAAGAGAAATTTCTATTCCAAGATTATCTTCAAAAGATTGTACAAAGGGTTCAACCATATAGGTGAACAATAAAACCTTAAAGCTATAAAGCAAAAAATAAAGCTAGGTTGCACATTATAATTAATAAATATATTAATTATAATGCACCTAAAAGATAGCTTAAGTAAATAGAGTAATAAATGACTTAATTAATTAAACCAAAGTGATTTAATTAATAAGCATAAAGTATGATTACTCTAACACCCCCCCTTAAGCTTAGCTCAAGAGGGAAGCTAACCTAGCATAGCTATGAAAGCAAAAATGCAAGAAAGAGCAATGGGTCCCGACAACAAGGCCTGATCAGGTACCCAAGTACAAGAAAAATAAACTAAATGAAGGAAACAAAGCCTCCAATCTAGGGAATTTTCCAAAGAAAGGAACAAGAAAGAGCATGAAGCATCTCCGAAGCATGAAGCTGCAAACACTGTCAGAAAAATACTGCTGGAACCCCCACTGAAATAGTGCATGACCAGGTAGAGAAGACAAAGTCTGAAGAGCTGATCAATCAAAGAGGTGACCTCCAAAATAGGAATGAATGAGTGTCTATATAGTAGATGAACCATCTCACCGAAATGCATAGGTGCCTAGTCACTGCATCCGCCTAGTACATAGGAACAAAAACTGAATACGTAGATCACTCAACCAAACCAAGGAAGCAATAGAGCCAACAGGTGAACCCCCCCATAATGTTGAACAGAGAGAGGGGTGACAGGAACACTGAAATGCAATGCCAGAAACATCTGCAAGAAGAAGAATCAGGAACACCAACAGTGCAACAGAAGTACACGCATAGGATAAAGGGTGGTGTCGAAGAAGAAGAATAGATCTTCTGGACATACAGCATGGGCTAATGTCATGGAAGGTACACTCACTTGACAAAGGTGGATGAGCACAAAAGACAAAACATCATAACCCCCCATGGCACTTTATAACTGAGTGCGAGTACAAACAAACACAAGGAGTACAAGATCCCAGATATGCAAAAGTAGGCACTTTATCTCAGTGTGTTTACAGAAAAGAAATGCTACAGAAGAGAAGCATACAATGCTCAGAAGTCAGAAAGAAGAGTGAGCCAGAAAAACAGAAGAAGAGATCCCAGGACCTGTAGAACCCAAGTAATCCGCCAGAGTGTGAAAGTGAAAAACTCAGAGGAGAGAAAACCTAGAGTAGAATCTGGATAAAAGACTCCTGCAACTGAAAAACTCACTGAACTAGCTTTCTGACGATATCTGGTGAGCCCAAAAATGAGTCCGGATGAGCGAGATATGGCTCCCGAAAGGTAAAAAATAAACATCACCTTTGATAGAAAAAAACACTATCAAAATAGAAGATCCAAAAATCCTAACCTCCATAATTGGAAAGAGCTCGGAAAGAGCTTTCCGACGATATAAAGAAGTCCAAAAAAGACCTCCGTATGCTCCAGATAGAGCAAAAACAGCGCGGGAGGGTTAGAAAGGCTCCACAAGAAGAATTTAGAGCCCCTGGGGCTGAAAAAATTGAGCCCCTGGGCGCATGGCGTGCACAGGGGGCTGGAGCTAGAGCTCCTGGTCACCCATGTGACCGTTGCTAGGGCCCGCAGGGCTTAAAAACCCGCCGGGTGGCCGGTGGAGCGGTGGGCGGAGCGGGGCCGGCGGAGGAGGCCAGCGGGGCGGCGGAGGAACCGGCGGTGGCTCTGCAGCGGAGCGGGGGCCGTGGATGGATACGGAGCGGCCGGTGGTGGCGGAGCGGAGGGAGCTCGGTGGCCGATGATGGGGGCGGCGGCGGGGGCCGCGACAGCGCTTGCAGCTGCTAGCGGCTTAGCGGAGGCCGCGGGGTGGCGCCCGGGTGGCCGCTGGGTGGCACCCAGGAGGCCGCCCCTTAGTAAAAAAAATTTTAATTTTATTTTTAAAATCGCCGTCTTGATCCGCGTGCCAGGTCGTACGGCCTGGTACCTAAAAAATTTTGCCTCAAATTGCAAAAGTGTCCAAAATGGACAAATTTTATATGGATTCTGGCTATCTCGAACCTTCCGGACGTAATGGTGGCATCCGTTTTTGCTCAAAATACCCCCCAAAAATAACGTCTTGCTTCTGAATCACTTCAACAAAACATGAACAACGAGCAGCAAGATGGCTCTGATACCATGTTAGATTAGGTGAAATACTAATCTCCCAAGAACACCTGCATGCATAACCTTGTCACATGGAAGAAGCAAAGAACAGAAGCAAGAAAAATCTATGGAGGCCAAAAAGCCAGAGACATCTTATGGACATGTAAAGAGAAATTTCTATTCCAAGATTATCTTCAAAAGATTGTACAAAGGGTTCAACCATATAGGTGAACAATAAAACCCTAAAGCTATAAAGCAAAAAATAAAGCTAGGTTGCACATTATAATTAATAAATATATTAATTATAATGCACCTAAAAGATAGCTTAAGTAAATAGAGTAATAAATGACTTAATTAATTAAACCAAAGTGATTTAATTAATAAGCATAAAGTATGATTACTCTAACATGATTGGGCAATGAAATTTTGAGGCTCGTAACTTAGACCCCATGAGAGGCATTGACGATCCATGAGATGCTACAAGACCACATTTTTGAGGCTTACAATAACCTCTCTCCATTCTGGGAGATTTAAATTTTTTTGAATTTGGCACTCCAGTCGCGCTCAATGCCAAAACTTGCAGTGAGGGTTAGTTGAAAGTTGCACCATTGGATTACTTCCAAACCATTCTCCTTGGCACTGAATGGACTGCACCATTAGCTCTAGTTGGGTGGGTAAACACTAGGGACAACCCCATTTCGACCACTGAGTCAGTAAAATGTCCCAGACCACACTGGATCAAAGTGTCCCCAAGGTGCACTAAGCACAATTGGGAAGTGAACTTTCGAGGCTCGTAACTTAGACTCTGTGAGAGGTATTGGTGATCCATGAGATGCTACACGACCGCATTTTTGAGGCCTACAATAACCTCTCTCCATTCTAGGAGATTCAAATTTATATGAATTTGGCACGCTAGTCTCACTTGATGCCAAAACTTGCAATGAGGGTCAGTTAAAAGTTGCACCACTAGATTACTTCCAAACCATTCATTCTGGCATTGAATGCACTGTGCCATTAGCTCTAGTTGGGTGGGTAAACACTAGTGAAAACCCCGTTTTGACCTCTGATTCAGTAGAACGTTCCAGACTACGTCAGACCAAAGTGTCCCCAAGGTGCACTAAGCATGATTGGGTAGAAAAATTTTGAGGCTTGTAACTCAGACCCTGTGAGAGGTATTTGTGATTTGTGAGATGCTACAAAACTGCATTTTTGAGTCCTACAATAACCTCTCTCCATTCTGGGAGATTCAAATTTGTTTCAATTTGGCATGCTAGTCTTGCTTGATGTCAAAACTTGCAGTGAGGTTAGTTGAAAGTTCACCACTTGATTAATTCCAAACCATTCATCTTGACACCAAATGGACTACTCCATTAGCTTTGGTTGGGTGGGTAAACACTAGGGACAACCCTATTTTGACCACTGAGTCAGTAGAGCATTCTGGACCACGCTGGACCAAAGTGTCCCCAAGGTGCACTAAGCATGATTGGTTAGAAAAATTTTGAGGCCCGTAACTTGGATCCTATGAGAGGTATTAGCGATCCACAAGATGCTACAAGACCACATTTTTGAGGCCTACAATAACCTCTCTCCATTCTGGGAGATTCAAATTTGTTTAAATTTGGCACGCCAGTCTCGTTTGATGCCAAAACTTGTAGTGAGGGTCAGTTGAAAGTTGCACCACTGGATTACTTCCAAACCGTTCATCCCGGCCTTGAATGGATTGCACTATTAGCAGAGATTTTGAGTAATGAAGTGATCACAACCTAATTAGTGAAGGTTTTCTAATGAAAGTGATGGCACAAGTATAGCAATATGAGTTTGAGTTGAAGGACATAGCCTTTTTATGATTTGAATAGTATTGTATGAGCATGTGAATGGTGAATCAATCACCAATTAATTCTAGAAGTGTGTGGAAGGTTGAGATTGGAGAAACCCTTAAATCAAGGGTTTGAAGCCATCAAATTGGGGCTTCTGATGTTCTAATTGTTTTGGGTCTAATTCCTCTTAGGATTAGACATTTTGAGTCATTTAATGACACTGTCCAAGGTTTCAAAACTTGGAGATATTTCTATGATACAGTGGCTTTGATAAATCATCAAATTCCTAGTGTATTTGTAGGGGTACAGGCAGAGTACTGATATATTGTCCAAAAGACCAATACCTAAATTTGAGATATGTTTTGATATGGCCAAAAGGGTGTTTAATTATTGCCAAAAGGGTGTTTGATTATGTAATCGGGCTAGTTTGAAGTCTTTTAGCCATTGGGAGTAAAGGGTTAGTCTAGAAACCTTGAAACCACTTTAATAGATATCATTATATACCTCAAATGATGAATTACATGTGTGAACACACATAGCACATAAAGTGTACACATAAATTTTCTTAAGTCATGAAGCATACATCTAGCACATAGATTATAAAGCATACCACATGAATTCACTTAAGTCATGCACGTAGCGCATACACATGAATTTAGGTTATGAAGAATGTACTTGAATATACATGAATATACTTAAGGCATAAATCATACACATGAGTACATACACACAAGCATATTTACATACTAACAATGGATAAATGAACACATGTAATTAACAAATTGGATTGAATATCAAGTTTCATATATATCAAAATGAACAATAATTCTATACATATTTACATGTCAATATATCTAGATACAATGTGGCACACACCATCTCAAAATGTGTCATATGAAATCTCAAAATAAAAAGTTCAACTAAAAATATTTCTAGGACATCCTATTCTACTGGTGGATCATCAAAATGTAGCCTCTTTGAAGTACTCTTTGGCTTTGATGGATCTTGCATTCAAACACAAAAGTGAAACCCCAAGTTAGATTAAAATTAAGAATCATAGTCAACAATAATAAATAAAATTTAAACTAAAATTGAACTCTCATATACCTCACCTCTCTATCTCCTCCCACGGACATGAGACCTAATATATGTCCTTGGTAGCACAGGAATAGTGCCACCAATGTCGACTCCCACCTATATATGTTTGCGAACATGAGATTGATCTATGAGTTATACTATTTAATGTTAAATACTTGGTAGAAAATATATCTTTACAAAATAACTAAATTAACATTAAAACTTACCTATGTTGAACTTTCTTCAAGGATTGTTGGCTGAGTCATTAGTGATACAAACCCTTGGAGCTCTAGCTCCCTCAAACTAGGAGTGACCTACAAAAGTCAAACAGATACTTCATACTATCATAGCTTGACCATATTATATATACCTAATAGTAAAATACACACAAATAACTTTAGAAATGTACGTACCATGGGGCTATCACTATGAATGGATATGCCTATGATTCTATTGTGACGATAGGGTCTCACGACATCATCATATGCCACACTCTGTCAAATAAGCCATGTAAATTAAAAATAAGTACGCACAATTGACAAGTATACATGTATGCATATACAAACTAAATTACTTAATTACCTCTCCTTTATCAACAGCTGACACCTGCACCGCCTCACATTGCCCCCTGGTGGCAACTGGTGACACCTAAATCAGTATGTAAAAGATGATCATAAAAATTAGAAACAATGTACATATACTATTATCATAATTTAAAAGGAAACCAATGAGTACATTAAAACATATGTACCGTGGAAGTCTCAAAGACCAAATGATATGGCCGAAAGCATGAACCCCTCCACCTGTGCCATCTCCTCCTCTGTTATCAATTGAACATAAATGTAACACATAAAAAGACATAAGTGGGAAATTATTATAAGGAAATTCTACTAAAAATACGAACAATAAAATTTAAATACAATGTAAAAAGTGAACTATTTACCCTTACCGTAATAGTGGGAGCCCATGGCTCTATAGGCTCTTGATGCACATCTCCATGAGTTGCTTCAGTGCCTGTAGTGTGCTATGTAGAATTGTCCACATCGAAGGAAAAATTATATGCATCACTATCAATCAGGGGACCTAAGCACAAATTCTTTCATATAATTCAAGTGTGGGGCACACAAACATGTGAGCTCGTGGAGGATGTGGAAGCGCTAGAATCATCAGGATGAGGAGGCAACAATGTCGTGCTCTGCATAACCAGAAAATCACTCAAGGTGTGAATGGATTGAATAGTCTATGAGCCGAACTCAACAATAATGTCAGGATGCTGCACTATGGGAGGTGGTGAAATATCAGGAGGGGGGACATATGTGTGGGATTTTACCCATTGTGCCCATGGCCTGTCCCGAGGGGCACCTAAACCTACACCCTAGTTTAGTCTCATACTCCAATAATTCACCTTGTAACTGAGCACAAATTCAACATACAATTGTTTAATAAAATAAAATGGGACATCCAAATTTTTGTGTGGTGGTCTATCAAAAACCATCCACCAACGGTCCCAAAAGTTGTCACATATATCACTATTTGTGCACCATTTAATTGACAACTTCCTTTTTTTATGGTATACTTTTAGACTGGTTTTAGGATCCACAAAAAGATTAGCTGTCATTTTTTTTATATTTAGGTTCATGACTTGATCATAATCAAGCCCATCATCAAACTTGGCATGCATGGAATTGCGCCAAAGAAGTGCAACACTATGTTGTTGTGTAAGTTTCTCCATGTTTTCAATAATTGAGTTCAATGTTGTAAACATGGGGCACAATGTGGGGATATTGGCATAGGTGGTTTGAAAACCTCTAAGTTCATTTAGATTATCTCCAATTAGATCTTCTAAATGGTGAGGGTTTGTGATAGGTACATCTTCTAGAGGTGGGGGATTGTTGGGAGGTGGTTTTGGATTGTTTACGAGATCATTAGGAGGGTTTTTTGATTCTATGTTTAATAACAATGAAAAAAAAAAGATAATTACAATGAATTTTAAAAAAAAAAAAAACTCATTTCTACCCTAATTTTTATACAAAAAACTATAAATTTCTATTTAAAAACAATACAAACAATAAAAATAATAAAAATTAGAAGCTTTCACATACCTTTGGATTTAAGCAAAATCGGATAGGGGATTTGAAAGCTGATATCCGATAACCCTAGTTGCGTTCACGTTTTCACAATGAGAATGTTGAACGCGGCTGGGGTACAGGGTAATATATTTACTAGAAAATATCAGATATCTGATATTATTGGATATCCGATTAAGCCTTTTGCTTTGGCATTTGGCTTGGCCAGGTGTACTAACACCTAGGCCTACTAAAAAGTCAACATATGCATTTGTGCACTTTTGGACAAGTGAAAATAAGTTTTTTTCACATCGCCACTTTTTGGCATACCATGATCCTACACATACCCTAATGTGCTTGAATAATTTCAGTTGGGTAAATTAACAGGTTCTACTTTCAGTAGTAAGGCATTTTCATCTAAGGATATACTAGATTTGGTACACATTGATCTTTTTGCTCCTATGAGAAAAATGATTTATAATGGTGATATATATTTTATGTTATTTATTGATGACTATTCAAGGATGACGTGGGTGACTTTCTTAGAGGATAAATTTGAAGCTTTCTACAAGTTCAAAGTGTTTAGGGAACTTGTTGAGAATGAAACAGGAAAAAGATTGAAGTGCTTAAGGTCACATAGAGGAGGATAGTTTACTTAATGGGAATTTATTGAATATTTTTAGGAGAATGGAATCAAAAGACATATGCCAGCTCCAAGAACTCTACAACAGAATGATATTGAAGAAAGATCATGACTATAATAGATGAAGCTAGGACAATGATAATTCAAGGTGATGTACCTAAGATGTATTGGAGAGAGCCATTAGCACTATAGTATACACATTGAGCTAGGTACAAGTGAAGAAATGAACTGATAAGATGTAATGCCCTACGAGGGAACCTAGGAGAAATTAACCTAAACATGCAACTAAGTTTATAGATTATTTTTTTCATAAGAGTTTACACAACAACAATGTTTAAAAATGCTGAAGAAATACAATATAATTACAACTCATACATACAAGTACAACTCAAACATAGATTACAAATCTCAAGGGTTATTTGGCGTAGATTACGCAAATATTAATTAATCTACTTAATGTAAAAATCATACAAGTCTCCACATAATGTAAATAAATACAACATCATATACATGAAATCCAGATACAATCGATACCACAAGGTATCCATAATGAAAGACATCCTTTGCACATGTTGCAGGGTATGTAACAAAATCAGCATAAGGTACAATATGATATCTCTAGAATAATTAATACAATAATAAAAGAACATAAAATAAGGAAGATAAGAATACATCTCCAACAATGTTGAATAAGAAGGTACAACTTCTACATGGATCATCCAACACTGGTACACAAACGTCAGAATCTCAAATGGTAAAAGAATCACTACCACCCGACCTCGTGGAACCTAAATGGTCCACTCCCACCATGCTGAGGAGATAACAAAAGACCCTAGGCGGATATCAAACACCAAAATGAATCACAGTGCAAGCTAAGAAAGGGATCTTGAAAGATCTCTATCTCAAAGGGCACATTACGATAACAAAGGTAAAACATACTCAACCAGAGGAAACCAACACAAGTAGAAGACCTAATATGCATATGGGGAAGTGTCTCAAGACCGCAATGCCCTTGTGACTCTATGTGGTATCACTAATCTTGTCATACAGACAAGGTACCGACAATGCTATATCCAAATCCACGCAGAGGAAAAACATCATCTCACAAACAATCCTAGCCTATACTAGCGCTCAAGGCATGGGTGAAGAACTCAAACATCTTATTAATGTTTCTATCCTAGCATATTTTATTTCGTTATCAATTTATTAAGTCACTTGCAATAAGTTATCGTGGCAACCACTTGTGGGCCCTGGCACCTATTGCAAGCCACTCCCCACCTATACACTTAGTTAACCTACCTAGGCTCACAAACTAGATAACAATAGAATTATAACAATAATCCTCAAATCAGTTCTATAATATAATACGAACACACTAGTTCTCACATAACCACAATAACATAACAACACTCTCAAAGTGTCCTTAAAATCACAAGCTTCAATAAAACAAGGTTGACAATAGAGATCGAGACCATATTTCCCCATGTGAAATGCGTAATCCAAACACAATCATACATGACAACCTTCATACCACATGATAAAATTACAAGGTGACCATATATCATATAAAAGATTAATTCAAAATTAATATTAAAATAAAAATTACAAAAAGCAACATGCACATTCCAAAACTACCCCTGAGCCTCGGGTATACAATTTCTAATTTGGTCAACGTAGTTCCCCAATTACAATCAATCAAAGTCTCAAAACATGCAAAAGTACCCAAAACCAATTTATAAATTACAATTGACTAAAGCAATCATCATATTGACTAAAGTCTATTTGACTACAAAAGCGTTCATATAAATGTCTCATACATAACTATATATTTAAAATAAAATCTCATGCATATATACATTTTAAATAAGTATTTAACTAAAATCCTCATGCATATCAAAACACCATGTATTTAACAATAAAGTAATGTTATTAATTTTCTAAATATAAATATCAATGAAAACATTAATATTAAAACCCACCTGTAAAAAAAATTAATTAATATTTATTTATTAATTAAATTTTTTTAAAAATAATTTTAAATCCAAAAATTAATAAATAATAATAATAATAATAAATTTATTTTTTAAAATATGAAAATCAATAAATAATAATAATAATTTATTTTAAAATTTTAGATTTAAAAATTAATAAAAAATAAAAAATCTTCAAATAACAAACCCCCTTTTTTAATACACATATTTTTTCTCATTAATTTCTTTAATGGAAAACTAGGGTTTTAGGCAAAACTAATTTCTTTTGAATATGATTTCATATGCAATTTCAAATTTAATTTTCTAACCAAAACATTAAGACAAATTTTCTATCTTCCCTCGGTAAATACCTTAATTGGAAAAAAAGCTCACACAAATTTATAAAATTTCTTCCTAGGTTTTCAAACCATCCAAATAGAATACCAGATCTAATTTAATATCAAACTAATCTAAAATTTCACAAAACCAAAGCTGATTTAAACAGAAATCCAATTCTAATTCATTCACATAAATAATTCGAGACACAAAGCAAGCAATCTTTACAAAGGAAAGAATTTTACAAAAAGAAGGTTTCAAACCCTACCTCAAACAATGCTTGAAAATTCAAAAACAAGAAAGACCCAATTCAACCTTCACAATCCAAGCTTTCTAAAAATCTCAAACAATACCCACAAAAAATCAAGCTTTCCAAAAATCTTCCAAATTCATCCAAGAGAGCTCCTCCAAAACTTGGTAGACGTAATTTAAAATAATACCCAGAAACCCTCATAAAGAAGACCTATTCCTCCTAGGGTTTATAAGACATGCAAACCCTCAAAAATAGAACTCAACTCTCTCCACCTAGTTTACATCAATTCACTTTGCATGAAATATAACTCAAGAATAAAATAATGCAATTTTAATTATAATTTATAACTCAACTTTTAACTTTAAATTTTAATTCAATTTTCGCTAAACTGAATGTGCAACTTAAATTGCATATAAACACTTAATTAATCAATAAATATATTAGCACATAATTAACTATGCAAATTGATAAATTAAATATTAAATAAATCAACTATGCCTTAAATTTCATATTTGGATTTAATAATTAATTAAATCCTTTTATTCCAAATTTAGACTTTTAATGAACTCTTTTAATTTAACAAAGGTATTTAATTAACCTTTAATAATTAAATATTTCTTATATTTAATATTTCTATATTCATAAAATATAACTATTCTAATCTTATGATTAATTATTTAAATCAAATAATCCACACAAGAAAATTCACTTGACTCACAAAACACGAAAAATCAAATAACTTCATATCAAACAAACACCAAGGAAGGGCTCACGAATTCACATCACCTTGACGAATTCAAATGGGTAGAAACAGATACTTGCCCAATAACTAGGACAATCAATGGCTTGGATTGGGATTTGGATTTGTATGTTATTTCCCCTCTCTTACCATTGAGATTTTTGTGATAGGGCACAATCGTCCTAACAATTCAGGGAAGTCGATGTCTGGTACTTGCAAACCTGCATAAAAGATGAGCATGTGGGTAAGTGCACAAAGATGGGGGCCCAAAAAGGGGATATAAGATGCCACTTTTTTCTTGAAATCAGCAAACTCAGAACTTCAACAAGAAATTGAAGATAGTTAGACTCAAAATTTAAAGATGCAACAAAAATAAGAGTTGTAATACTCTGAATCTAGTTCCTAAACTACTAACTTATTTTGAAAATGGTGCAGATTAAGGCCCTCAAAAAAGGGGAGCACAAAAAGTGGTCCTATTTTTTATGAAAAAATATAACATAGCATCTGGTGTGCTCCCCCTAAAATGTTAACCTTTTTTTTGAATTTTTTTAATCGCTCTGGTGAGAAGTTAGCTAACACCATGTAGTTTATCTTGAAATTTTTTGGTAATTTTTTGATGAATGTATAATTTTTGATGAATTTACGAAGTGCACACATCCTAAAAACATGAAATTTCTGTGTGCTCCCCCTAGAAATCATTTAAAACTAATCGAAAATCATTTTTTTTGAAAAGTGTGTTGAATGGAGTCTAGTTTCTAAAAATGTAACTTGTTGCAAAATTCGATGAATGAGCCAAAATCTATGCCCAAAATACTACATGATTTTTTACAAAAAATGAACATACACAAAAGAAATTAGAAATTAAAAACTTAACATAATCATAATTCAAAATAAATTATATGCTTAGATAGCTAATAGAAAGATCTGCAATATCATGTCGTCTGATTTTTATGTTCTTGAACCATGAGTAAACCTTACGACGAGCACACAAAAAATGATGTCATTTTTTTGTATGTTTGCTGGAAAACACGTCTCAGGCCTATTTGAATCATCCAAGCCTTTGGGTTGGATCTCCAAGGAAAATCAAAGCCTTAGGATTGGTAAATTTCAATGCCTTACAAAGTGTGTGCACCCTATTTAAGTCATAGATTTAAATAGTGATGAGAAATAGTTAGAGTGAGTGAGAGAGAGAGAGAGAGAGAGAGAGAGAGAGAGAGAGCTCTCCCCCTCCTGTTGGAGATTTGCCAGCAAGCCAGTACTGATTATATGTTTGTCATTGATGGAAACATATGGTAAGTAGCATGCGTGGAAGACTTATGTAGTAAGCTTTGAGTATAAGTAGCATGGACATGTTATCAACATGATATCATGGACGTAGAGGTTAATATTGAGTACAAATAGTTATATAGCAGTTTGTGTCAGTAGTGTTCTTGATAGAGTTACAGGCAGTGCTCTATGAGTGTTTGTCCATATAGTTATCATGGAACCTTGCACCTTTAGATTTATGATGGAGACAAGTTAGTGATGTTACATTCATGTACGTAGAGTTTGGTATGTAGTAGAAGTGAAGCTATGCAGTCCCTATTCACCAGTAGCAGTTTCCTGGGTTTATTCAGAAGAGCCGACATAGATTATGTTGGTATAGGAGTTGCACCTATCATTAAGGTATGCACACTTGGATTAGTGATTGGAGAAGAGTTATTAATGTTTGGTTAAGAGTGCATAATGTAATTTAGCTTGAGGAGAAAGTATTAGTTAATTTGGTAGAGTCGACAATGTGTAGCGTGTGTCTACACTTATTGATTTGGATAGGTCCCAGTTTGTGATGCATGCATTTGTAGAGCCGATAGAATTGTTATTGGAGAGTGTTATTGTTATACATTGAATTTGCGCCTCTAATCTTAAGCTCTCTTAGTCTTGATAATCTAGTATAACATGGGAATCATCTCAAGGTTGTGGGACCTTTTGCTAACCGAGATGAGACCTCCAGATTCTAGGCTGGTTCCTCTTGGATAGTCACCCAGATTTGCTCTTTGGCATGAAATTAAATCTTTTCAGGGAAAGGGATAGAAGGAGTGCATGAAATAGAAATGACTGAAAGCAAATCTATTTACTAGGTGATGCACCAAAACTAGAGTTTGGATCTTAGTAAAGAGGGATGAGATCAATGGAGGAATCAGGTCTAATGAGACACCACTCATTGGATAGGTTTGCATAAGTATTTCATAGGAAGGCTTGAACATAAAACTCAATCTATGACCTACAAACAAACATCCTCCTCTGCAACTAGGTGTAGGAATGAGACAAGACTGTTAGGGGCTATAGCATACCCACAAAACATCTAAATCAGATCAGACACAGTAACACACAAAATTACAAAAAATGAGAGGGACCAGGAACCCCAATTTCTATTGACAACATTCATAAACTTCAATCCAATAAGAGACAAACTCAGACAAGAAGGGCATGAGGACAACAAGAGTGTCATAGAATGCTTTGCAATATTTGAATTCATCAATGAGAATTTATAGGATGTGGAAAACTAGAGAGCATGAAGAAATGCTATAGATAGTTCTCCAAGAAAAGAGACTCTTTTTTTTTACCAAAATGTGAATTATGAGCATTACAGGCTCCAAAAAAAAACATCCCTTGCACGCAGGCAGGAATCAAAAAATCTCTGAATTAGGGCTACATAGATATGCATTATAATAATCATCCCTAAAATCAGTCATGTCTGATCATAAACGCTTCTCTAAAAATATCTCAACAGATCAGACATATTTTCTTCTTTACGTGCCCATCTCTAAATTGATCAACCTACAGACAAAAGACCTCATCCATCTACCTCTCTGCAAGCCCACTAAACCATAAAGGCTCCAAATTCGATCAGATACTGGAAAGGACTCAAAACAGCACCCAGACCTCCTTCATCAACTCCGCAACCTGCAACCACCCTGGCAACATCAATTTCTTGAGCTACCCGCGCCTGCAGCATTCATCTTGGAAGAAACCCTGCAAAAAAAAAAGGTTCCACCACCTTGAAAAAGTACTGGTCGCATGATCGCATGAACTCAAAAAGCCTCATGCGATCATGCAACAACCTTGAGAAAACATGCCACCACTTGACACAAAGCTCGGGCTCACTCCCTCTTTAGTCACCAAATTGTGTTATCTTTTCTTAACCTCAGGCTCTTTCTAGAGACCACGCGAAACAAGTTAACTGTGCAATTGCGCTCTTTGCCAAGTCTGGAAGTCTGCTCCGCCTTTAAAATAACATTGGTCGCATGATCGCATGAGCAAAAAAAAATTCATGCGATCATGCGACAACCTTGAGAATTTGTCGCTCTTCACCACAAATGACACCTCAGGCCCACAAAATCTGCCACCTGTCAAACCTTCACCGACCGCCAGCCACCCACTGTAGACTGGACACGTCACCAAAACTGCAAGCCCACCGAACTCCTGTTGACTACTAGGGGCTTTGTCGCATGATCACATGCGGCTAAGAGGCCGCATGAGATCATGTGACAAGCTTTAGATGTTCATACAATCCTAACCCCGGGTTCACTTTAGGTTCACATTTCCCTTTAGTCACCGAACCGCTTGTTTCTTTCTTAACCCCGAGTCACATCCAGTGACTACACGAAAACCGTTGATCCTTGCTTCATCCAATGGCAGTCGCTGAGTCTCATAAGACTTTTAGCATATTCCCTTCTGTCAGGATATTACCTGACTAAAGGAAGTCTTGTAATCACCAGATAGAAAGAATATCCTTCTTTTCAGTGTGAGATTACCCGATTGAACCTAGAACCGGGCCCACCTCCAACTGTGCAACCATGCAAAGCTTGCCAACCTCGAGCCCAAAATTGCCACATGTCATCCCTCTATTCATTCTTATCACTTCGTTAGCAACACCTCGGCAACCCCTGGCACAGACCCACTTGTCCACTGAGATGTCCATCGAACGGTTGTCGCATGATCACATAGGATAGGAAGATCCCATGAGATCATACGACCACCATAGATCTTTGTCGCACTTTTGCTAATGTAGAAACTTGGGGCCCCACTGACCGCTTGTCAGATGATGTTAACTGCCCAAACTATGAACTACCACCACTGAAACTACTGACGGTTTGTCACATGGTCGCATGGGCTTGGAAGAGCCCATGCGATCATGCGACCAACTGTAAGGTGTTAGTCACCGACCGCCACCTCTCTGTGGTTTGATCGCTTACCGCTTGTCTTGACTGCCAATCTTTGCTAACACCACATCAACTATTTTCATATGATCTCATGGGATTGGAAGATCCCATGTGATCATGCGATAGCCATCAGATCTTGACTACACCAGAACGACCTTAGGCACTAGGACCTGCCTATCGGAGTTGCGCACTTAAGGTTAAAACATAGAGGATGTCAAAAACACAAAGGGTTTTCAAATGAAGGTTGAAAACACACTAAAATTTTAGAGTGGAGATCGAAAACACACTAGGCTTTCAGACCAAAAGGCAGAAAACATTCTGAGCCTGCAGAGAGGAGGTCAAAAACACACTGGGTTTTTGACATTTGAGCATTTCTTTTGGAAAAAATAGGACTGTGGCCAAAAATGAAGGAGAGGGAAAATTGGGCAACATTTTGGTGACCTCTGTGGGATGTCAACCTACTAGAAATTTAGACCAGTTGCCTTGAAATATCCATTAGACATGGGGTCATTACAGGAACACAAAACTTTGACAAAGAGAAAACTGAACCAGCAAGACAAACCTGTGCACGTGCACTTCTTGGGAAACAGGAACTAACCTAGGAAGCAGGGAAAGAAAGCAAGAAACATATTTACAAGAATTTACAAGAAGGACCTACAGAGAAGGATTAACCTCAAAGTAAGGCTTCAAGTGGAAACCATTCACTAAGATTGGCAGGGCATCTCCTTGAAGGGTTGAAAGCTGAAAAGCGTTGGATCCTCTGCACCCTGTTATAACAAATGGCCCACCCCAAAAGGAATCAAAGTTTGTGTGCTTGCCAGGTTTTGACCTGAACTCATCCCATTTGAGAACTACATCTCCAAGCTTGATGTCTCTGACCCTAGATTTTTTATCAAAGCTTCTCTTTGTTTGACTCTGATGGAATGCCATATCCTGCATTGATTTATCTCTGATCTCTTCTAGCTCCATCAATTGGGCATATCTGATTCACATAGGATCACTTTCCTCAAACAAGGCATACTGAGTGGCCAAGTCCAAGGCTGGTAATTCAGTTGAAATAGATAACTTGGCCTCTCTACCATACACCAACATGTATGGGGAATTACCAATGATTTTCTTTGGAGTAATTCTATCTAACCACAAGGAAAATTTCAATTTAGTATGCCAGTCCCTCTGACTATCTTGTAGGGTCTTTTTGATGATTCTAATCAGATTCTTATTTGTTGATTCTGCCAAACCATTCCCCTAAGGATAGTAATTGGAACTTGTATTTAGACAAATGCCCTTCTTGACTACCCACTCTGAGACTTTGAGGCTTTTAAATGCTAATGCATTGTCTGAAACTATAGAATTTGGAATGCCAAATCTATGAATGATGTCATCATAAAAACTTAAAACAACACTCTCATTAGCTTCTTTTAAAGCAACTGCTTCTATCCACCTAGTGAAATAATCAGTTGCAGTGATTATCCACTTGTGTCCTGCACTAGATGGAGGGTTAATCATGCCAATGAAATCTATACCCCACTTCATGAAGGGCTGCTCTGTTTTGACTGGCTATAGGGGCAGAGTTGCAAATCTTTCTTTCCCTGCAAAAATAGCACATTTGATGCATCTTCTAACATAATCATGACTATCTTTGAAGATAGATGGCCAATAGTATCCAGCCCTCATGATCTTAAAAGCTGTAGTCCTAGGAGAGAAATGGCCACCAGAAGCTCCATCATGAAACTCAAATAAGACATCTACAACCCTTTTTGAATCTATGCATCTTAGAAGGACACCATTGTGATCCTTTCTAAAAAGAATTTCATCTATCAGCACAAAAGGAATAGATTGTAGCCTGTAATACCTCCTTTTTGCTGAATCTAGGCCTACAGGGCATTGTCATGTCTTCAAATAATTGATCATATTAGGCAACCAGCTAGCTACCTTGGCTTGCTCTCCTATAGAATGCACCACTAGAGATGCATTTATATATTCCAATTTCTTTGAACTTCCATCTTCTGCCAGATGCTCACAAAGACCTCTTCCTCTAACCAGCTTGGTAATCTGAATACCTATGTCATATTCCATCACCTTAGTGATCCAACCAACTCTTTTTTCATTTAGGTCCTTACAAAGCAAAAATTCCTTGACACTTGGATGCGTAACCATCAAATGCACCTTGCTATGAGTCAACAAATGTTTGAATTTTTTGAGGCTCTTTACCACAACAAGAACACAATTTTCTAAAAAAGAGTATCTTTGTTCATACTCTTCTAAACCTTTGCTAAAGAAAGCAATAGGCTGCTCTAATCCTTCAACATTTTCTTGAGTCAATATTATAGATATAGCATCATGACCCCCATAAGCATAAAGGATAAAATCCTTACTAAAATTTGGGTTTAGGAGAGCAGGAGCTTCTGTTAAGGCTTCTTTAATAGCTTGGAAGTTAACTTTTCCTTCTTTGGTCCAACTGAAGGCTGAACCTTTCCTCAACATGGCTGTCAAAGACTTGAGAAACTCTGCAATGTTAGGCAAGAATCTCCTAACAAAGTTAATCTTCCCTATGAAAGATTGGAGACTTTTCTTGTGATGTGGTAATGGTAGTTCTAAGATGGCTACAATTCTCTCAGGATCCACTATAATTCCTTCTTTGGATACTACATACCCCAATAGTTTTCCTTCATGAACTGCAAACACACATTTCTTGGGATTAAAAGATATCCCAAATTCTCTGCATCTTTCAAAAATCTGCCTCAAATGCCTGATGTGGCCTACTGCACACTTTGAGTAGACAGTTATGTCATCTAGGTAGACCAACACAAACTTGTACATGAGGCCCTTAAAGGCCATATCCATTGCCTTTTGAAATGTAGCACCTACATTTGACAAACCAAAGGGCATCTTTTGATATGCCATTTTTCCCCACTTGGTTGTAAATGCAGTCTTATATTGATCCTCTTCTTTCACTAAGATTTGATTATATCCTGAATAGCCATCCAACAATGAGAATCTCTCAAATCCAGAGACACATTGTAGAATTTTTTCCATAGAGGGTAGTGGATGGCGGTCTTTCAATGAGGCTCTGTTCAAATCTCAAAAATCAACACACAACCTCAGCTCCCCATTCTTCTTTCTGATAGGAACAAGGTTGGAAACCCAACTAGTATGTTTGATGGGGTAGATGATGCCACCTATTAGTTTGAGTACTTCCTTATGCATCAGTGGTTCGAGCTTGGGATTAACAGGCCTTTGCTTTTGCCTCACTGGTTTAGCATTAGGCTCCAATTCAATAGTGTGCTGAGCAAGGGTAGGATCAAAACCCTTGAGGTCTCCATACCTCCATGCAAAAATATCACTGAATTCTTTGAATAATTTAGTGTAAGCTTGCTTTTCTAAATTAGTGTTTACTTTTCCAAATTGTAGGCTCTTACCTAGTTCCAACTCTAATTCAACACAATGTTCCTGTAGGACTACTAGGCCAACTTTATTTTTCTTGACTTCATCATCCTTGTTGAAGATAGTCTCTAAGGTGACAAGACCTTTAGGCATCTTATTAGATCTAAGTTGTATCACTTGATCACCATAGTTATGTGATAATCTCTTTTGATTGTGCCTTGAAAAGACATCTTCTTCAAACAAGAACTGCAAAATTTGTTCATCATTGTCAGACACTTGCCAACTAATATTATTATCTGGAATTGAAGGTCTGACAATAATCTTGATGTGCTACTGATCTACCTCTTTTGAAATGCTATTGGGGATGTCAAACTGAGATCCAATAGCAGCTAACCTATCAACATTTTGATTTAATTTTCTAGGGATAGCAATGATATTGAAAACATGGAAATCTTCAATTGCATCCCAAACTCTATGTTTGTATGCTTTCATGACATCATTTTTGGTTGCACTCGTCCCTCTTACTTGGCTGACAACAAGTTCACTGTCACCATACACTTTTAATGCTTTAAGCTCTCTTTTCCTAGCCCATTCTAGTCCATTAACCAGACTTTCATACTCTGTAGTGTTGCTGGCGCAGGGAAAACTGAATCTAAAGGTAGTATAATACCTTTCTCCTTTTGGGGATGCCAGCATAGCACCTCCACTAGAACCATGTCTACTTCTAGCTCCATCAAAAAATAGTTCCCAGACTTGACTATCCCGATCATCCGAATCAGTGTATTCTTTGAGAAGGCTTGGTTCTATGGCTCCACTTTCTTGAATCAGATAACTCCCCAAACCAAAATCCCAAACAAGACTCTCTTGGATCTCTGAGGTTCTTTCATCTAGGAGAATATCAGGGATATTCTCAATTTTGGTACTTGCTTCACTAGTGGTTGGGAAATCATTGTCATCAAATATAGGACAATTAGTATTGATGGAATTGGACACGTAGGGCTCTATATGATTTATTGCTAAGGCTTCTAATTTAATGGTGACTTTGGTACCATACCTTGTATGAAAGATCATGTGAGACCAGTCAGAAGAAAGATAACCTCCTATCTTGGCTGTGAACTCCCTTGAGAGACATATGGAAAACAATGCAGGAAGATCTATGATATATATGTCAAGGAGAATGGAAAAATTAAGACTAGCATGGAGAATTAAACTAGTGTCCCTAGCCACACCTATAGTACTAACTAAGGATCCATCAAGTTATGTAACCTTCTTTTGGAAGGGTTCATATTTAAGTCCTAATTGATCAACCACTTTCTTGGGCATTACAGTGCTAGTAGCTCCACTATCTACCATACAATTATGCACTAAAGATTTCCCAATAATTAAAGATATGTAAAAGGGAGGTGGATTTAAATTCCTACCTTGCATGGTATTGGCCTTGGAGTTGCTAGTTGGAGTCTCCTTTTCTTGATCAGTGTTGACCAACACTGGTTTTGTAGTTTCTTTTGTAGGTTGAGGATTTGCTGCCTCCCTCATGGCCTTCTCCAAAATTTTAGTTTGTCCTGGAATAGACAAAGAGTCCCACATAGACATGGTGACATTCACCTTCTTCATGTTGTCTATAATATTATAAGGTGCCATAGTGTGTACCCTTTGTTGTGCTTTTGCTATGATGGGTTCTGCCTCTTTTGGAACTTGGCCCTCTTTGCTTGTGCCGACAGGGACCTCCTTGGATGTGATAGGGGTAGTTTGCTATAGTGGCTCTATAGATGTATTGGCCTTAGCACCAAAATTTTCTCTCTCCAAGTCTTGGGTTCTTCTCTTTTCTCTTGTGTAGGCAACAAAAGTAGCTTCATCATTAACTCCATTGAAATCTGGTTGCTCCCAATTGAAAAGAGTAGTCTCATTCTCTTGTGTTTCTTGTTGAGGAGCTATCCCACTAGAAGGAGTTTTTGTTTGAGCTTGTGAAACATTTTGAACCATTAGTGCTTGGTTCATCCATCCATTAGAACACATAGCCTGATTGTGAGGCTGATTGCAAGGGAAACACCATTCATTATCCATGGCCATATTGTTTGACTAGGAACCATATCCATGACTAGGTTTACAGAATTAAGAGGTGCAGGGTTATACGGTTGGAATGGTCTTTGATTAAAATTTTGTCTTTGCCCTTGATAGCCTCCTTGGTATGGTGGCCTATTTTGTTGATAAGGCTATCCTTGATTTTGGTATTGCCGATTAGGACTTTGGCCTTGTGATTGGAAGGGTGGCCTGATGCCTTAGTTTTGTTTCTTCAAGTTTGTGACTTCTTTGGTTAGAGTCTGCAGCAAGTTTTCCATTTCTTGTATACTAGTTTGCTGACTACTCTTCACCTCTTGCAACTCTTGGGAGAAATTTGTTACAGCATGTTCCTGACCACTGGTACTAGCTTGAGGTGCTGAAATTGTGGGAATAGGGGTAAATGGGGGTACTTGTGAAAGTGCAATGGGTTGAAGACTAGGGAAGATAGGCATGGGAGGCCTTCTCTGTATCATGTCTGCTTGGATCAAACAATTTTCAGCCTTGACAATAGTGTCAAAAGCTTGGGGTAAAGTGGTACCACCCATAGACTAGATCATGACAGAAATTTGGTTATTTAGACTTTGCAAGTAGTATAGGAAGGCATGGTCAGCTGATGGCCTCACAGAGACTGGGATTCTATTCCATGTTTTAAGGAATCTACTATTATAATCTGTCATTTTCTCTTGAGGGTCTCTCTTTATAGTTGTTAATTGCTCAACTAGAGACAAATTATCTGATTTATCCTCAAAATGCTTGCTTAATGCATCCTCCAATTCATCCCATGAAGTAATAGAACCAACAGTTAAAGTTCTAAACCACTCTAGAGCCTTACCTTTTAGAGATGCTGCTAATAATTTGGTGGCCACATCCTCTTGAGTAATGTTGTGTATGCTGCAAATGGTGGTCACATCTCTTATGTGTTCAAAGGTTGTTGTCTATCCCTCCCCTGTGAAATTAGGTATACTCTTTATTGCCACCAAAGGCAAATCATGATGCACTGCAAAATTTAATGGGCTCCCCTGATTGAAAGGTGTAAAGGCAAAATTTCTAGCCATTGTGGGAGGTGTAACCTGAGGATTAATAGCTATATGAGCTATATTTGCTAGATTTGGATCTTCTTCTTCTTCTAGATCTCTAGTCAGAGATCTGCCTCTTCTTTTGAAATGAAAGAGGAAAGGTCTCCTCTCTGAAGTATTAGGAGGCATGGATTGGACTCTTCTTGTAGGAGATTCTCTTTGAGTTGACCTACCTTTTTAGCTTCTTTTCAAGGGAAACTCTAAAAATTCACTAGGCTTTGAGCTTCTAGTCTTGATCTTTCTCATAAACCTTAAACAAGGTTGGCCTGAATCTTTGAAACTAGTGGAGTCGCCAGATATACTTGATAGAACAACCTCTAAATGTCTGTATTATGCAATCTGCGTATCAGAGATGACACAATCTTCAACAAATGAACTTCTTTGCTGTCCCACCAGGCATGCCAGAAATGTTATACACTAAATTTGTGCCTCTAATCTCAAGCTCTCGTAGTCTTGATAATCCAGTATAACATGGGAATCATCTCAAGGTTGTGGGACCTTTTGCTAACCGAGATGAGACCTCCAGATTCTAGGCTGGTTCCTCTTGGATAGTCACCCAAATTTGCTCTTTGGAATGAAATTAAATCTTTTGAGGGAAAGGGATAGAAGGAGTGCATGAAATGGAAATGACTAAAAGAAAATCTATCTACTAGGTGATGCATCGAAACTAGAGTTTGGATCTTAGTATAGAGGGATGAGATCAATGGAGGAATCAGGTCTAATGAGTCACCACTCACTAGATAGGTTTGCATAAGTATTTCATAGGAAGGCTTGAACAGAAAACTCAATCTATGACCTGCAAACAAACATCCTCCTCTATAACTAGGTGTAGGAATGAGACAAGACTGTTAGGGGCTGTAGCATACCCACAAAACATCTAAATTAGATCAGACACAGTAACACACAAAATTACAAAAAATGAGAGGGACTAGGAACCCTAATTTCTATTGACAACATTCATAAACTTTAATCCAATAAGAGACAAACTCAGACAAGAAGGGCATGAGGACAACAAGAGTGTCACAGAATGCTTTGCAATATTTGAATTTATCAATGAGAATTTATAAGATGTGGAAAACTAGAGAGCATGAAGAAATGCTATAGATAGTTCTCCAAGAAAAGAGACTTTCTTTTTTTTTACCAAAATATGAATTCTGAGCATTATAGGCTCCAAAAAAAGAATATATACATCCCCTGCACGTAGGCAGGAATCAAAAATTCTCTGAATTAGGGATACATAGATATGCATTATAATAATCATCCCTAAAATTGGTCATGTCTGATCATAAATGCTTCTCTGAAAATATCTCAATAGATCAAACATATCTTCTTCTTTATGTGCCCATCTCTGAATTGATCAACTTGAAAACAAAAGACCTCATCCATCTACCTCTCCGTAAGCCCACTAAGTCATAAAGGCTCCAAATCTGATCAAATATTGGAAAGGACTCAAAATGGCACCCAGACCTCCTTCATCAACTCCACAACCTGCAACTGCCCTGACAACATCAATTTCTTGAGCTACTCGTGCCTGCAGCATTCATCTTGGAAGAAACCCTAAAAAAAAAAAGGTTGCACTACCTTGAAAAAGTATTGGTCGCATGATCACATGAACTCAAAAAGCCTCATGCGATCATGTGACAACCTTGAGAAAACATGCCACCACTTGACACAAAGCTCGGGCTCACTCCCTCTTTAGTCACCAAATCATGTTATCTTTTCTTAACCTTGGGCTCTATCTAGAGACCATGCAAAACAAGTTAACTACGTAATTGCACTCTTTGCCAAGTCTAGAATCCTTCTCTGCCTTTAAAATAACATTGGTCTCATGATCAAATGAGCAAAAAAAAACTCATGCGATCATGCGACAACCTTGAAAATCTGTCGCTCTTCACCACAAATGACACCTCAGGCCCGCAAAATCCACCACTTGTCAAACCTTCATCGACCGTCAGCCACCCATTGTAGACTGGACACGTCACCAAACTACAAGCCCACCGAACCCCTGTTAACCGCTAGGGGCTTTGTTGCATGATTGCATGCGGCTAAGAGGCCACATGAGATCATGCGACAAGCTTTAGATGTTCACACAATCCTAACCCCAGGTTCACTTTAGCTTCACATTTTCCTTTATTCACTAAACCACTTGTTTCTTTCTTAACCTCGGGTCACATCCAGCAACCACGTGAAAATTGTTGATCCTTGCTTCATCCAATGGTAGTCGCTGAGTCTCATAAGACTTTTGGCATATTCTCTTTCGTAAGGAGATTACTTGACTAAAGGAAGTCTCATAATCACCAGATAGAAAGAATATCCTTCTTTTCAATGGGAGATTACCTGACTGAACCTAGAACCAGGCCCACCTCCAACTACGCAACCACTCAAAGCTTGCCAACCCTAAGCCTAGAACTACCACATGTCATCCCTCTATTCATTCTGACCACTTCATTAGCAACACCTCAGCAACCCCTGGCATGGACCCACTTGTCCACTAAGATGTCCATCAAACGGTTGTCACATGATCACATGGGATTGAAAGATCCCATGAGATCATATGACCACCATAGATCTTTATCGCACTTGCACTAATGCAAAAACTTCAGGCCCCACCGACTGCTTGTCGCATGACGTTAACTACCTGAATTGTGAACCATCACCATTGAAACCGCTAATGGTTTGTTGCATGGTCGCACGGGCTCGAAAGAGCCCATGTGATCATGCAACCAATCGTAAGGTGTTAGCTACCGATCGCCACCTCTCTTTGGTTTGATCACTTACCACTTGTCTTGACTGCTGATCTTTGCTGACACCGCATCAATGATTGTCATATGATCTCATGGGATCAAAAGATCCCATGTGATCATGCGACAATCGTCAGATCTTGAATGCACCAAAATGGCCTTAGGCACTGGGACCCGCCTGTCAGAGTTGTACACTTAAGGTCAAAACACAGAGGATGTCGAAAACATAGAGGGTTTTTGAACGAAGGTTGAAAACACACCAAACTTTCAGAGCAGAGATCAAAAACACATTGGGCTTTCAGACCAAAAGGTAGAAAACATCTTAAGCCTGCAGAGAGGAGGTCGAAAACACATTGGGTTTTCAAAATTTGAGCATTTCTTTTGGAAAAAATAGGACTGTGGCAAAAAATGAACGAGAGGGAAAATTGGGCAACAATTATTATTTCTCTAATGTGATTTCAAGGTGGTTCTAATAGGCCGACTTGATTATATCACTTGGAGGAAATATATTTATATGTAGTCATTTGTGATTGTTAATGCATGGTTTGAAGTTGAATGTGAAGAGCAGAGCAGAGAGTGCGAAGTGTTGAGCCATCAGTAGAAGGTCTATGTAAACAAGTAAAGAACATATGCTATACATTGGAACTGATCAAGAAAGTAAGTCAAAGCACAGTTCACCAAGATCTAGATATAGTGTGTATCTATTAATCAGAATGTTGTAGCCTTCACCCCTTTGAGTAGTGTGCTCTCAGACAATGCGTGCTCACCCCTAACAGGGTTAATTGTAAAAGAATTCTAACAGGGTCTGACCCTTGACCAAGTCACTATACTTATTACATTGTAAATATCAACTCCTAATAGGGTTGTAAGGTCTCCTAACAGGGATCATAATACACTAGTGCTGATTATTAGTGGGTGTCAATTCCTACCGGGGATTTTACCTATTTGGGTTTTCCCATAACCAAAATATTGGTGTTGTGTTCAAGTGTTATTTCATTGTGTTTATGATTAATGCTTAAGTATATTTAATTGGATAAAGAATTGAAAATTGTAGATAACTAATTCACCCCCTTCTCAGTTATCTCTTGGGACTATTCCTAACAATTGGTATCAGAGCCAAGTACCTCGGAGAGAAAGTTTAACAGCTTGAGGTTGATTAGATGGCATTCTTTAGAAAGGACAGTCCTAAGTTTGATGGAGAGAATTATCTTGATTGAAAGAGCAAGATGATGAAACATTTTCAATGCATTGCTTTTGAATTTTTTGAAGTGGCTATCAAAGAAGTTCAAATCCCCTCTCTAGAAGATCTTACAAAGGATGATGCTACTGGCAAGCAGAAGGATTTATTCCATTAGAATGCAATAGCAAAAGAAGCCCTTATCAGCACCTTATCTGATAGTGAGTTTTCAGAGATAAAGAAAGTAGACACAACCTACAAGATATGGAAGCACCTAGAAGACATGTTTGAAGGAGATAAACAAACAAAGAATGCATGCAGAAAGACATGGAAGAAAAACTACAATACATTGGAGATGTTACCTGAAGAGAACATAAGAGCCTATAGTCAAAGGATTAATGAAGCAGTTGCTAGAATCGGAAATAATGGTGGAGAAATTTAAGAAGAAGACGTCATGGATAAACTGATGACTACATTGACACTAGAATATGAAAGAAAGATAAACATCCTTGATGAGACTATGCAATTTTCAAAAAACTTCAAAAGAGAAACCTTAGTCAACAAGATTGTTGCATTTGAGATATCAAGTTTGAAGACAGAGCCTAAAAGTGAGACAACCTTCAAAGCTTCGATCCATGGTAAGAAATCTATAAACACTTCTGGTAATTTTGATGATGAGAAAGCTCTAGATGATTTCATTGCTATGATTGCTAAAAGATAAAAGAAAGGAAAAGGAAAATATGAAGGTCAATTTCCATTCAAATGCTTTTCATGTAATAAGATTGGTCACTTTTCATCTAAGTGTCCTACAAGAATTAAGAAGTTCAAGAATAACTACAAGCCTAAGTATACAAAGGAATGTTACTATGCTAGAGATGGAGTATTAGATGATGATTCAGTTGAAGATGAAATTGGATTGATTGCCATTATGGAGAAAATGCATGAGGAGATGGATCATGAAGATGAGAAAAAGGAACAAGATCTAGCATTGATTTCACAAGCTGACGTAAGGATAGATTGGATTATAAATAGTGGTTGTTCACATCACATGACAGGTGATAAAGATAGATTTGTTCATCTGAAAAAATACAATGGTGGCATGGTTAGATTTGGAGATAATAATTCTAAACCTATCATTGGTAGAGGAGCTATCACATTGGATGGAAAGAACAACATTGATAATGTTCTCTATGTAGATGGTTTGAAGCATAACCTTCTTAGTGTTGGATAGTTACTTAAAAAAGGTTATCAGTTGGAGTTCAAAGACAACAAGTGCATCATTAACAATAAGGATGGTGTTATCATTGCATCATGTTCAAAGACTAAAGGTAATTTTTTTCAACTTAATTTAGAAACAAGTTTTTTTGTTGCTAAAGTTGATGACAGTTGGTTATGGCATAAAAGACTATGTCATATCAATTTTGATAACATAGTAAAGATAAGTAATTTGAAGGTGGTTAGAGACCTACATTAGCATAGAAAAGTCAATTGATACTATTTGTAGGGAATGTGTGATGGGAAAGCATGTGAGGAATTCATTTAGAAGCAAGCACAATTCAATAGAGAACAAGTTGGATCTGATTCATACAGATCTATGTTGACCAGCTCAAACAAGGTCATACTATGGTGAAAGGTATTTCATTTTGTTTGTTGATGATTATACTAGAATTATGTGGGTTGCATTCTTGAAAGATAAGTCAGAATCTTTTGAGAAGTTCAAAATATTCAAAGCTAAGGTTGAGAATGAATCTGGACTAAAGATAAAATGTCTAAGATCAGATAGAGGAGGAGAATTCACCTCTGATAGATTCTATGAGTACTGTGAAGAACATGGCATAAAAAGGCAATTGAGTGCACCTAGAACCCCTCAGTAGAATGAGATTATAGAGAGAATGAATAGGATCATCCTTGATATAGCACACACCATCATGATTGAAGGAAAAGTTGCACACACCTATTGGAGAGATGCAATCAATACCGCAGTCAATACCATCAATAAGATACAATTAAGGCCTAGCACGAACAAGACACCTTATGAGCTATGGTTTGGTAATGTTCCCACAGTGAAATACTTCAGAATCTTTGGAAGCAAGTGCTATATCTAGAGAGATGAAGCAATATGAAAGTGTTATGCAAGAAGTGATGAAAGTATTTTCCTTGGTTACTCTACTAAAATAAAACCTTATAGATGTTTTGATTTGAGATTGAAGAAGATCATTGAAAGTGCTCATGTTAATATTGATGAAAAGTTTATGGTTCAAGAAAGATATCATGATTATTCACCTATGATTGAAGAAGAACCCAAACCTTCCACTAGTGAGACAGTTGTTGAAGAGATGATTGACAGTATTGATGTATTATTCAATGACCCTGAAACAAGTGAAGAAGAAACTCAAAAGGCAGATGAGACAGTATCACCTAGAGTTCTAAAGTTTACATCTAGATATCATTCTAAGGATGAAATCATTGGAGATCAGAGCAAAAAAGTCACAACTAGATCAAAAGTAAAGAGTTCAGCAAGCAATAAGGTGGTATGTTTACTATCTTAGATTGAACCCTTAAGTGTTGAAGATGCTTGTAATGATTCAGATTGGCATGATGCTATGAAAGAAGAAATAGATTAGATTATCAAGAATGATACTTGGGAATTGGTCCCAAGACCTAGTGATAAGAATGTGATTGGAACAAAGTGCATATTTAGAAACAAGATGAATGAATATGGTACAGTAGTAAGGAATAAATCAAGGTTAGTATGTAAGGGATATGCACAAAGAGAAGGTATTGATTATTCAAATAAATTTGCACCAGTGAGTAGATTAGAAGCTATTAAGTTGTTTCTAGCTTATGAAACATTCAAAAACTTCAAAGTTTATCAGATGGATGTTAAGTCAACATTCTTGAATGGAGAGCTAAAAGAAGAAGTATACATTGAGAAGCCAGAAGGATTCACCTTATCAGACAAAATTGATATGGTATGCAGATTGAAGAAAGACCTCTATAGACTTAAGCAAGCCCCTAGAGAATGGTATGAGAGACTTGATAGATATCTAACAAAAATTGGATTGAAGAAAGGAGTATAAGATTGTAATCTATTCATAAGAGAGACATCTGAAGGTTTATTACTTGTAGCTATATTTTTTGATGACATTATCTTTGGGGGTAATGACAAACGTAGTGCAAAATTTTCTAAGGAGATGCAGAGTGAGTTTGAGATGAGATGATTGGACCTATTAAATAATTTTTGGGATTGAATGTACAACAAATAGACAAAGGTATATTCATAAATCAGACTAAATATGTGAAAGAAATCTTGAAGACATTCAAGATGGATGATTGCAAGCTAGTAGGTACACCTATGATAACATGATGAAAGCTTACAAAAGAAGATGATTCTCCAATAGTAGATACAACATTGTACAAATATATGATTGGTAAACTCATATATCTTACTTAAACTAGACCTGATATTTCTAATCTAGTTGGCATAGTTGGAAGATTTGCAGCAGAGCCTAAACAAAGTCACATCATGGTAGTAAAAAGAATATTCAAATACTTTCAGGGCACTATAGATTATGGTCTATGGTATGCTAACTCAGAGAATGTTGAACTTCATGTATATGCAGATGTAGATTGGATAGGATGTGTTGATGATAGGAAGAGTACATCAGGAGGAGCAGTTTTTCTTGGTGATAGACTTGTCACTTGGACAAGAAAGAAGCAGAATTGTATTTCTCAGTCAACAATAGAAGTAGAGTATGTTGTAGTAGCTTTGAATTATTCCACAATTTTTTAGATCAAATAGATGATAAAGGACTTTAGTATTCAGATTGATTATCCTATTGTTATTCATTGTGATAACACTAGCACTATTAATATGTCAAAGAATCCTGTGATGCATGCAAAGACAAAACACATAGAGATCAAGTATCACTTCCTTAGAGAAAGAGTGGTAGAGAAAGAAGTCAAAATGGATTATGTGAGTACAAAGGAACAACTAGCAAATATATTCACAAAGCCCTTACCAAAGGATACTTTTGAGTATCTCAGGGAGAAGCTGGGAGTAATTCCCTTCCTTGATTCTACTTAGAGAAAATGGAAAGAGCATCAGTCTTTAGGGACTGATGGATGGTTGACTACTCTACTTTAGGAGTAGTACTAGAGCTTAAAATGATTGGAACCCTTTTCCATAGATGTCAAAGAGGGAGTAGTATATAGTCATGAAAAATAGTATGAAAGGGTGAGCACACACAGAATGAAGGAGTAGTATTCAGTTATGGAAGTAGTTCAGTTGAGGAAATGGAGAATGTTGAAGAATATTGCAATAGATGGAGGATTCCTCCTTGGGGGAGTTTTGATGAGGAAATGGATAATTTTATAAAAGAATTGCTCAATTGGATTGGTGGTGTTTTTCATTCCATATGTTGCCATCAATGCCAAAGGGGGAGATTGTTGGAGATTTTCCAGCAAGCCATCAGTGACTGTATGTTTTTCATTGATGACAATATATGGTAAGTAGCATGCATGGAAGACTTATGCAATAAGATTTGAATATAAGTAGCATGGACATGTTATTAGCATGATATCATGGCCATAGAGGTTAATATTGAGTATAGACAGTTATATAGCAGTTTGTTAGTAAGTGTTCCTGACAGAGTTACAGGCAGTGCTCTATGAATGTTTGTCCATACAGTTATCATGGAGCCTTGCGCCTTTGGATTTTTTATGGAGACATTATAGTGATGTTACATTCATGGACACAAAGTTTGGTATGTAGTAGAAGTGAAGTTATGTAGTCTCTATTCACCAGTAGCAGTTTCCTGTGTTTATTCAGAAGAGCCGATAGAGATTATGTTGATACAGGAGTTGCACCTATCATTACAGTATGTGTGCTTGGATTAGTGATTGGAGAAGAGTTATTAATGTTTTGTTAAGAGTGCATAATGTAATTCATCTTGAGGAGAAAGTATCAGTTAATTTGGTAAATCCAACAATGTGTAGCGTGCATCTACACTTATTGATTTGAACAGGTCCCAATTTGTGATGCGTGCTTAGTAGAACTAACATAATTGTTATTGGAGAGTGTTATTATTTCTCTAATGTGATTTCAAGGTGGTCCTAATAGGCTGACTTGATTATATCATTTGGAGGAAAGATATTTATATGCATTCATTTGTGATTTCTAAGGCATGGTTCGGAGTTGAATGTGAAGAGCGGAGCAGAGAGTGCGAAGTGTTGAGCCATCAGAAGAAGGTCTATGTGACCAAGTAAAGAACATATGCTATACATTGGAACTGATCAAGACAACAAGTCAAAGCGTAGCTCACCAAGATCCATATATAGTGTGTATCTATTAATTAGAAGGTTGTAGCCTTCACCCCTTTGAGTAGTGTGATCTTAGACAGTGTGTCCTCACCCCTAACAGGGTTAATTGTAAAAGACTCCTAACAGGGTCTTACCTTTGATCAGGTCACTATACTTATTGCATTGTAAATATCAACTCCTAACAGGGATCATAATACACTAGTGTATATTATTAGTGGGCGTCAATTCCCACCAAGGTTTTTACCTATTTGGGTTTCCCTGTAACCAAAATATTTGTGTTGTGTTCAAGTGTTCTTTTATTGTATTTATAATTAATGTTTAAGTATACTTAATTGGATAAAGAATTGAAACTTGTAGATAACTGATTCACCCCCCTCTCAATTATCTCTTGGGACTATTCCTAACACCTCCCCCATACTCTCTCTCTCTCTCTCTCTCTCTCTCTCTCTCTCTCTCTCTCTCTCTCTCTCTCTCTCTCTCTCTCCACCTTCCTATCCTCTATATTTTCCCTTCTTACCATCTTTCACCCCCTATCTCTGACACACACACATATTATCTCTCCCACCTTCCTACTCTCTCTCTCTCTCTCTCTCTATCTCTCTCTCTCTCTCTCTCTCTCTCTCTCTCTCTCTCTCTATCCACCTTCCCACTCTCTATATTTTCCCTTATTACCATCTTTCACCCCCCCTCTCTCTCTCTCTCTCTCACACACACACACACACATATGATCTCTCCCACCTTCCTACGCTCTCTCTCTCTCTCTCTCTCTCTCCACCTTCTTACCCTCTATATTTTCCCTTATTACTCTCTTTCACCCCCTCTCTCTCTCACACACACATTTTCTCTCTCCTACCTTCCTACCCTCTATATTTTCCCTTATTACCATCTTTCACCCCCCCTCTATCTCTCTCTCTCTCTCTCTCACCCTATCTCTCCCCCTTCTCTCTCTGTCTCTATCTCTATCTATTTGTCTATCTATCTCTCTCCCTTATCTCTATCTTTGTCTCTGTCTCTCTATCTCTGTCTCTCTCACCTTCCCTCTCTCTCTCTCTCTCTAACCTCCTATCCAATCATCCTTCACTATTCTTATACTATAGCCTTTCTAGGCCTGTCTAGTAGCCCTTCAAACCTTGAAATCAGAAATTCATTCACAATATCCCAAAAAAACCTAGCAATGTTTTTACACTTTCAAATACCCTTTTTAGAGTTACTAAGTTGATATCATTCTCAGACTTTCACAACCTGACTAGTGAACACTTCCTTCACCCCCTAACCCTTTAAATAGGCCTAATTAGCCCTTGCCAAAAGAAGCAACTCTATCATCCACTAATCTCCAAACAAGCTTGCCATAAACACCGCGTACAAAAAACCTAAAATCTTCCAACAAAACATAACCCAAAGTAGTAGAAAACTTGGTAACAGCCTTACTTCCTTCAGAAGCAGCATGCCTAGCTAGCTCTCTAGGTAGAACAAAGTTGACTCCAATCTCAATTTATCGGGAGGAAAGTGCCATGATATTGTTATATTTCAATAGAGAATTAGCCTCACAAGTAATCTTATCAAAAATATCAATCATGTAGCTCACCATGATATCCATGGCAGCACTGGATATTCCCTTGGAGGGATGCAGTTGTTTCAACACCTTGTATATAAACTTATTGTAACTTTCTAAACTTCTCTTCTTCTTATCTCAGAGTTCGAGTGAGGTAGCATTGATCCATCAAGTGCTACCAGACTGTGCTTCTAGGTCCTACAATAACCTATCTCGGTTTTCAAAGATTCAATTTCATTTAAATTTGGCAACACATTCTCAGTCGATCTTAGAACTCAAAGTGTTCCTCAGTTCAAATGACCAATATTGCGTATCTTTCCAACTGTCAGTCATAGCATCGAACCTTCTATTCCAAAAGATCTAAATGGTTGGGTAAACACTAGTGGCAACCTTATTCATCACACACAGTCGTTCAAATGCCATTGATGACTTCGGGCCAAAGTGTCCCTCAAGTCGCTTGATCAACATGAAATCAGTGATCTTTACGGGGTCATATCTCAGAGCTCATGTGAGGTAGCATCAATCTATTAGGTGCTACGAGACTATGTTTTTGGGTCCTACAATAACCTATCTCAATTTTTAGAGATTCAATTTCATTTAAATTTGGCAACACATTCTCGGTCGATGTCAAAACTCAAAGTGTTCCTCAGTTCAAATGGCCAATGTTGCATATCTTTCCAACTCTCGGTCATAGCATCGAACCATCTATTCCAACAACTCCAAATGGCTAGGTAAATGATAGTGGCAACCTCTTTCTCCACACATAGATGTTTGAACACCACCGATGACTCCAGGCCAAAGTGTCCCTCAAGGTCACTTTAGCATGAAATAGGTGATCTTTATGGGGTCATATATTGGAGCTCATGCGAGGTAGCATCAATTCATTAGGTGTTATAGGACTATGTTGATGGGTCCTACAATAACCTATCTTAGTTTTCAAAGATTCAATTTTGATTAAATTTGGCAACACATTCTCGGTCGATGTCAAAACTCAAAGTGTTCCTCAGTTCAAACGGCCAACATTGCGTATCTTTCCAACTATCAGTCATAGCATCAAACCATCTATTCCAACAGCTCCGAATGGCCAGGTAAACGCTAGTGGAAACCTCATTTGCCACACACAGTCGTTCAAACGTTGCCAACGACTTCGGGCTGAAGTGTCCCTCAAAGTCACTTCAGCATGAAATCAGGGATCTTTATGGGGTCATATCTCAGAGCTCGTGCAAGGTAGCATTGATCCATTAGGTGCTATAGGACTATGTTTCCAGGGCCTACAGTAGCCTGTATTGATTTTTAGAGATTCAATTTCATTTAAATTTGGCAACACATTCTCGGTCGATGTCAGAACTCAAAGTCTTCCTCAGTTCAAATGGCCAACATTGCGTATCTTTCCAACCGTCGATCATAGCATTGAACCATCTATTCCAATAGCTCTAAATGGCCAATTAAATACTAGTGGAAACCTTGTTCACCGCACATAGTTGTTCGAACGCCACCGACGACTCCGGGTTGAAGTGTTCCTTAAGGTCACTTCAGCATGAAATCAGTGATCTTTACGAGGTCATATCTTGGAGCTCATGTGAGGTAGCATCGATTTGTTAGGTGATATAGGACCCTATTGCTAGGGTCTACAATAGCCTATCTCAGTTTTCAGAGATTCAAGTTCATTTAAATTTGGCAACACATTCTCAGTCGATGTCAGAACTCAAAGTGTTCCTCAGTTCAAATGGCCAATGTTGCGTATCTTTTCAATCATCGGTTGTAGCATCAAACCATCTATTCTAATAGCTTTGAATGGTCAGGTAAATACTAGGGGAAACCTCATTTTCCACACACTGTTGTTCGAACCCCATCGACAACTCTGGGCCGAAGTGTCCCTCAAGGTCCCTTTAGCATGAAATCAGCGATCTTTACAGGGTCATATCTCAAAGCTCATACGAGGTAGCATCAATCAGTTAGGTGCTACGGGACCATGTTGCCACAGCCTATAATAGCCTATCTCAATTTTCAAAGATTCAAGTTCATTTAAATTTGGCAACACATTCTCGGTTGATGTCAAAACTCAAAGTGTTCCTTAGTTCAAACGGCCAACATTGCGTATCTTTCCAACCATCGGTCATAGCATCGAACCGTCTATTCCAATAGCTTTGTATGCTTGGTTAAACACTAGGGGAAACATCATTTGCCACACATAGTCATTCGAACACCACCGATGACTCCAGGCCGAAGTGTCCCTCAAGGTCCCTTCAACATGAAATCAGAAATCTTTATGGGGTCATATCTCAAAGCTCGTGTGAGGTAGCATTGATCCATCAAGTGCCATGGGACCATGTTGCCGAGGCCTACAATAGCCCATCTCAATTTTTAGAGATTCAAGTTTGTTTAAATTTGGCAACACATTCTCGGTCAATGTCAAAACTCAAAGTGTTCCTCAGTTCAAATGACCAACGTTGCATATCTTTCAAACCGTCGGTCATAGCATCAAACCGTCTATTCTAACAGCTCTGAATTGCTAGGTAAATGCTATGGGGAACCTCATTTGGCACACACAGTCATTTGAACACCACCGATGACTCTGGGTCAAAATGTACCTCAAGGTCCCTTTAGCATGAAATCAATGATCTTTATAGGGTCATATCTCAGAGCTCATGCAAGGTAGCATCAACCAGTCAAGTGCTACAAGACCATTTTGTTAGGGCCTACAATAGCCTATCTTGGTTTTCATAGATTCAAGTTAGTTTAAATTTGGCAACACATTTTTAGTCGATGTCAAAACTCACAGTGTTTCTTAGTTCAAATGGCCAACATTGCGTATCTTTCAAACTGTCAGTCGTAGCATCGAACCGTTTGTTCCAAAAGCTCTGAATGGCCGGGTAAACACTAGGGGAAACCTTGTTCAGCACACATAGTTGTTTGAATGCCACTGATGACTTTGGGCTGAAGTGTCCCTCAAGGTCCCTTCAAGATGAAATCAATGATATTTACAGGGTCATATCTCAGAGCTCGTGCGAGGTAGCATCGATCCATTAGGTGCTATGGGATTATGTTGTCGGGGCCTACAATATCTTGTCTTAGTTCAAAGATTCAAGCTCATTTAAATTTGGTAACACATTCTCGATCGATGTCAGAACTCAAAGTGTTCCTCAATTCAAATGGCCAACATTGCGTATCTTTTAAACCGTTAGTCGTAGCATCAAACCGTTTGTTCCAACAGCTCTGAATGGTCGGGTAAACACTAGGGGCAACCTTGTTCGGGACACATAGTCATTCGAATGCCGCCAATGACTCTGGCCATTGAAGTGTCCCTTAAGGTCCCTTTAGCATGAAATTAGTGATCTTTATGAGGTCATATCTCAGATCTTGTGCGAGGTAGCATCGATCTATTAGGTGCTATAGGACTGTGTTGTCGAGGCCTATAATAGTCTGTCTCAATTTTTAGATATTCAAGTTTGTTTAAATTTGGCAACACATTCTCGATCAATGTCAGAACTCACAGTGTTCCTTAGTTCAAATGGCCAACATTGTGTATCTTTCAAACTGTTGGTCGTAGCATCAAACCATCTATTCCAATACCTTTGAATGGCTGGATAAATGCTACTGAAAACTTTTATTGGCACACAGTCGTTCAAACACTGCCGACTACTCCGGGGCGAGCAGTAGGATGAGTGCAAATATGTATTTAGGTGCAAAAGGGCTTGTGGTCCACTTTGAAATTTGATCATGTATTTGGATCATGGAATGTTATTTGGATCATGTATTGATCATATTGTAACCCAATCTTAAATGTAAGCTTTAATGGCATTGAGAAGCCTAAAAGGTACCTAGGGGTCACTACAAATGGTTATGTATTGATCCTAGGTTAGGGGTTGATGGAAATAACCTATAAGGGCTATAAATATGTACTAAGGCCATTAGAGCCTTTACATAGTGTTAAAAGCACTAAATGTGAACAATCTTGTAAATTACCTATATTGGCAATATAAGCCAAATAGGGCTTAATTAGAGTTTGTAGGGGTTAGTAGGAAGTATAAGTTAGTTTGGTTTGTAAAGGTTGTCTCTAAACCTTTTATAAGTAGTTAGAGTGGGCAAAGGGTGTTGGGTTGTTGATTTGACAACTTTTGTTGTCAACTTGACAACTAATTATAGTGTTTGTCATTAACAATCAGTCAGTTAAGGGATGGTTAGAAGTTAGTTTGTAGGTTCCAGTCAGTCTTTTGGAAGATTGGAGTCTTTTTGGAAGGGATCCACATGAGTGGACATGGTGAGAATGTTGTTGATTTGAAATGGATCAAGTTTGTATTAGCTTGAATCAATAAAATCAAAATTTCTCTGCACATTGGTATTCCACTACCTACGGGTATAGTCAATAATAGTGAACTGTTGTTCTTGATCTGAATGTGATCCTTGTTTAGTTTGATGTAGGAATATTTATTTGCATTTGTTTTGAATTGGCTATAATATATTTTCATTACCTTCATCACTGACACCACCAAGGATTTAATTGGTGTATTGACAGTGACTGGTACAAGGGTATAGTCAGCAACTAAGGGACCCCACAATACTCTAACCATAGGACCCTAGAACATCAAGGAAAAAAAAAACAACCTCCTTCAAATGAGCCAAGGCAGTAATACTGAGCATCTTGATGGTGTTCCTATCCTCCAAAGGGTGGTCCAAAATACCAGGGGTATCAATAACCTGATACCTCAAGTACTTATAATCAATATGCCTGACAAATAGAGACTTAGTAGTAAAAGCATAAGGTTTCACATCCACATCCACCCTAGTAGTATTATTAATAAAAGAACTCTTGCCAACATTAGGGTACCCATAGATCAAAATAGGCCTGGTATTGGGGTCAATAGATGACAACCTTGCCATATGCGCCTCACCTGTTTGAGGTCATGTCTTTATATTGTGACTGTCTCATGGAACAAGGAACACACCAATGAATACAAATGTTTGATTCCACGTGATCTTGGATAGATTGTGATGTAGAAATATTTCCTTATATTATATTTATACAAGACTGCATTCATTTCATTACTTTTTTTATTATTACAGTCAAGGAATTGACTGTTATTGAGGACAATGATTGGCATTTGTAGCACAATCAGCAAGTTAAACATACATCGATAAACACACAAGCATAACTATAAGGCATGGGAGATTTACAAAGCATAAGACATCCACATAAACATAAATTAGTATACATCAATACACCAAAAACATGAATTACATACCTAAAACATAAAGAAAAAATATTCATAGGGCATGAAGCCAAATATATATGTCAGCTAATGTCATACATTGAATATATTCAATGTAGTTAAACTAGCTTCCTCAAAGCCAAATGGATGTACAACGTATCACTTATACAATATATAAAAAATATGTCCACTAATTCCATATAGGCATACAATCCATATCCCTAATCTAGTCCTTTCCTGCCAGGGGAAGAAAACAAATCTCCAGTTTTCTTCGATCATCACGTTGATGGAGATGTAGTGGATGTTGTAGTCTTCCAAGTGCGCTCACTCGTCCTCCTATCTAGACTCTTCTGTAGCTCTAGCTGATAAAAAAAATTTAAGCATCAATAACTAATATACATCAAAATTGAATTATACAATGACATAAAATTGAATATTCACTTACCACTAGCAAATAGTCACTATGTTCGTCCACTGAAGGCACATGCTGGCGATCTACAGTAATAAGTCCCTACAACAATGATCAAGATAATAATTAAAATACATACATGAATATCATTATAAAATTCAATACAAACTATTAAAATAATAATTAAAATTAAGTGCTCATTTCATACCTCAGTCAGTGCTTCAGAACTAGCTACTGTTGCAACTACTCCATGATCCAAAGCATCACGAACAAAAGGAGGAGTCTCTGATGTCAATAACTGAAAATGAAACAAAAAAGTATTATGCAGTTATCAAGATTACATATTTTCTTACAACCCTAGTAATGAGTAAATGATACCTCCGTGATGGTTCCACCACATCCTTCGGTGTGCGATGTCGATGTCGAAGCTCCAACATTCAAGTAGTGCACATGTACATGGAAAATTATAAGATAACCATTCATATAAGAACATACTACTGACATGTTAATTATAATGCATTATTACATATATACCTATGGACTCAATGGTGACATCACAAAGCCAGGTGAAAGAATGTGATCATCGTGCCTCTAGATTTTGATCATAATTTGTCTAGTAATTTAGTTATTCCTTCATTTATTAATTAAATATAATCAAGTAAATCAAATTAACATGCAAATAAAGATACCCCAAGGAAAGTGGCACGATGCCCTTCACTGTCTGTTGTGAACATCGATGGTCCACCAGTGAACATCTAATGCACATGCACAATAAGTTATGATATAATTATTCATATAATTACATAATAATCAAATATATTAATTAAAATGTTTTATTCAATACATACTTGTGGAATTGACGAAGATGTGTAGAAGGGGACATGAAGATCATTGCCACTGCCATCACCACTAACACTCTTGCCTTAAATTTTCATCATAACCAATAGATACTAAATTAATTAGTTATTCTTTTATAAATGAAATATGATCAAAGCAATTTAATGAACTTGGAAATATTTACCTGTGTGTCAATGCCAAATGTCATATTTAGAAAACTATCAGTCATCATTCCAGGATCCTCTTCCTCTTTCTCAATAGTACCAAATGTGCACAAGCATCCACATGACTGAAAAATATGCCCCCTCAAAGATTGACCATGGTCACCCTCAACTAAAGGAGTGGCACACTGAATAAGAGTCTGTGTTAGAGCACTAATTGTGCCTAGTGTGTCCGCCTCTACATGTTCCTTCACAATGGAAGGAATAGTAACATGATCCACCTGTGGCTTGCCAATAGGAACCCTATGTGAGTTAGGGTCACGATGTCCCCTGCTCTATCAAATGATGACCCCCCTCCTCTACCCTGAGAATCTAGATAGTCAAAATAATTTCGCACCTCCTTGAGTACAAACTTGCAATAGAGTTTCCTCAAGAAATATATACGAAACTCATGATTGTTACAGGGAGGTGAATCAAAGACCATCCACCATCTCTCCCAAAAATTGTTTTTAATGTCTTCATTTAAGCACCAATGAATTGGGAACCTCCTTGTTGTAGTTCCAAGAGTATCTGTGTCCCCTGGTTTTTTAAATAGCTTGCAAATGTCATCTTTTGTGATTTTTTTCTTTTTTATGTATACATAAGATAATTTATTTACATAATATTATTTTTGTTCTTCTCTTTTATCCCACCATAAATTAATTTTCCCACTAACTGAGCTTACGTGGGTCAAGATTGCTTCCAATGATTTCACAAGTCTTTCCCTTCTAGGATTTGTACCAATAGAATCTTTTAACCTCTTAATTAAAGATTCTAATTATTTTTTTCCTATTTCAATTTGGTTCATCAAATTTTTTTGTGTTCCAGGAGGAGGTTTCTCGATTGGTGGAGGCAATTGAGGTTCATTTTCTTGGTTAATTTCTTCATTTGTTTCTTCATTCATTTCTTCATGAGGAGACAGAGGGTTTGGTGGAGGGTTTGGTTGAGGGAGATTATTTCTTCCTAGCAATTAAAAAAACTAGATTTTAAAATCTTAATTACACACAAATTTTAACGAAACAAATTGCTACAAAATTGAATTTTTAAAACAAATAAGAGGCATGGGATGTAAAAACACTTACCTCTACTTTTGGATCAAACTTGACGACATCATGGAGCCATTTGATGGATGAATGAATGAAAACTATGGCTTCAACAAGACCAAACAAGACTGTGTATGCGCTTGGGAAGGCTTCTTTTGCTGCAAATGCAGGTTTGTGGAAAGAAAAATGAGCTTTCCAATCCGTAGCAAATGCTAAATATGGTTTTTTCAAAGCATGTGCATGCTATAGGGTGCACGCACTTTGAAAAAGTGTTTTTCAAAGAGTGTGCGCCCTATAGGGTGCACATGGTATGCTTTAGGTTGCCCAAGCCATAGGGCCTGTGCCTTATTGGGCACATGCCCTTTAGTGCGTACGCACTATGCTTGATGGGGGACCAAAAAGAAAAGTGGCACCTTTTTGGTCCCCCATCTTTGTGCATATACCCATGTATATACATGTATAAATATAAACAAGCAATGGTGGGGATCGGTCGATCGTGTGAATCTCGCAAGTAAGTAACTACGACTCTGTCCTTCAACCACATCAAATAAATCAAACATAAATATAAAACATACATGCCAACCATACACATGCAAGTATGAGGTCAATAAACCATAAGCATCAATGATATCCTAACATATAATTCATCATCCTAAAATAACCATAACATATAGAAAATTAGACTACGAGAGGGGTATTACATCCACCTTCGCTCAAATTAAGCTTACTCCTGGAAGCCTACAAATAGATAAGGATATGCATCTCTCAAGTACGAAGCATTTTACTAAAACAAAAGGTGAAATAACATCTAAAAACAAGCCATAAAATAGGGACATGATATATAGTCATTAAGAGAAATATAATTCTTATTTAAGAATAAACTGAATATCACACTGATCAATCATTCATTATTTAACAATTTAAATATATCTAAATCTTTATTCGTTCATCATTATATAAAACATCTAGTAATCAATTGTATAAAGCACACATTTGTATTTACATCAAATAATAAATTAAGAATTTCATGCAAAACTAGTTAATGCAACACTCATATAAAATCCAATTCTAACATACAAGTCTAATTTCATACCTCTAAGTTCATAAACAATAGTCTAAAATACAAGAGAGCTATAATTATATGTCTATGTTTTTGTTTTAAGTTTTCAACTATTTAGACATCTGGTGGGCATACAAAATCTCAGAGTTCCTAGTGTAGAAACTCAAGCTCTGATACCAAGTGTAATGCCCCGCCAGGGAACCTAGAAAAAATTAACCTAAACATGCAACTAAGTTTAAATAAATTTTTTTTCCTTAAGAATTTACACAACAATAATGTTTAACAATGCAAAAGCAATACAATATAATTACAACTCATACATACAAGTACAACTCAAACATAGATTACAAATATCAAGGGTTCCTTAATGTAGATTATGTAAATATTAATTAATCTACTTAATGTAACAACCATACAAGTCTCCACATAATGTAAGTAAGTACAACATCATATACATGAAATCCTGATACAAATGATACCACAAGGTATCCATAATGAAAGACATCATCTACACATATCATAGGGTATGTAATAAAATCAACATAAGGTACAATATGATATCTCCAAAATAAGTGATACAATGATACAAGAACATAAAATAAGGAAGATAAGAATACATCTCCAACAATGTTGAACAAGAAAGTATAACTACTATAGGAATCATCTAACACTGGTACATGAATGTCAGAATCTCAAACCGTAAAAGAATCACTATCACCCAACCTCGTGGAACCTAAATGGTCCACTCCTACCATGTTGATGAGATAACAACAAACCCCACTTGGATATAAAACACCAAAATAAATCACAGTGAAAGCTAAGAGAGGGATCCTGAAAGCTCTCTATCTCAAAAGGTACATTAGGATAAAAAAGGTAAAACGTACTCAACTAGAGGCAACCAACACATGTAGGAAACCTAAAATGCATATTGGAAAGTTTCATCACATGAGCCAACCCTAGAGTTATCCTAGGAGCATCTGAAGACCCCATCACACTACTGACTCTATGCAGTATCAATAATCCTCTCATATAGACAAGGTACCAGTAATGCTATATCTAAATCTATGCAAATGATAATAATCATCTCACAAACCATCAGGTAGCCTATACTAGTGCTCAAGGCATGGGTGAGGAACTCAAACATATTATTAATGTTTCTATCCTAGTAGATTTTATTACATTATCACTTTATTAAGTCACTTACAATAAGTTATCCTAGCAGCCACTTGCAGGCTCCGACACCTATTACAAGCCACTCTCCACCTATACACTTAGTTAACCTACTAAGGCTCACAAACTAGATAATAATAGAATGATAACAATAATCCTCAAATCAATTTCATAATATAATACGAACATACTAGTTCTCACATAACCACAATAACATAACAACACTGTCAAAGTGTCCTTAAAATCACAAGCTTCAATAAAATAAGGTTGACAATAGAGATCGAGACCATATTTCCCCATGTGAAATATGTAGCCCAAACATAGTCATACATGACAACCTTCATACCACATGATAAAATTACAAGGTGACCACATATCATATAAAAGATTAATTTAAAATTAAGATTAAAATAATAATTACAAAAAGCAACTCGCACATTCCAAAAATAATCCAGAGCCTTTGGTTTACAATTTCTAATTTAGCCAACGTAGTTCCCCAATTACAATCAATCAAAGTCTCAAAACATGCAAAAGTACCCAAAACCAATTTATAAATTCTAGTTGACTAAGCAATCATCTTGTTGACTAAAGTCCATTTGACTACAAAAGAGTTTATATAAATATCTCATACATAACTATATATTTAAATAAAATCTTATGCATATATACTTTTTAAATAAGTATTTAACTAAAATCTCCATGCATATCAAAACACAATGTATTTAATAACAAAATAATGTTATTAATTTTCTAAATATAAATATAAATAAAAACATTAATATTAAAACCCACATGTAAAACAAATCAATTAATATTTATTTGTTAATTAACTTTAAAAAAAATTAAATCCAAAAATTAATAAATAATAATAATAATAATTTTTTTAATAATTTTTTAAATTTGAAAATTTGAAAATTAATAAATAATAATAAAAGACAAATGGCAGGCGCAGGCGCATGAATGGCAGGTGCAGGTGCAGGCGCAGGTGCACGAGCAGGATTTGGATAAGGTGCAGGAGCAAGAATAGGTGCAGAAGCTAATGGTACTACTGGTGCTAAGGCAGGAGCAAGGTTACCTTTTAATGCTCAATGGGGATCAAAACATCCAAGGGTTTCTTTGCAAAAAAACCCACTTGGTTATGATGATTTTGCTAGCATTTTCTCCTCAACGCCCATTGTGCAGCTGACAGTGAATGGTTATGACAATCTTCGATTTTAGAGTTGCCATTTTGGGAAACACATTCCAGCAAGGGGGAGAAATCAATTTTTCGAGGGAAAGTGGTAGTATAGCCTGCGAAACCCTTTTTTGTCAATCCTCATTTTCATGATTATCGGGCGAAAGACAAATCCACAAGACATTCTCAGTTAGATTCTCCTCTAGAAACAGGGGAGAGATCGCGACCTTGGCAAGGATATTCAACTTTTGAAAAAGGGGAGTCGTCAAAACAGGCTCCAAAACATATCCCACAAAACTCGCAATTTGAAAAACCTTTTGGGCGGGTTGTGAAAAATTCAAAAAATTTCAAAGTTTTGAATTCTGTGGTGGATTAGAGGAACATAGGTTTTTTCCATTCTCATCAGGGTTGGAAGCATGGATCTCATGGAAACAACCAGCGTCATCGCCCTGAAAAACAACCTATTTTTGATATTTGTGAGGGGACTCTACCTGGGTCTCCAGTCCACATTACATACTCTCATCTGAAGGCCACGACTAAGGTTTCTAGTTTGGGTCAGGGTAAAGATAATCCATTATCAGTTGACTCTCATGGCACAGAAGGATCAAAATCACAGCCAGTGCCTACTGTCAGGATATCGAAAGATTTGATTCAGGTTCCACCTAGGGCTCCCTTCAATCCAAATAAACTTCAACAGGTGTGGAAAAAGAAGTAAGGTCTCGAAGTCAATCCAAATGAGTCTCATGCGCAAACTCCAGATCAGATGACAATTACACTTCCAAGCCATTTGTTGCAAAACTCAATTGGATTTCTTCATCAATTTTCCTTAATAGGTAAGTTTTCATTTGGTTTACTGCATTTTTCTAATGTGAAAGATTGGGCCTTTTCATCCTGGTCAGGTCTAAAAGATATCTTTTATATTGATCAGAATCCCAATATTTTGTCCCTATTTTTAATTCTAAGGAATCTAGGGATTTGGTTCATAAACAAAAAAGCTGGTTCTATTGTGGGTCAAGTCTTTTTACTATGGTTTGGATTCCTAATTTCAAGCCCCAGGTTGTAGATATCCACTTTTACCCTTACTGGATCTCTTTCCCATTACTACCTCTTGAATATAGGGATCCCCAAATGATTGAAATCCTTGCTAATTGGGAATTTTTCTTAAGCGTGATCTTATACCTTATGATCGCCCACATTTGGATGTTAGAGTTTGTTTTCTTTTAGACATGCGGAAGTCTTTTCCTACTCACATTTCGATAAATTCTCAGTGGGGCTTGTGGAATCAGTCCCTTAAGATTTAGGATGAGCTAACAGTTCAAAAATTTCAAACAAGACTGGGTCACTTCAATACTCAATGCCAACATATAGTTGAGGGGTTAGAGGAAGTATGTTTAGATCATAGTATAGATCCCAATTTATGTGCCCACAAAGCTATACTAGAATTTGATATGGCTCCTAAGGATTCCTCACAATTTGTCAACCCTATAGAAGATCTTAAGAGTTTGGTAAAACATAACTTTATAGGAATTAAGCTCTCTATGCTTTTGAAATCGATTATGTCTTTCATTCAATGCTTTTCAGCTGGGCCAAAGGAATTTTATGCCTTTCCTCCAAAAAAACCTCCTTTGCATTTTATGGCTTCGGATGCATTGAGGATTAGGCCATTTAATTTAGAATCTTCAATAGTCTACAATAAAACATAGGATTTTATTACCAAGAATCAGTATGCAGATTGGAAAGCACATCAAATTGGAGATTAGATTGTTTCAATGATTGCTTCCAATATAATTTTTGGTATAGTAGAGGAAGAAGGATTCAATTTAGGCAATCAGATGAATAATGATCTTGATGAGCTGCTTAAAGAATTTCAGTATTGGAATAGTCAGGTTTTTTCAAAGGAAATTAATAGTTGTAAGATTGTAGAGCTTGAGGAATCTGCATGCCAAACTGATAAAACAGCTCTATTATTGGATTCTTTCACTACTGATCGATGATCCCTTAGGAGTTGAAGATTGTATATATTAACAAGTAGCTAATAACTCAGTTTCCCATTATGAGGACACAAATTTGGGGGAGATCGAGATTATCAAGGAACAATCTGATTCACAATTTCAGAACACCTTGACGCTGTTTGATCATCATCAATCTTTTTCAATTGTTCAGTCTCCTTCTCAACATCAGCATGCTCTCAAGACACCCAAATCAAGAGGTCAACCTAAGAGATCAAAGACTAGAACTGAGATTGCTTTAGGTGTATAGACAACATTAGATGACAAATTTGTAGTTACCAAAAGAGTGACGAGGAGAACAAAAAGTTCTCCTTGTCAGCAATGAAGATAAACTCATGGAATGTCAGAGGCATTAATGCCTCTGACAAAAGAAGTAGGATTCACCAATTAATTGAAACTATGAAGGCTGATATTATTATGTTATAGGAGACAAAACTATCACAAGATACCTTTGAAAAAACTATGGCTAAATGGCCAAGGTGGTCTTCATCACATTCTCCTAGCATTGGAGTCTCTGGTGGTCTTGTTGTTTTATGGAATCCGTTAATAGTTCAAGGATAGCTAATTCAGTAGCATTCAAATTGGCAATTGTTGAAGATGTTAGAGTTTGATGTTTCCTTCATTTTGATAAATGTTTTTGGCCCTACTTCTACACACGATAAACTTAAAATTTGGGACAAACTAACTTAGTTAATTCAAATGCAAAATTCTCATCAAGTTATCTTGGGTAGTGACTTTAATGCAATTCTGAATCATGAAGAGAAGGTTGGAGGCATTTTTCCTCCCCTCAAAACTATTCAAGATTTCTCACAATTCATGGATAATAATGATCTCATGGACATTCATCCTTTTAATGGTAAGTTTACATGGACAAACAGGAGGTCTAGATTTGCACAAATTGCAGTTTGGTTAGACGGGTTTCTTCTTTCTCATGAATGGAAACTATGCAATTATCAAATTCAATCAGAGATATTGTCATTGCTAGGGTTTGATCATTTTCCAATCTCCCTAACTATCAATCAACCAGTAATTGTCAATCAAAATTAGTATAGATCCTCTTTTAAGTTTGAAAGAATGTGGCTATGGCATCCACATTTCCTTCCACTTTGAAAACAATGGTGGATCAGTGCTCCCTTTATTCCAGGCTCTAAGATGCATCAATTTTCGATGAAATTGAAACATGTTAAAGAGCAAATCAAAAAATGGAATCAACATGTTTTTAAGAATGTATTCAAATAGAAAGAGGTCATCAAATTGCAACTGGATGAAATCTATAGCAACATCATTCAACATGGGATGGATAATGATACTTATGTTAAGCAAAAAAGTCTTCAGCAAGAATGGGAGGAATTGTGTAGTAGGGAGGAAGAGTATTGGAGACAAAAATCTAGAGAAGTATGGTTACAACGAGGAAATAAAAATACAAAATACTTTCATGCTTCAACCCAACAAAAGCGAGCAGCTAAAACAATTTTTCAAATCAAAGATTCAGATTCAGGTAATAGTTTAACTAATGCACAACAAATCAGAGATGAAGGTGTCAATTTTTTTAAGAACCTTCGTGCTCCAATAAACTATCCAACACCTCTTCCTTCACAAGTGGATGATCTCCTTTAGGTTGTACCAATGATGGTGTCTCCCATTGAGAATATCAAGCTTATGTCCCCTTTCACCTTTCAAGAACTTAGAGAGGTAGTATTCTCATTTCCTCCAGACAAAGCTCCAGGGCTGGATGGCTTTACATCACTCTTCTTTCATAGTTGTTGGGAATTTATTGGTTGGGACTTGCTAGTAGCTATTGAGGAATCTAGAAAAAAAGATCTATGCTCAAGTACTTTAATACTACAAATATTGCAATCATTCCAAAAATAAAGGAGCCTAAAACTTTTGCTGACTTTTGCCCAATCTCACTTTGTAATCTAATGTACAAGATTGTCACCAAAGCTATTTATTGGTGCCTGCAACATCTCCTTTCACACATAATTTCTTCGGAACAAGGTGGCTTCATTCCAGGTAGAGAAACTATGGAGGGAGCAAATGGTACCTCATGAAGTTCTCCATTCCATCAGCATTAATTAGTCTTCCAATTTTGTAATCAAGTTAGATATGCAAAAAGCATATGATAGAGTATGCTGGATTTTCCTATTTCAAGTCCTTCAAAAAATGGGTTTCTCCAAATGCTGGTGTAAATGGATCAAAGCATTCATCTCTGGGGCTTGGTTTTTAGTTATAATCAATGGAGCAGCATCAAGTTTCTTTTCTTCTACACAAGGTTTCAGACAAGGAGATCCACTTTCCCCAGCTTTATTCATTATCATGGCTGAAGCATTTAGCAGGAATATTAAGCATCATCATTTAATTGACAAGTGGAAAGGGGCAAAAATTGGGGGTATGTCAATATCCATTACACATTCATTGTTTGTTGATGACACACTACTTTTTGGTGTCTCGCAAGTTTCAGAAGCTAGGAAGATTAAGAAAATATTGCAACTATATTCAGATGTCTCGAGGTAGAAAATTAATCCTCAAAAGTCAAAGATCTTTTTATTCAATACCAATAAAGTTATATCAAACAAAATAGTGCAGATTTTGGAATTTTTTGAGGATTTTTTACCTTCCACTTATCTTGGAATTCCCTTTTTTATGGGATCTAATAAGACAAGCTATTGGAATGTTGTTCTTCAAAGAATTAAGAGTAAAGTTGTGGCATGGAAAGCAAGATGGCTTTCCTTATCAGGTAGAATCTTACTTATTAAATCAGTACTTTCAGCAATTCCAAATTACTATTTGGCTATCCTTCAAGCCCCCCCGTTAGTCCTAATACAAATTCAGAAACTAATTAGAGGTTTTCTATGGGTAGGAAATATGACAAATGAAAAAAAAATTCCACATATTTCTCTCCAAGACATGGCACATATTCTTGCATTAGGGGGTGCAGGAATTCATGATTTATCAAAGAGGAACACAGCCTTCGATGGCAAGCTTATTTGGAAAATGTACAATAAACCACAATCAACATGGTGTCAGGTAATGCAATAAAAATATCTAGATAACAATGATCCACGCAAAATATTTTCCATGCTAGATCCTCCCAAGGGCTCTGTTATTTGGGATTTCATGATTTCCTCCAGAGACATTGTCCTTAAATACATTTCTTGGGAACTAAATTGTGGCGACAAGATTAATTTTTGGAGAGATTCTTGGAATGGACAACCCCCATTAATCACACTACCAAACATTCAAGAAATTGTATCAACTTCAGAATCAGCATGGGGAAATCATGTTATTCATTTTATAGATGCAGTCTATCTTTTTTCAAGGAAAGTAATATGGAAAGATCCAGATCAACTTCCTTTAGATAGCCAAGGTAGAGAGTCTTTTTGAACTATTCTTACAGAAAGACAAGCATTTTTATCCAATTGTGAGGATTGATTATTGTGGATACCAGCCAAGAATGGTAAATATTCAATCAAAGAAGGATACAAACTTCTACAAAGAGTTGCATTAGAGAAAAGTCCATCTTGAGCCTATATGTTCTGTTAGAATCATGTGGTGTTACCAAAGGCAGGTTGCTTTGCGTGGCTAGAAATTAAGCATAGGATCCTAACAAGTGATTAGTTGGAAAGGTTAAGTATTGCTCCTCCATTCAAGTGTGTATTATGTGATGAAGAATATGAATCAATTGATCATCTTTTCGTAAGATGTCCCTTTGCATATCAGTGCTGGATGTTTGTTCTCAGAAAATTAAATTACTTCACTCCATTACAAAATAACATTTGGGATATTTTTCAAGCATGGCCAATCCTTTTCCCTGATGCTTTCTTTGTGGAAATCTAGAAATGCACTCCAGCATTAGTAATTTGGGCAATTTGGTGGGAAAGAAATAAGAGGATCTTTAGAAAAGAATTCTCATCCCTAGACAAGGTGATAGAGGGTATTGAAAAATCGATATTAGAAGTTACTAATGCAAGCCTTAGTAGATGTAAAATCAATCCAGTTATCACTACATGGGACAGATGTATCATTCATGAATGGAAATCATTATTTATTCCATTAGGAGTTGGACCAATCAGGAGAACACAAACAAAAATAGACAGATCAACAGTGCATTGGCAGCCTCCGCAATCAGGATTTGTGAAGCTCAATTTTGATGGAGCATCCAGAGGAAACCCAGACAAATCAGGGTTAGGGGCATGTTTAAGAGATTGTAAATGTAAAGTGCTAGCAATTACAATGGCACCTTTACCAGTAGGAACTAATAATATAGTAGAGGCTCAAGCTTTTCTTTCAAGATTAATTCTTGTAAGGCGAGGGGACTATCAACGAGTCCAGATCGAAGGAGATTCTCAAGCAATAGTTACTGCTTGCATCAAGAGACAAAGGTTTTCATGGTAGCTTCAGTATGTTCTCCAACAAATATGGATCTTAATTGATCAAATTTCTGAAGTGACTATATCGCACACATTTAGAGAGGGAAACAAAGTTGCAGATTATCTTTCAAATTTAGGTTGCAATGGCATCACTAATTTTACAATGCAACCAAAAACACTCATTGAGTAGCACATAGATTTGCAAATGTTAATTAATCATGAGTTAGTGGATTATCATAGTTAATCATAACTAACTGCTCTCAATCGAAATCATTACCACAACATAGGGAGAAGTTAGTGAATTTCATGTCAATTTAATTTCAGCCACCAAGCTTTAATACAAAGGACGTCATATGGATATGGCAAACTCCCAAACTAGTCACGTGGTGTATCTTGCATGATGTGAGATCACTACGGAGATTGGATAAGTTCATTATTCACATGGTGTTTAGTCCTTCAAATTTTCTGCACGTATCTACAGGAGTTTAAAAATTATTATACATGCCTTGGTACTATGGTGCCCTCCATTAGTTGCACTTATAACAGGTGGGATTGACCTCTCTTTTCATTTCATCCAACAAGTTGTAGTGTTCTCAGATATTCTTCATCTGAAAATGTTGATTCCATCGGAGTCTTGCATAAAGTGTGATTCTTGCAATCAATTTCACAGGATCCTGTTGCCCAAAAATTACCGAATTTGGATTACTCTGAATGTGGATGAAATTGTTTTGCCATTGCAAATTGATGAAATCATAATGGATGTGATGTTCTCTATTAATTCTCAAACTATTCACCAGGCTATTCGACAGGTAATTGGGGAAGAATTTTTATCCCCTTCATCTAGACGTTTTCTGTTTCCATCAAACGTAGTGTCCATATTCTTTTTGAATGCCATGGATCTATTACAGTCGGTCCTTCTATTAGAAATCTTGATGAGAAAGGTTGTCCATCCATAGTTCTGGAATGAAAACAAGCTTACAAAGGCTATGTAGAAATATGATTTATGGTCTGGTAATGCATTAGTTGGTGGTCTATTTTTGAGGTCTCAATTATTACAGAGGCATGAGTTCATGGTCATGTATGAAGCTCTACAAAAATCATTTGAGAAGTAGACTCCTCACTTCATGAAATTTTCTCTACAAGATACATCTAGGGCTCTGGGGTATCATTTAGAAGAAAGAGTGAAGTGTACTGGTTATGCTATTTTGGATATGCTAAGCCTTTCCAATAAGGACTATGCACTATAGAGCTCTGAGGGGCTTTCTTCAAGGGTTTCTCTTTGGGCACATCCTTTGAATCAGAGGGAGTGAGGCGTGGTTCGCAAACTATTAATGTTGAAGCTTCCCGGGACCATGAACATGGAATGTCAACTTTGTCAGATGAGGTAGTTGCTGGTTCAGGTTGGAAAATGCCACAATCTAGTGTACAAATTCATCAATGGAAGCAAGAGGTAAACGTTTGGTCTCCTATTGATTTGGGCTTAGATGGCAGGTCAGGGTGGGAGGCTTCTCCTCACATCCATTCATCTATTTCTTGGGGGTGCACATTAGGTGATATGGTGGCAGCACATGGGGAGGAAAGTGTAGAAATAGAGGAGTAAAAAGAGGACTATTCAAATTTTTGAGATTTTGAATTATGATCAAACTTTGTTACACTCTGATGATTTTTGTATTTTAATTGCTCAAATTTTGTAGCTATGGGAGGAAGGATAATCTCTGAATTGTATGATTGAGCAATTTATCATCGATATAAATAGTTGTAAATATCGATGATCTTTTTCGTATTGAGCGACGATTTTGGGTTTTCTTACTGATTCTTTCCCGGTTGAGTTTTTTTGAATCAATTTTATAAAAATAGTAATATATTCAGTGGCTCGTCCACTTTTGACTAAAATAATAATAATAATAATAATAACATAGATCATGGGATTCCAAGGTCCCTTTAGATGCCCTTTTTGTAAGGAAGCAAAAGAAAACATAGATCATCTTTTTCTTCATTGTGACTATGCACTTAGGACCTGGAACATGATCAAAGCCAAACTAGGTTGGCACAACCCTCTTACAGAGATGCTCACGGGACAGTTGGAGGCCTAGCCAACGAAGAAAAATAATCAGGTATTTGAAGTGGTATGGCATGTGACTAGATCTATTACCCTATGGGAACTATGGAAGGAGAGAAACATGAGAATTTTCCAAGACAAAGAAGAGGAGTGGCCAAAGTTCGGGCAGTGTGTCGAAAGGGCCATAGCAGAAGTGGTGTCTGTTGCCTCCTTAGTTAACTCACATAAATAGGTATTTACAAAGTATGATTTATTCATTCATCGTCACTTCCCGATGATCAAATATAGGCCTTTTAATGGGCCAGGAGGGGTTAAACCTATTCAAAAAAGAAGAGTTTATTGGCAGACACTAGATGAAGGTTGGGTGAAAATTAACTTTGATGGTGCCGCTCGGGGAAACCCTGGGATCTCAGGATGTAGATGTGTGGCTAGAGATCATGAAGGCAATATCCTAGCTTTTAAGGCAAAATGCCTTAAGGATGGCACAAATAATGTGGCTAAATGTGTTGCGGCAATGGAAGCTTTGGATGTCAATATTAAGCTAGGTATTAGAAAAATCCATTTAGAAGGAGATTCTGAGATTATCATTAGAGGTATTTCCAAGGGTAAAATGGAGGCTTGGTATCTGGATACACATATCAAATAGATTCAAGGCCTGTTACACAACTTTGAGGACTTCAGAGTCTCTCATGTATTGAGAGAAGGTAATAAGGTAGCTGATATCTTGGCAAATATGGGAGCCAACTTACCCTTGGGACCCGAATTCATATGCTTTGAAGATATGTGAGGCCTCAAATTTGACCCAAATTAGTTTTTGATCCAACTTGTCTATAATGTGGCATTATACTCATGAGCCTCCAGACTTAATTGGGGTGGCATGGTCATGATTCATTTTGACACTGCAGTGTGTAAAATGAAATCATTATTTGGCAAGGCGTGCTTAGTGGCTTTCAGATAATTCCTTAGCTAGTTTTTTACCCGCAGTTCATGTGCTTCTCCCCAAAATAGTGTTTACAGTCTGACATGGAAGCCAACTTTGCTTTGGAATCAGACTCCCAAACACAAGCCTATTCAGGGAAGATAACAATATGGCAGCTAAAAAATATTTTCAAGTATGAGGATGCAAAATTCAATAGGGGACTGCAACAGTTTTTGGGTGTGGAATACCTGGATTCATATTGGAGACACCGCTCAAACTTGGATGTGTCTTCACTATTTTTAGTGTTGGCATTGATGGTTGGAGAGATGAAGGAAGAAGTGTGAATGGTGGTTGGGGATTGTGTGGAGGTGCAATGGCTATTAGATGCTAAGGATTTCATTGACATGGCAGTTCTGGGCTAGGGTTTCGAAATGGGTTTGGAGCTGTGGAGGCTAATTGGAGGTGGGGAGAGCTCGATACAGCTGTTGGTAGTTTGGTCAGTTGTGAACCCATAGGGTGTTCATCTCCCAAAGGCTATGAAAGGATGGCATGACATTATTGCATTTCTACAGAAGAAGATTTGGAAGGGGGATTAAATGAGTTTCATGAAATCGACCCTGCACAAGAGTGTTACTGTTCTGGGTCAACCCCTACATTTTCAAATTGGTAAAAAGGCATAGAAAAAGGTTGTGTAGACAAGTGTAGCATGTCCATGAGCAGAGGGCCCTTTTGAACCGAGGAGCAGTGGAGCCATCCCCAACTTCACAATGGATGATGTTGCTCAGTGGTTCTAGAAATAGCCAGTAGTTGTTGATGGAGATCAAGGCCAGTGGAGCTACATTGAAGTTTTTTTGGGTGTAATGTTACAAACCAGAAGCTTGGTTAGTTTTTTGGGTGTTAATGCCTTTTTGTTTTAAACTATAACTTTCTTTGTAGTTTTCAGTATACGGGGTTGGATCAAGTTTTTGAATGTAAGTGGTAGCCATCTACATACCTTGGCTTAACAATGTAATACATTTTTATAAAATTAATATTATAAATGTTACCTATCAAAAAAATAAAATAAATAACATTCAAATAACAAAACCCCCTTTAATAGAAAACTAGGGTTTCAAGCAAAACTAATTCCTTTTGAATATGATTTCACATGCAATTTCAATTTTAATTTTATATGCAAAACATTAAGACAAATTTTTTATCCTCTCAAGGTAAATACCTTAACTGAAAAAAAGCTCACACAAATTTCTAAAACAACACTTTGGTAGATGAATCCAGATAAATCCCTGGGTCTTGATGGTTTTCTGATGTTTTCTTTCAAAACTGTTGGCACTTTATTGGGAAGGAAGTAACAGAAGCTCTAGAAGGAGGGAGAAATTTAGGTTAGCTGTTGAAAGAAGTAAACACTTTTATTGCCCTTATCCCCCAAAAAGAAAAACCTATCAGCCTCAATGATTTCAGGCTGATTTCACTTTGTAACACCTTATATAAACTTCTAACCAAAAATTTATCCCTCAGACTTCAAAAACTCTTGCCTTTAATCATTAGTGAAGAACAAACTAGGTTTATTCTAGGTAGATCCATCTTTGATGGAGTCATCATTGCACAGGAGGCCATCCACTTAGTCCAAAAGAACAAAAATCCTAGCATGCTTATTAAGTTAGATATTAAGAAAGCATATGACAAGGTGGACTCAAGGTTCCTATGCAAGTTCTTAGAAGCTTTTGGATTCTCCAGAAGTTGGATTAACTTAATTTTTGAATGTATATCCACCCCTTTGATCTTTTTTTTGGTTAATGGAACCCCAAAAGGTTTTTTTACCATTTCTAGGGGTTTAAGGCAGGGAGATCCCATATCTCCCTTTTTATTCATCATTATGACTAAAGCCTTAGGAAGGGCTATCTCAAAGGAACAAGAGAATAGATCTATTGAAGGCATAGCTATCACAAATAATCTAGATCCTACTACCCATCAACATTTTGTCGATGATACTCTGCTATATGGCGCTAGTAATAGAAACGAGGCTAGATCTTTTAAAAAGATTTTGGAGTCCTACACCATAGCATCAGGACAAGAAATTAACCTGAATAAATTAGAAATATTCTTCTTTAACATGGATAAGATGGTAGAAATGGATATCTGTCGGATCCTAAATTATAAACAGGGAAAGCTTTCCTATAGATACCTGGGCCTCCCACTAGTAAAGGACAATAGATCATCAGATATTTGGAATCCAATGATTGAGAAGATCAAGAACAAAATGAATTTATGGAAAGGTAGATGGATATCCTCAGCAAGAAGAGAAACCATGGTGAGGTTGGTATTGGCATCCATGCCAACTTATCAATTATCATGTATTCATGTCCCCTCTAATAAACAATTAGAAATTAACAGACACTTGAGATCCTTTTTTGGCAAGCGTGTGGTGATAAGATGCAAATTCCCATGATTTCTTGGGATAATATCTACAAACCAAAGAATGAAGGTGGAGTGGGTCTCAAAAACTTAGGAGATCAAGGGAGAGCCTTAGGACCCAAGCTAATTTGGAGATTATTTAGAAATCTTGAGGCTAAATGGGCAAAGATCCTCATCTACAAATATTTAAGAGATAAAACCCCCACTAATATTTTCAGAGAAATTAATCCTCCCAGAGGGTCCAGAATATGGAACTTTATGTTAGAATGTAGACAAATTATTATGGATAAACTAACATGGAACCCAGGAACAGGTGAAGATGTTCTTTTCTGGATTGATTCTTGGAGAGGGTATGCATCTTTATCTAAAAGTCTTAATAATCCCCCCTTAAGAACTTCTTAGAATCTAGGGTGGGGATCTTCCTCAAGGATTATATCATTTTTAATGAAGAAGACTAGGTATGGAAATCCTTCAAAGATATAGGAATATCTTCAGTCGAGGAGAAGCTATCAAAAGAAATTGTAAACAAAAGGAAGATTTCCTTAATTAACACTAAGGATGGGTTGGTCTGGGATGGATCAAAGAATGGAGAATATAACATGAAGGATGGATATAATCTCATAACCAATAGCTATAAGAGACCGAGGACCAAAATACCATTCAACTTATGTTGGAACAAAGGTCATCTTCCCAAAGAAGGTTTATGCATCTGGTTGGCCCTTAATTATAGACTCTTGACCGCAAATAGATTTAAGAAGATGAGATTCTTAGGACCTAGCAAGTGCCCTCTTTACGAAAAATGTGAAGAGGATATTGACCATTTATTTGTGAACTACTCCTTTTCAAGCCAATGTTGGAAATGGCTTTCAGGGAACTTGGGTTGGTCATCAAATTTTCCCTTTTCTCTTCTTGCGATGCTCCAAGCATGGCCATCCATTAAAAAGGATAGTATTTATGCTAACCTATGGTCCTCCACCCCCTCTACTTTAATATAGAAAATTTGGAAAGAGAGAAATAGAAGAATCTTCAAGGAAGAGAAATTGGATTGGAGGCAATTATGTAATAAGATCGAAGTGGCCATCATAGAGAATATTAACAGAAGAACATCTGAAATACAAAAAAAGGGATCTTCATATGAGCCATTGGGATGAAAAAATGAGAGGGAAATGGATAGGTATCACCCTTCCTCCCTTTATTGGCTCAGGAGACCAAGGTAAGGTCTCCAAGAGGAAAGAATGTGAATGATGCCCTCTAGAGGAGGGGTGGTTCAAGCTAAACTTTGATGGAGCTTCAAGAGGAAATCTTGGGAAAGCGGGTACTGGTTGTTGTATTGATAAGAAGGATGGTGTTGAAATTACCACCCTAGTGGCTCCTATTGGAATTGAAACAAATAATTGGGCAGAATTGTTTTCTTTAGTCAAAGGACTAAGGAAATGTATCTCTCTAGGATTACAATATTGGAGATTGAAGGGGATTCAACAATCATTATCAATTCTTTGAGGAAAGGGTCAACACCAAATTGGAAACTTAATTCCCTTCTCTCCCAGGATTTAAATCTATGTAAATATTTTTAAAAGATCACCATTAATCACATATACTGAGAGGGAAACAAGAAATATGATGAACTAGATAAGCAAAGAATAGATGGTATGACACGTAAATAGGATAAACTATTGAAACTAAAAATATACATTCATATATATATATATATATATATATATATATATAGAGAGAGAGAGAGAGAGATATATATATATATATATATATATATATATATATAAAATACATAAACAATCATGTCTCCTTTGGGGTTTTGATCTTGCTTCCCAGACAATTAAGTTTCTGTCGGTAGCAGAAATTTGGTTATTAAAAATTAATAGTGCCAAAGGAACCTACACATCTTCATCGACGGTGTTTGAAGACTGGAAGACCTAGAGCCAATTTAGAGACTTTGAATTATCCGGATATATAATCTGTGAAATGGCTCATGCATGTTTGTTGTCTAGGGTAACAAAATCAAGTTGGTAGGGTAAAAAAAAAGGATTCTTTCAAGTTATTGTTATGATAGAAAAGTCCCTCCCTATATAGGGAGGGAGAATAGTATACCCAAGGGATTGCTCGATGTACCCATTTTGGGGTATTATAAATAAGGTTAATATGAAGGGATAACATGGAGTAGAGTAGTTTGGTAGCTTGCAAGGCTCATAACCTTGAAGTCATGGGTTCAAATCCCATCTCCGCAAAGACACAAGAAATCTAAATACAATACAAATACGACTAAACCAATACGATAACTAGTCCATAATTATATTCTATAGATGGGCGGGTAGCGGGAATCGAACCCGCATCTTCTCCTTGGCAAGGAGAAATTATACCATTCAACCATACCTGCATTTGACTCATTATATGGGTATAATATATACCCATATATTACCATTCTATGGAGGTAAATTATTCTATTTCATCTAATAGACTGAAAAGATCGATTATCAATTATATTAATAAAAACCGAGCACCTTCATTACCTGGTTTTTATTTATTTATCGTAAATTCCTTTGTGAATAATTGAATTTATTTCTAATGGCCCTCGGGGGGGGGGGAGATTTTAAACCCAGAAGATCAATATATCTTCTTGATTATCCTTCTATGATTGGATCTATTGATAGTTTTACTACTAGAGTATAGAGACAGATATCTATAGCAAGGGCTCGATCTCCAGGAAAAGAAGAAGAGGACTCCTCATTAATAATTAAACCTTTTTCCTAGCCAACCTTGTTTTTAGGATTCTTATATGTTGGAGATAGTGTTTCAGAAAATTGTTAAACCTCACAGGATATAGATTATTATATATGTTTGGGAGACATTACCTATTTCTCGCCATATTATCTTCCTTTTCTCTTCTTACTTCACGATCCTAATGTTTAGATTGGTATGGAATATTAGTATGATTTTGAAAATTGCATGGGAAGCATGGTTAGTCAAATCATATCTTCTTAGTAAAAAGTCTTGACTGGATTAACTCTAATGATTATTTATGACATAATCTTCTTTCTTTTGGCTCTTACATCTTATACCCTAGAATATAACCGTTATTAGACAAGGTAGTTATTAATTCATATTAGTTTTTAGTAGGTAAAGAGTGCTCATTTTCCATTTTGGGCCTTTCATGAATGGGTAATAATAAATTTCTTTCTTTCTTTCTTTATTATTAATAGAAATTTAAAAGTTGAGATTGATTGTTAATTCATAAAATAGTTTTTGTACATACTAACAAGGATCTTAGCCAAGATTTTAAGTGGATATAGGTAACACATGCACAAAGGAACAAAGTTTCATAATGAAAACCCCTCGCTTACATTTTGTCAAAGGAAAAACCAGGATCTTATATTAGCAATTTAGATTCTAATCTTTCAAATGTAAAGACAATGGGATTGAAAAGTTTAGGATCTCAGTAATTTTTGTTTCTTTATTTCAATCAAATGCTAGAAGGATACGAATACTTGTAAAAAGAGGGAATGTCCTCTCAGAAACTTTATGTGTCAGAATCTGGACTATGGTCCTAGGCAAGGCTGGAGGTTTTCTCAACCCCACTCTTTCCTACCAGTGCTTGCACTGAGTGGGGTCTTTTGTAATATTTTTATACAATTAATTAATAAAATTCTCAGCTTCGACCTTTTATTGATAAAATAATAATAATAATAATAATAATAATTTTTTAAATTTTTAAATTTTTAAATTAATAAAAAATAACATTCAAATAACAAAACCCCTTTTTAATACACATATTTTCTCAATTGATTTCTTTAATAGAAAACTAGGGTTTCAGGCAAAACTAATTCCTTTTGAATATGATTTCACATGCAATTTCAAATTTAATTTTCTATGCAAAATATTAAGACAAATTTTTTATCTTCTCAGGGTAAATACCTTAACTAGAAAACAAGCTCACACAAATTTCTAAAATTTCTTCCTAGGTTTTCAAACCATCCAAATTGAATACCAAATCTAATTTAATATCAAACTCATCTCTAATGTCACAAAACCAAACTTGATTTAAACATAAATTCAATTCTAATTCATTCACATAAATAATTCTAGACACGAAGCAAACAATCTTTTCAAATGAGATAATTTTACAAAAAGAAGGTTTCAAACCCTGCCTCAAACAATACCTAAGAATTTGAAGCCAAGAAAGACCCAATTCAACCTTCAAAATCCAGGCTCTCTAACAATCTCAAACAATACCCACAAAAAACCAAGCTTTCCAAAAATCTTCAAAATTCATCCAAGAGAGCTCCTCCAAAACCTGGTAGACGTAATTTAGAATAATACCCAGAAACCCCTCATAAAGAAGACCTATTCCTCCTAGGGTTTCTAAAATATGCAAACCTTCAAAAACAAAACTCAACTCTCTCCACTGAATTTACATCAATTCACTTTGCATGAAAAATAACTCAATAATAAAATAATGTACTTTTAATTATAATTTATAGCTCAACTTTTAACTTTAAATTCTAATTCAATTTTCACTAAATTGAATGTGCAACTTAAACTGCATATAAACACTTAATTAGTTAGTAAATATTTTAGCACATAATTAACTATGCAAATTGATAAATTAAATATTAAATAAATCAACTATGCTTTAAATTTTAGATTTAGATTTAATAATTAATTAAACCCTTTTATTCCAAATTTAGACTTTAAATTAACTCTTTTAATTTAACAAAGGTATTTAATTAACTCTTAATTATTAAATATCTCTTATATCTAATATTTTCATATTCATAAAATATAACTATTCTAATCTCATGATTAATCTTAATTTAATTATATAAATCAAATCATCCACACAACAAAACTCATTTGACTCACAAAACATGAAACTCCATATCAAACAAAAACTAAGGGCTCACGAATTCATGTCACCTTGATGAATTCAAATGGGTAGAAATAGATACTTGTCCAATATTTTGGACAATCAATGGCTTGAGTTGGGATTTGGATTTTTATGTTATCTCCACTCTCTTACCATTGAGATGTTTGCGATAGGGTACGCTTATCCTAGCAATTCAAGGAAGTTGATGTCCGGTACCTACAAACCTGCATAAAACATGAGCATGTATAATTATAAACAAGCAATGGCAGGGATCGACCGATCGTGTGGATCTCACAAGAAAGTAACTACGACTTTGTCCCTTAATCACATCAAGCACATCAAACATAAATATAAAACATACACGCCAACCATACACATGCAAGTATGGGGTCAGTAAACCATAAGCATCAATGATATCCTAAAATATCCATAACATATAGAAAGTCAGACTATGGGAGGGATATTACATCTACCTCCCCTAAAATTAGGCTTACTCACGGAAGCCTACAAATAGATAAGGATATGCATCCCTCAAGCACAAAGCATTTTACTAAAACAAAAGGTGAAATGACATCTAAAAGAAAGCCATAAAATAAGGACATGATATACAATCATTAAGAGCAATATAATTCTCATTTAAGAATAAACCAAAAATCACACTGATCAATCATGTTCATTATTTAACAATTTAAATAGATCTAAATCTTTATTTGTTCATCATTATAAAAAACATCTAGTAATCAATTGTATAAAGCACACATTCATATTTATATCAAATAATAACTTAAGAATTTCATGCAAAACTAGTTAATGCAACACTCATGTCTAGAATTTAATTCAAACATACAAGTCTAATTTCATACCTCTAAGTTCATAAACAATAGTCTAAAATACAAGAGAGTTATATGTCTATGTTTTTGTTTCAAGTTTTCAACTATTTAGACATTTCGTGGGTGTACAAATTCTCAGAGTTCCTAGTGTAGAAACTTAGGCTCTGATACCAAGTGTAATGCTCTGGCAGGAAACCTAGAAGAAATTAACCTAAACATCCAACTAAGTTTACAAAATAAATCAATTTCTTAAGAGTTTATACAACAAAAATATTTTACAATGCAGAAGCAATACAATATAATTACAACTCATACATACAAGTACAACTCAAACATAGATTACAAATCTCAAGGGTTCCTTGACATAGATTACGTAAATATTAATTAATCTACTTAATGTAACAACCATGCAAGTCTCCACATAAATAAGTAGCACACCATATACATGAAATCCAGATACAAATGATACCACAAGGTATCCATAATGAAAGACATCCTCTGCACATGTTGTAGGATATGTAACAAAATTGGCATAAGGTACAATATGATATCTCTAAAATAATTGATACAATTTGATACAAGAACATAAAATAAGGAAGATAAAAATACATCTCTAACAATGTTGAACAAGAAGGTACAACTGCTACAGGGAATGTTAGAATCTCAAAAGGTAAAAGAATCATTACGATCGGACCTTGTGGAACCTAAATGGTGCACTCCTACCGTGCTGATGAGATAAAAATAGACCCCACTTGGATATCAAACACCAAAATCAATCACAGTGCAAGCTAAGAGAGGAATCTTGAAAGTTCTCTATCTCAAAAGGTGTATTGGGATAACAAAGGTAAAACTTACTCAACCAGAGGCAACCAACACATGTAGGAAACCTAAGATGCATATGGGGAAGTGTCATAACATGAGCCAACCCTAGAGTTATCCTAGCAGTCTCTCAAGACCCCAACGTCCTACTGACTCTATGTGGTATTAGTAATCCTCTCATATAGACAAGGTACCAACAATGTTATATCCAAATCCATGTAGAAGACTAGCATCATCTCACAAACCATCCTAGCCTATACTAGTGGTCAAGGCATGGGTGAGGAACTTAGACATCTTATTAATGTTTCTATCTTAGTAGATTTATAACATTATCACTTGCAATGAGTCACTTACAATAAGTTATCCTGGCATCCACTTGCGGGCCCCAACGCCTATTACAAGTCACTCCCCAACTAAACACTTAGTTAACCTACCTAGGCTCACAAACTAGATAACAATAGAATGATAACAATAATCCTCAAATGCATTCCATAATATAATACGAACACACTGGTTCTCACATAACCACAATAACATAACAACACTGTCAAAGTGTCTTTAAAACTACAAGCTTCAATTAAAAAAAAGTTGACAATACAGATCAAGACCATATTTCCCCATGTGAAATATGTAACCCAAACACAGTCATGTACATTACAACCCTCATACCAAATGATAAAATTACAAGGTGACCACATATCATATAAAATATTAATTCAAAATTAAGATTAAAATAATAATTACAAAAAAAATTTTACGCATTCCAAAAATACCCCAAAGCATCTAGTATACAATTTGTAATTTAGCCAACGTAGTTCCCCAATTGCAATCAATCAAAGTCTCAAAACATGCAAAAGTACCCAAAACCAATTTAGAAATTTCAGTTGACTAAAGCAATCATCTTGTTGACTAAAGTCCATTTGACTACAAAATCATTTATATAAATGTCTCATACATAACTATATATTTAAAATGAAATCTCATGTATATCAAAACACCATGTATTTAATAATAAAATAATGTTATTAATTTTCTAAATATAAATATAAATGAAAATATTAATATTAAAACCCACATGTAAAAAGAATTAATTAATATTTATTGATTAATTAACTTTTTTAATTGTTTTAAATTCAAAAATTAATAAATAATAATTTAAAAAAAAATTATATTTGAAAATTATTAAATAATAATAATAATATTTTTTTAAATTTGAAAATTTGAAAATTAATAAATAAATAAATAAAATATTCAAATTACAAAACCCCCCTTTTTAATACACATATTTTTTCTCAATTGATTTTTTTAATGCAAAACTAGGGTTTTAGGCAAAACTAATTTCTTTTGAATATGATTTCACATGCAATTTCAAATTTGATTTTCTATGCAAAATATTAAGACAATTTTTCTATCTTCTTGGTAAATACCTTAATTGGAAAAAAAACTTACAAATTTCTAAAATATCTTCTTAGATTTTCAAACCATCCAAACAAAATACCTAATCTAATTTAATATCAAACTAATCTAAAATTTCACAAAATGAAACTTGCTTTAAATAGAAATTCAATTCCAATTCATTCACATAAACAATTCCAGACACAAAGCAAACAATCTTTTCAAATGAAAGAATTTTACAAAAAGAAGGTTTCAAACCTTACCTCAAAAAATGCCTAAAAATTTGAAGTCAAGAAAGATCCAATTCAACCTTCAAAATCCAAGCTCTCTATCAATCTCAAACAATGCCCACAAAAAACTAAGCTTTCCAAAAATCTTCCAAATTCATCCAAGAGAGCTCCTCCAAAACCTGACAGACGTAATTTAAAATAATACCCAAAAACCCCTCATAAAGACCTATTCCTCTTAGGGTTTCTAAAACATGCAAACCCTCAAAAATAGAACTTAACTCTATCCACCTAGTTTACATCAATTCACTTTGCATTAAAAATAACTCAATAATAAAATAATGCACTTTTAATTATAATTTATAACTCAACTTTTAACTTTAAATTCTAATTCAATATTCACTAAACTGAATGTGTAACTTAAATTGCATATAAACACTTAATTAATCAATAAATATTTTAGCACATAATTAACTATGCAAATTGATAAATTAAATATTAAATAAATCAAGTATGCCTTAAATTTCATATTTGGATTTAATAATTAATTAAACCTTTTATTCCAAATTTAGACTTTTAATTAACTCTTTTGATTTGACAAAGGTATTTAATTAACCCTTAATAATTAAATATTCCTTATATTTAATATTTCTATATTCATAAAATATAACTATTCTAATATTATGATTAATCTTAATTTAATTATTTAAATCAAATAATCCACACAAGAAAATTCACTTGATTCACAAAACACGAAAATCAAATAACTCCATATCAAACAAACACCAAAGAAGGGTTCATGAATTCATGTCATCTTGACGAATTCGAATGGGTAGAAACATATACTTGCCCAATATTTAGGACAATCAATGGCTTGAAATGGGGTTTGGATTTATATGTTATCTCCACTCTCTTATCATTGAGATTTTTGTGATAGGGCACACTCATCCTGGCAATTCAGGGAAGTCGATGCATGGTATTTGCAAACCTGCATAAAAGATGAACATGTATATACATGTATAAATATAAACAATCAATTGTGAGGATCGGTCGATCGTGTGGATCTCACAAGAAAGTAACTATGAATCCACCCCTCAACCACATCAGGCAAGTCAAATAGAAATATAAAACATACACGCCAACCATACACATGCAAGTATAGGGTCAGTAAACCATAAGCATCAGTGATATCCTAACATATAACTCATCATCTTAAAATAACCATAACATATAGAAAATCAGACTATGGGAGGGGTATTACATAAGATACCTTATAAATTATGGTATGGTCATACACCTAGCGTTAAGTCCTTCAAAGTCTTTGGTAGTAGATGTTATATCAAGAGAGATGAGTTCATTGGAAAATTTGATCTTAAGAATAATGAAGGTATTTTCTTGGGATACTCAACTAGAAACAAGACCTACAAGAGTTTTAACAATAGGACAAACAATATGATTAGCAATACAATTGTTAAGGTGGATAAACAACCTAAAACATCTGATGAATCCAACAAGAAAGAATCAGATAATGTCTAGGAGATTGTGTATGTGCAACCTAAAGTGCAAGATACAGTTGAACAAAACAATGAGGAAGAAGTGGTTTAACTAGAAGAACCTCTTAGATCTAAACTGATTATTCCAATGTATGTAAAGCTGAATCATTCTACTAATCAAATCATAGGTGATAAACATGCAGGTGTGAAAACATGAATAAAAATTAAGGAAATTACATGTATGATTTCAAAGTTTGAGTCTAAGACCTTGAATGAAGCTTTGAAGAATGATAATTGGATAAAAGCCATGGAAGAGGAACTTGATCAGATTTAAAAGAATGTCACATGGAAACTTATCCTAGACCAACAAAAAATAATGTGATTGGTAAAAAATGGGTCTTCAGAAATAAACTAAATGAAGATGGGGAAGTGATCTGCAATAAGACAAGACTTGTATGTAAGAGATATGCACAAGAGGAAGGATTAGACTATGGAAAGACCTTTTCTCCAAAGGCAAGGCTTGAAGGGGTAAGAATCTTACTCGCTTATGCATCTTACAAAAGGTTTAAGGTTTTCTAAATGGATGTTAAATCTACTTTTCTAAATGGAGTTTTTGAAGAAGAGGTATACATAGAACAACCAGATCGGTTTGCATTGACAAAGAATAAGGATATGGTGTCCAAGCTACAAAAGATATTCTATGGACCAAAACAGGCACCTAGAGTATGGTGTGAAAGGCTACACTCTTATCTTGTTAAGATTGGTTTCGAAAGAACAAATGAAGATAGCAATGTATACTTTAAGGCTGGAGGTGACAAGTTACTGCTAGCTTAAGTATTTGTGGATGACATAATATTTGGTGGAAATGATTAAATGACTTTGGTATTTATAGAAGAGATTAAGAAAGAATTTAAAATGTCAATGATTGGAGAAATTAAGTTCTTCATTAGATTAAAGATTTCACAGCTAAAGGATAGTATCTATATCAGTCAGTCTAAGTATATAAAAGAAGTGCTCAAAACCTTTGGAATGGAAGACTCCAAGCCTGTTGGAAACTCCATGGTGATCATATGCAATCTGTCTAAAGATAATGAGTTAAGTGCAGTGGATGCAACCCTATATAGGTCTATGATAGGCAAGTTGCAATATGTTGTTCATAGCAGACCAAACATTGCTCGAGTAGTTGTAATAGTGGCTAGATTTCAAGAAAATCCTAAGGAATCCCACATGGTGGTAGCGAAGAGGATATTAAAGTACTTGAAAGGGACTGAAGACTTTGGTTTATGGTATGCACATAAAGGTGATTTTTCCTTGAGTGTGTTTACTGATGCAGATTGGGCATGAAATATCGATGATAGAAAAAGTACAAGTGTAGGAGCTTTCTTCTTACGAGGGAGACTTGTATTATGGACAAGCAAAAAGAAAAATTGTATTTCCAAATCTAATGTAGAAGCTGAGTATGTGGCAGTTGATATCAATTGTACACAGATTGCATGGATCAAGCAGATCCTAGAAGGAATCAAAGAGAAGGTAACTGAACTGGTAACTATTTACTATGATAATACAAGTGCAATTAACATTTCAAAGAATCCAGTGATGCATTCTAAGACAAGACACATTGCAATCAAGTATCATTTTATAAGAGAGAAAGCACATGAGAAAGAAGTTAAGTTGGAAAATGTACCAACCAAGGAACATATATAGTAAACATATTTACTAAGCTACTACCCAAGGATACTTTTGAGTATTTAAGAGGTAAGCTAGGGGTTACACCTCTACCTAAACAAAATTAAGATGTTGCAGCATCAATCTAGTGGACTCATTAAATATTTTTCATTATGGATTGATGTTAAGGGGACTAATCCTTAGGGGGAGCAGTTGGAGGAGAAGAAGATTGTTATAGCTTAAGGTAACCTTTGTTGTCTGGTGCATTTGGCATTGTTTTCAAAGGGGTAGAAGATTTGGGAGATGACTACCAAAAGAAGATAGAGAGTTATCAGGAGAAGATTAATAGCTAAAGGGGAGTATTTTTCATTAGGAAGTTTGTGATGTTGTCAGGATTATATTGCAGTGTTTCCATCAATGTCAAAGGGAGAGATTGTTGGCATAATTGATGAATAGATTATTGAGTGTCGTGTGGTATTGGTTTGATGACAACAAGATCAGTTATTTTATTGTCACTGATGTCAACTTAGTGTTGTGTTACTTGACAATGTTCCTGATGTGCTGCTAAATATCTAGTATTACAAAAGGAATTTGAGTGTGTGGTTCTTATGGGAGACTTAGAGCTATCCTTATATTTTTTATGTTGGATCGTAGAGGTTGGAAACATGAATGGAGAGAGTTATGATTGATTGAAAGTTGATAGATCATCTAGAAGAATAGATAGTGACAAACGAAAAATGATTTGGGTGTTATATCAAATCGGTGTGGATTCAAGTGTCGTGGTTTAGTCAAAATTATTGTAACTAAGCTATGAGATTGATATCACAAATGCAATATGATTGGAGTACCACAAGACATATTTTTAATAACAAAGATTAGTTTGTGCAAAATGTCTAAGTTTTTGGAACATTTGGTGTTAAATCATCAACTAGTGATGGTGCTATTGGTTGTAGTGAATATTTTTGTGTTCTAGGTTTCATGGTGATGTGGTAGATTTGGTTTATAATTATGAATTGATCTCACATTGTTCAAGGTGATTGAATTTATGAAGCCTTTGAAATCGTGTTGGAAAAGTTAAGAAGTTTGACTATTCTTGATCAAATTGAGGTGTGGGTGCATTTGGAGGCTAACATGAATTTGTATATGTATTTTCTTGTTTGGTAATAGGTTTTGGCAAAATAGGATGAAGTGAAAAAGATTCAAATGGTGCAATTTAAATGTAATACCTTTTCTTTAAGGTGGTGGCCGACCTAGTGAGTGAAAAAAATATTTGTATTCAAATTGACAAATTGTGAAGTTGTAGATTGTGGATGTCACGGTGTGGTCGAGAGAAGAGTGAAGATAGCCTGCAAGAAGAAAATTTTTGAGCTTAATTGGATATGTACTACAAAAGGAGGAGTGTTATTCTCATAAAATTGTACTTGTTGAATCCTCATAGATTCTCCAAGAAAATCCCTTTACCGGGTATATCCTAAAAGGTCTTGAATTGAAATCTTCTAACCAGGTGGCTCTTTAATTAAGGTTCTAAATCCCCTAATCGAGTTACTCCTAACAAGGATAGAGGTAAATCTCTTAACCAAGTGACTCCTAATAGAGCCTTTCTCCTAATAGGGGTATTTGTAAAGCTCCTAACAAGGCTAAGTCTTTAGCATGACATACTTCAAAAGAGAGAAAATATTTTTGGGTACTAATTCCCAGAGTGGTTTTTCCTTCTAATAAAGGGTTTCCATAAGAAAAATATTGGTGTTCTTATGTTGCATGTTTGGATGGTTTCACTTGTTTCATTGTTTATTACTACACAAATCATCACTAGATGAATTTTGTTGAATGGTTAATAAAAAATATGAAATTGGTAGAATCTTGGACCTTATAATACTAAAAATTGGTATTAGATCTTTGGTCCTCTTTGTGGAAAGCTTAACAACATTAGGAAATTATCCAATGATGAAGAAGGAAGGTCCTAAATTCACAAGAGAAAACTACACCATACTGAGTGATTAGATGAAGATTTATCTAAAGGTATAAGGAACCAGTTATGGAATTATGTCAAGCATAAATATGTAATCCCTACTGGAACTCTTACTACATATCAATTGAAGGAGCAATAAGAGAATATAAAAGCATTGGAAGCTATTGTAAGTACTCTATTTGATATTGAATACATTGATATACATGGGCTAGAGACTTCTTATAAGGTATGGGAAAAGAAAAAATTAATCTATGGTGGAGACAAACATGTGCAAAAACCCAGGGTAGAAAGTTCAAAGGGTAAATACGATGACAGAAAATGGAGGAAGGTTAGAACATTGCTCAGTATGGCGTAAGAATAAATGAAGTAGTTGGTGCTATCAAAAGTGTTGGAGGTAACATCAAAAAACAAGATATGGTAAGTAAAATGTTGAGAACCCTATTACCAATTTATACCATTAGAGTTTTTGTCATTCAAGAATTGAGAACAATAGATAATTTCTCTATTGATGGATTGATTGGTAAGCTTACTACATTTGAATTGAGTAACTATGACAATAGTATACATAAAGTTAAAGATGCTTTCAAATCCTCTTTGTATATGGATTCAATGAAATAGGGTAAAGAGATAAGTCGTGAATCAGCCAGTATGTCTAGTTATTCCAGGGAAATTGAATCCATTTTGGATGAAGAAAGAAAGCAAGAAGAACTAGAAGTATTACTTCCATAGAGACTGCCTAGAGGTATCGATAAGTACAGAGGAAAGTTACCTTTGAAGTGTTTCTCATGCAACAAGATAGGACATATTCTTGCCTGGTGTCCTAATGGTGAGCACAAGGAAAAGTTTAGAAGATTCAAAGAAAAAGGTAAGAAACAATGCTATATTGTAGTGGATGAAGGTGTAACTGATGAAGAGTAAAGATGATGAAGAAGAAGAAATAGTATTTTTTATGGTAAAAGAAGACACCTTAGAAGGTGAAAAGGCACTGGTCTCACACATGGAATACAATAATGAGTGGGTTACTGATAGTGGTTGGTCACATCACATGATTGGTGACAAAAGCAAGCTCATAAAGCTAGAAGAATTTCATGGTTGTCTAGGCAGGTTTGGAAACAACACACACTGCTTGGTAAAAGGTAAAGGTTCAATTTCCTTAAATGAAAAAATCAATTTTGATGATGTCTATTTGGTAGATCTAAGACATAACTTGCTGAGTGTTGGTCAGTTGAATGACAAAGGCTATCACCTAGAGTTCAAAGGAGGTATATGTAGGATACTTGGAAGCTCAAGAGATATGATTGCTACTAGGAGGCTAACGAAAGGCAATTTATTCCATCTGAATACTATTGTTAATAGTTGTTTGGTTGCTAGAGTTGAAGACAGTTGGTTGGGCCCTAGAAGGTTTTGTCATGTGAATTTCGATAGCTTGATCAAATTTAGTAATTCAAATGCAGTTGTGGGATTTCCACAACTAGTTAATCCAGATAATGTAATGTGCAAAGAATGTCATTTGGGTAAAGATTCTACTTTCAATAGTAAGGCATTTTAATCTAAGAATATATTAGATTTGGTACATACTGAACTTTGTGGTCCTATGAGACCAAGGAGTTATAATGGTGATAAACATTTTATGTTATTTATTTATGACTATTCAAGGATGACGTTGGTGACTTTATTAGAGGATAAATCCAAAGCTTTCTACAAGTACAAAGTGTTTAGGGCACTAGTTGAGAATGAACCAGACAAAAGATTGAAGTGTTTAAGGTCACATAGAGGAGGATAGTTTACTTCATGGGAGTTTGATGAATATTGTGAGAATGGAATCAAAATACACATTTCATCCCCAAGAACTCTACAAATGAATGGTTTTACAGAAATAAGGAGCACGACTATAGTAAATGAAGCTAGGAAAATGATGATTCAAGGTGATGTACCTAATATGTATTGGAGAGAAACCATTAGAACTGTAGTATACACATTGAACTCAGTACAATTAAAGAAAAGAACCGATAAGAAACCTTATAATGGTATGGTCATACACCTAGTGTTAAGTATTTCAAAGTCTTTAGTAGAAGATTTTATATCAAGAGAGATGAGTTCACAGGAAAATTTGATCCTAAGAGTGATGAAAGTATTTTCTTTGCATACTCTACTAAAATCAAGGCTACAAGTGTTTCAAAAAAAGAAGAAACAAGATGATTGAAAGTACAAATGTTAAGGTGGATTAATATCCTGAAAAATCTGATGAATCCAAGAAGAAAGAATCAGAGAATATCAAGGATATTGTGTATGTGCAACCTAAAGTGCAAGATAGAGTTGAACCAAATAATGAAGAAGAAGTGGTTCAACTAGAAGAAGAAGCTACTAGACCTTAACCAGTTATTCCAAGGTATGTGAAGTTGAATCATTATACTCATCAAATCATAGGTGATAAAGATGCAGGTGTGAAAAAAAGAAGACATATTAAGAAAAGTACATGTTTGAGCCTAAGACTGTGAATGAAGCTTTGAAGAATGATGATTGGATAAAATCCATGGAAGATGAACTTAATTAGATTGAAAAGAATGACACAAGGACACTTGTTCCTAGACCAATAGACAAGAATGTGAATGGTTCAAAATGGGTCTTCAAAAACAAACTAAATGAAGATGGGGAAGTGATCTGCAACAAGGGAAGATTTGAATGTAAGGGATATGTAGAAGAGGAATGATTAGACTATGGACAAACCTTTTCTCTAGTGGAAAAACTTAAAGGGGTAATAATCTTACTTGCTTATGTAGCTTACAAAAGGTTTAAGGTTTTCCAAATGGATGTTAAATCTTCTTCTCTAAATGAAATTTTTGAACAAGAGGTATACATAGAACAACCAGATGGGTTCCCATTGACAAAGAACAAGGATATGGTGTGCAAGCTACAAAAGGAACTATATGGATTGAAACAAGTACCTACATTATGGTATGAAAGGTTTCACTCTTATCTTGTTAAGATTGGTTTCAAAAACAAATGAAGATAGAAATGTATACTTGAAGGTTGAAGGTGACAAGTTACTATTAGCTTAAGTATTCGTGGATGACATAATCTTTTTGTGGAAATGATGAAATGAGTTTAGCATTTGCAAAAGAGATGAAGAAATAATTTGAAATGTCAATGATTGGAGAAATTAATTTCTTCATTAGATTGCAAATTTCACAGCTAAAGGATGGTATTTATATCAGCCAGTCTAAGTATATAAACAAAGTGCTCAAAACCTTTGGAATGGAAGACTCCAAGCCACTTGGAACCATCATGGTGATCAGATGCAAGTTGTCTAAAGATGTTGAGTCAAGTGCAGTGGATGCAACCCTATATAGGTCTATGATAGGCAAGTTGTAATATGTTGGTCATAGCAGACTAGACATTGCTCAAGCAATTGGGATAGTGGCTAGATTTCAAGAAAATCCTAAGGAATCCCACATGGTGGAAACAAAGAGAACATTTATGTACTTTAAAGGGACTAAAGACTATGGTTTATGGTATACTCATAAAGATGATTTCTCCTTGAGTGTGTTTATTGATACAGATTGGGTAGGAAACATCGATGACAAAAAAAAGTACAAGTGGAGGAGCATTCTTCTAATGAGGGAGAATTGTAACATGGACAAGCAAAACAGAAAAATTGTATTTATCAATCTATAGTAGAAGCTAATTATGTGGGATTTTCTATCATCTGTACATAGATTGCATGGTTGAAGCAGATCCTAGAAGGAATGAAAGAGAAGGTAACTGAACTGGTAACTATTTAATGTGATAATACAAGTGAAATTAACATTTCAAAGAATCCAGTGATGCACTCTAAGTTAAAACACATTGCAATCAAGTATCATTTTCTAAGAGAGAAAGTGGAGGAGAAAGAAGTTTAGTTGAAATAAGTACCAACCAAGGAACAAATAGAAAATATATTTACCAAGCCACTACCCAAGGATACTTTTTAGTATCTACGATGTAAGCTATGGGTTACACCCCTACCTGAACAAAATTTAGATGTTGTTGCAACATCAATCCCATGGATTCATTGAATATTTTTCACTGTGGATTGATGTTAAGGGGACTAATCTTTAGGGGGAGAAGTCAGAGGAGAAGAATATTGTTGGAGCAAAAAGTAACCTATGTTGTGTGGTGCCTTTGAAATTTTTTTCAAAGGGGGAGAAGATTTGGGACAAGACTTGTGAGATGACTACCAGAAGAAGATAGATAGTTATCAGGATAAAATTATTAGCTAAGGGGGACTAATTGTCATCAAGAAGTTTGTGATGTTGTCATAATTATATTGTGCTATTTCCATCAATGCCAAAGGGGTAGATTGTTGGTATAACTAATGCATAGATTGTTGAGTGTTGTGTGGTACAGGTTTGATGACAAGAAGATCAGTTATTGTGTTGTCATTAATTCCAACTTAGTGTTGTATTGGTTGACAATTTTCATGATGTGTTGCTAAGTATACAATATTACAAAAGGAATTTGAGTGTGTGGTTATTATGGGAGACTTAGATTTGTCTCTAGATGTTGTATGTTAGATCACATAGGTTTGCAACATAAATGGAGAGAGTTATGATCAATTGAAGGTTGATAGAGTAGCTAGAAGAACAGATAGTGACAAATGATAAATAATTTGAGTGTTTTATCAAATTGGCGTGGATTCAAATGTTGTGATTTAGTCAAAATTATCTTAACTAATCTATGAGATTGATATCACAATGACAAGATGATTGGAGTACCAAAAGGCATAGTTTAAATAACCAAAAGATCACTTTGTACAAAATGGAATGTTTTTTGGAATTGTTTCTATTAGATCCTCAATTGGTGATGAAGTGGTTGGTTGCAGTAAATTATGAGGGGTTTCTAATTTGGAAGTAGTGATTAAGGTATTCAGTGTGAAAATAATTTGTTTCTTAAAAGATTAAAAATAAAATATGAAGTGATTAGTTGAGAAAAGAAGATGGTGTAATTTTTCAATAAACATAATGATGTAAATAAAATTAAATAATGTTTATTTACTAATATTCAATACATAGACATTATATTTGTTCAAATTTTATTTAGGATATTAAGGTATCATCATTTAGAAACATATACAATCATATTGATTGGCATAGAATGGAAACATACATATGTTATTAGATGAATGACTCTTAGTTAATTGTATTCAATTCATATGATCAATTTTTGAATTAGTTTATCAGTTTTATGATATCCTGTATATTTAACAGTGAAGGATATTGAGTTATGTAGAAAGAGAGGGTATTTTGTATCTTGAAGAAATATATTTGTTACTTGTGCACAATCAGATTATATTGATCACAAATACCTAAACAAGGTTATAGGAATTTATAACACTGTATCATACATTGTTACACAAAAGCATTATTTGTGTTGGATATTATATGGTATTAGGTTATAGTTACCATGCAAGATCAAAATTTCTAAGTCTGTGTATGGAAAATTGTAATGAAGTGTAAATCCAATGAGGCATAAAAGACTATCAATGAGATAGCATTGTTAATGAGACAGTTGTACAACTAGTGAGGCATTGTAAAAAGATATTTTAGATTAATCCAGTGAGGTACTTCAAGTGGTTTTTTCCCCAAGAGGGTTTCCACTCGAGACATGTCTTGTGTTACAATTTAGCTTTAAAAATTGAATGGAGAGAGTTATGATTAATTGAATGTTGACAGAGCAACCAGAAGAAAATACAATGAAAAAATATGAATGATTTGAGTGTTCTATCAAATCAGTGTGGATTTTGATGTTGTGGTTCAGTCAAAATTATCTTAACTTAGCTATGAGATTGATATCACAACCGCAAGAAGATTGGAGTACTGCAAGGCATAGTTTTAATAACCAAAAGATCGCTCTGTGTAGAATGGAAAAGTTTTGGAATAGTTGGTGTTAGATCCTCAAGTAGGGATGATGTGATTGGTTGTGGTAAATTGTGAGGGATTTCTAATTTGGAAGCAATGATTAAGGTATTCAGTTTGAAAATAGTTTGTTTCTTAAAAGATTAAAAAGAAGATATGATGTGATTAGTTGAGAAAAGAACATTGTATTATTTCTAATTAATAAGGATAATGATGGAAATGAAATTAAATAATACTTTTTTATTAATATTCAGAACATAAACATTATATTTATTTAAAAAATTTTGAGGCTATTAAGGTATCATCATTCAAAAATATGTACAATGATATTGATTGACATAGAATGAAAGCATACATATTTTATTAGATGAATGACTCTAGGCAGTTGTATTCAATTTCTATGATCAGTTTTTGAATTAGTTTATTAGTTTTACAATATCCTATATTTCAATAATGAAGGATATTAAGTTATGTAGACAAAGAGGGTATTTTGTATCTTGATGAAATATATTTGTTACTTGTGCACAATCATATTATATTGATAAAAAATACCTAATCAATTTATAGGAATTTGTAACATTGTATCATACATTGTTACAAAAAAGAATTATTTGTGTTGGATATTATATGGTATTAGGTTATAGTTACCATGCAAGATCAAAATTTCTGACTCTGTGTGTATGAAAAATTGTAATGAAGTGTAAATTCAGTGAGACATAAAATACCAGATCAGTGAGATAGCATTGTCAATAAGACTATTGTACAACTAGTGAGGCATTGTAAAAATATATATTAGATTAAGCGAGTGAGGCATTTCGAGTGGTTTTTCCACCAAGAGGGTTTCCACTTGAGACATATCTTGTGTTACAATTTTACTTAATTTTTTGAGTAAATTTGGATTTAAAAATTGATACATTATTCCACATCACTGATATCCCCCCTCCTCTGCACTCCTTCCTCCCCCACCTCTCAGTGATATTGTACTCCAATAGGATCGACACCTAGAGAGCTTGAAATTTCAAGAGCGGGATTAATGATCATTGGAGTGGTTGTAGATGCAAAGTCAAACATCAAAACTATATAATAATATACACCATATGTGCCACATTCCATTAGAACCATTTTTATACCTCTGACATTTGCATTGTGACAATTATATTTTCAGATTTGACCCTCTATAGATACTTGTATATGATTATTCAAGATTCTAGATACCACCATTCTTTTTAGATTTGTATCTACTTGTTTCATTTTATGAGATGCACGTGGTATTATTATAGTATGTTTGTGTTGTTATTTTAGTTCATTATATGCATTTGTGATCGCTTAGCTATTTCCATGTTTAGATGTTTGACCTCATTTAAGGAAATGTATGTGCTTCAACTATTCGATATGCACATATGCACTCGACAAGTATTTTTTATTAAGTAAAAATAGGTTTTGAAGGGACCTGAAACCCTTTATAAGGTCAGAAAAGTTATTCAAAGAAATCCCACAATATGAGATGAACACAGACCAAAAAGAGGGTTTTGACAACAGGCTCCCTCAACCTAGATCTAACATAGCATGAACACAACAACATGCCAGTAAAGAAAATTAAGATTTTCCCTTACCCCTTTTCATGTGGGATCAGAGTGTCACGTTTGTTAGTAAATGGATTTGTCCTCACAAAAATACCTTCACAAATAACCCTTAAATTCCCATAATGAGAAGACAAACCAAACTAACAGTTAGAAAGGCTATCATGAGATTGATAACTTTCCTCTGAATTGTGAGGTACAGCTCCGTCTTTAGTGACATTCAATGAATTAAATAATGATTATGTCTTTAACCAGAAGAAACAAAGGCTATTAACATTCATTCATCACTATGAAATGAATGTGATTACAACATAAAAGATTTAGAGAAAAATAAACAAATGATCAACTAATCACCTAATCAGTCTTCCCCAATCACAGAGAAATCAAGGGTAGATTAAGAATTTCAATCTCTAAAACATAAGCGCACAAAACCAATAGATTTAAAATGCAGTCATACACTTAACTTGGTGATGCAAAATAGTACTCAAAAATATGAGTGAAATAATCAAATGATTAATTTCAATCAGAGAAAGAAATATTCAGACCTATAGATCTAATGTACAAATTCCCATTTATTTCTATGTACACAATAAAGACAACCTCCAAATCATTTTACCCCTGCATCCCTATTAAGTTTCTCAGAAAAAAATAAAAATATATTAACTCCCCCAATTCCCTGTTACAATAAGCACCCAAAAATAAATTTTCCTCTCTTTAGCCCACTAACTTGTCAGGAAAAGGAACTCCCTTTTTCCTCCATCCTTTTACATTAAATAGTTTTACGGGATTATTATTTCAGTTTTATAACTGAATCTTGGAAATATTAATAATTAATCTTTCTTATATCTTTCATATCTCTCTCAATGATTTGATTTTTTTTATTTTGTGAAAAGGTCTAATCTTTTAAACATACTTCATTTTTCTAACCTGATGAATATGTTTTTTTTTCACTTATAGGCAAAAGGTATTTGTCCATGTTTTCTATGTAGTGTATTTCACCTCAAGTTTGTATGAAAGTAATTCTGACAATATTTACTTTGGGGATTTTCTTAGGAATCAATTTGCATGCTGGTTTTCACATCTTAAATCAACTTTTCCATACACTGTTATCTAGTGACAATGTTAGGAATTCAAACATTCACTACATTGAGCTTCGATAGGGGAACTGTTGTAGCTATGGAAACTTCTTCAACTATTGCAGGTGATTGTAGTGAGAACCACTAACAATTATTCCACTCTAACCTCCCAACAATGATAACTTGGTACACAACAAAGAGAGAACTACATGCAATACCATATGGTGGCTTACCATAAAACTTAGAATGCAAAACTCTATATGGATTAGAGCCATTGGAGAGAAAAGCCGCATTGAAGATAATTGGTATATCCGTGGATGTAGGAGGCTTGTATTCTCATGCTCCATTTTCTTCCTTCACAGTGCCACCAACAATCAATTGAGACCTTAGTGACTCCATATCATTTTGTTGTTAATGGCAAGTTTCCTTAAGATCATCAAGCTACAAATTTAATTTGTTGATTTCTCTTGACATTTTTTATATACTTCTAGGTAGGCACTTAGATAATTCATGAAGTCTTCTATCTCCTTGAAAGTATTAAACCATGACATTAGTATGTTGTAGCCTTTTCTTCTGCAATAAATGAAATCCATGCTTCTGTAGTCTGAATAAGAGGTCGGTGGCCTCTTTGATATAATGTCACATAGTTGATCATAAATTTTGAACACAATTATATTTCCTTAATCGCTCTGGTGAAATTTTAGAAAACTTGATTTAGGAAAATATATCCAAAATTTAGGAAGATCCAATGGTGGAATTAAAAGTTATGCCCCTTGCATTTTGGTATGATTTGCAACTCATCATGCACATGGGTGAATATCCATTTCTAATAGACATTAATTTATGACTGGTTAATGGAGCTTTCCTCTTCTTTTGTAAACTTTCCATTTTCTCTAGCCAAAGGTATATGATATGTTGATTGCATTTGAAATTTATCAAGACTTTTTCTGACCCTAAATATTACAAAGAAAATGAAAGTGCACTAGAACATGTAATTATAGCCTACATCTAGAAATTTTAAACTCAAACCTACACTTTTGAATCAACGAGCTTGTGCTTTTGAACTGATGAGTTGTGCCTTTGAGCTTGAACCTTAAAACTTTGATGCACACTTTTGAACCTTGGTTCTATTTGCAACTTTGATCTGGTGAGCCTATGTTTTGAACTTTGAACTTTGTGGTTCGAGGTTCAAGTTCAACTGCTTCTTGCAATGTTGCTCCTTCACAAAACATAAGCTTCATGAAAGAATTTTTAACAAAATCAAAACAAGACATGGGAAAATTAGGGAAATTTCTCCATGTGGCTCGATTTTTAAAATTTTAAACTTGGGTGCCATAGATAAAGCCAACAATGTCAAAATAGGGTGAAGACCTCTTAGAATTTTTACCTTTTGTCGTAATCCATCTCTCTTCCACTATAGTAGTCACACTCTACCAAGCCAAATCATCCAACTCAAAGGACTCAACTACGAGGGCACAATGAGAAGAACTAGAGAAAGGACCAACATTTTCCTCAAGCACAAGGCCAACAACATCTGAGGAGACATCACTAGCGACAAAGTCAGTAGAACAGGCATTCACCTAAGAGACAAGGACAACCACCGAAGGGACAGCACCAGAAACACATTTGACAATGGGAGCCCTATCACAAACATTCTAAGACATAATTGAATCTGAGCCAACAGTCTCAACCAATCCAAAATCTGTACCAGAAGCCTTTCGCACATTGGTATCAATAGAAAGCACATGATCCTCCTCTGCAACCACTTGAGAGAAACTCCTCTGGGGAAAGTTCTTGTAAACCGTTTAATGTTGGACAGAAGTATTTTTATAGTAATAAGTGGCCCTCCTAGATTTCTCTAGATCGCACTTAGCTACCACATGGCCAGCTCTAAAACACCTCTTGCACCTAAAGGGAATCCTAGGAGATGACACTAAAATAGGGACAATTGCCACATGGAAAGCTCTAAAACACCTCCTGCATAAGGCCATCAGCATCTAAGGAGACAACACTAGTGACAAAGTCAATAGAATAAGCATTCACCTAAGAGACACATACAACCCCTAGAAGGACAACACCAACATCGCACTTGACAGTGGGAGCCCTATCATAAATATTCTTAGACACAATCAAATTTGAGCCAACAATCTGAACCAATTCATAATTTGTACTAGAAGCCTTCCACACATTGGAATCAACAAAAGGCATAGGATCCTCATCTGCAACCACTTGAGACAAATTCCTTTGGGACTAGTTCTTGTAAAGTGTGTAATGCTTGATAGAATTATTTTTCTAGCAAGAAGTGACCCTCTTAGATTTCTATAGATCACACTTAACCACCACATGGCTAGCTCTAAAACACCTCCTACACCTGCAGGGGATTTCTTCATAGTCCAAAGGTTGATTCCAACAACCCTTAGCAGAGACAAGCTTGATCTCCTTTAGAAGCCCCTTAGAGACATCTAAATCCACCAGAATCCTGGAAAAGGTTGAGTGGTAAACATGAGAGGAATCCTCATCCACCATAAAAAATTCCCCAACGGCCTCACCCACTTCCTCAAGAAGAGAATCCACCCAAAGATGAAGGGGGAGGTAGGGAAGTCTAACCAAAATAAGCATCTTATTGAATGTTTTCAAATAGGGGTTGAAATCTGGATGCCAAGGTTTAACCATCAGCATGAAGCGATCATCCTAGCTAAAGAAATGATCACACAAAATCATATTTCTATCCACAACATTATCAATTTTGGCAATAAAAAACTATTAGCCAAAGGGAAAATATGGACAGTACCAGTAGTAATATGATCCTAGTGTTGGGAGATCTAGGCAGGTAACTTCAAGAGACTAGGCCAAAATCCCCTGAATCTATAGATCAATCTATGAGAAGAAATATCAGAAGTGGCCTGATCAATTTCAGCCACCATATCAACCTCCAAAGAGATAGCAATAAACTTGGAGATGAGGAAAGACTTTGTCTTTGCCAGCTTCTTTTTAACACCAAGCCCCTACCCCGTTACAATCTTGGAAGAGGGACCAAACAACCCCATAGAGGGAACCTGAATCACAAAGGGAGAAACCTTACCCCCACATCCACTTGAGTGGACACCATCAGAAGCAGGCTTAGGAGCCGCCAAAGAATCTTCTCTCTTCAAAGAAGAAACACCCTCCTTGGACACCACGACTAGAGAGGAAAAATGATCTGACAACAAAGACTTACCCCCAACCCTAGGACACAATCCACATCCAACAATAGTGGCAAGAGGAAGGCACATAGTCCCCAAACCAAGGATGAGGGAAGCAGTGCCAATGATGACATTCGCAGGCATGGAAACTCTATTGTGGGAGAGTGAGAGAGTCATCTTTAGTCACCACTCCAAAAGTATTGAGTGGTTACAATTATTTTTAATTTTCCCACCTTGCTTCATAGGTCAATTATTCCCTAACGGTGGTTATGATGTGACATCCCATCAACCAATTTCCACTATACATTACCCATAGTACTCACTTTTGAGTATGATTTCCCATTTTTGTTATTAGTGTTATACCTCAATTACTAATATCAATAATGCTTCAGAAGCCCTAACCCCAAAGTGTTCAAGTGGTAACAAATGTTCAAATGTGATGTTGGGAATAGGGTTGAGTGGTCTAAACATGCAAACAAGGAATCAATCCCATTCACATCAACATAAATAGTAAAGTACAAAATAGATATATAAACTTTGATAATGGATCTAGAAATGGTAAATGAAAGGGAACTTATCATCAAAATTTGGGCCTAAAAATGCAAGATTAATATTGGGCTAGTCAAACTCATCTTGAAGCTATCTGTTGTAGATATAATAAATAGATTAAATCAAGATGTTGCATTGATCATCTTCGTAGAATTTCATTGAAAAGTGTAAGGAAACTCAGGTGTGGAAACAACTTCCTACACTAATCTCTAAAGGAAAGTATTGTGCAAATTCTTTTAAATCCTTACAATTTAAGATTTGTTAACTACTTTAACAATATATTGCAGCCATATATCATGCATACAGAAAATAGAGAATGTCACAAAGATTTACCCTGGGGAAAACCTTTCGGTAAAAACCCCAGCACTCCAAAACCTGCACAATGTATTTATCAAAACTATTACAGTTTACAATACACTTGCAATGCAAGTTCTTTCAGAAGATTTCCAACTCTTGAAGACAAAATGCGGTAGCATAAAAACATTCCAAAAAATACTAACTTCACCTATCTTCACAACCCTAAAAAATGCTTATATCATGCACTTCCTTTTTTAGGGAAACTTCCAAAGATAGTTGTATTAGGGTTTTACCATTCTCTGAGAAAATAGGAACCCAAACCCCACGATTGTAGAAGAGTGTACAGTACTCAACTTTATCAGTTGCCACATGTCTTGAATGTCTTCACCCATCATTGAATCTTCTAGACATAGCTCTTACGTGTCATAGGAATCTATCATAACCATTTCAGCCATGATCTCCTTACACACAATTCAAGATGCTGACACATCAAGTGGAGTGACACATCAACATGCCAACTAGACATGTACACTCACACTTAATTACATTATTTGCAAGAAATACATTTTACAAAACAAATAATAAGAATAGGAATTATCCAAGGTTGAGACACCTTATTCCTAACAAAAAGGTGTCAAACTATGTGACCTAGACACAACATCTAATATTCTTCTACTTCAAAGTTTGAATCTCTTCATCTTAGTCTACACTTTTTGAACCTGCAATCCTTCTCCATCAAACCTAGATTGTTGCACTTAAGAAAAGAAAAAATGGTGTTGGGTTGTACAAGGGCTTGCCTAAGTCAAGCCTCTAGTAGGAATTAACCTTCCCTAGAATTTTTTTATTATATAAAATAAAGCTTTCACCTAGGAGGAAACAACTAGATCTAAACTTAAAAATTACATTGACAAACATTATACCTTTTCTATGTATTCTCATTGCTTGGTAATCTTCATGAAAAGTTTATGTTTGTAGGGGATGAGATCCTGCAAGTATTCTTTCACGAAAAAAATAGGCCAAATTGTTCATGGATGCCATTTTGAATGATTGAAACCCAAAGTGTTAGAGTGGTAATGAATGTTTGAATGTGATGTTGAGAATAGGTTTGACTAGTCTAAACATGCAAACAAGGAATCAATCCCATTCACATCAACATAAATAGTAAGCTAAAAAATAGATATACAAACTTTGAGAATGGATCTAGAAATGGTATCAAGAAAGGTTGGTATTTCTAGGGGGGAGCTCATGCATGTATTCTATCAAGGAAGAAATGGGTGAACTTGATCATGGACATAATTTTGAATGTTTGAAACCTAAATTGTTTGAGTGGTAACAAATGTTTTAATGTGATGTTGAGAATAGGGTTGACTAGTCTAAACACACAAACAAGGAATCAATCCTATTCACATCAACATAAATATTAAGCTAAAAAATAAATATACAAACTTTTAGAGTGGATCTATAAATGCAAATAAAAAAGGAACTCATCATCAAAATCCGGGCCTAAAAATGCAAGATTAATATTGGGCTAGTCAACTCCATCTTGAAGCTATTTGATATAGATACCATAAAAAATTCTAAATCAGGATTTCACATTGATCATGTCCCTAAAATTTCATTGAAAATGTGTCAAACTATGTGGCTTAGACACAACGTCAAGCATTCTGCTAATTCAAATTCTAAATCTCTTAATCTTAGTCTACGCTTTTTGAACCTATAATCCTTCTCTATCAAATCTATATTTTTGCACCTAAAAAGAGAGGAAATAGTTTTGGGTTGTACAAGGGCTTGCCTAAGTCAAGCCTCTAGTAGGAATTAACCTTCCCTACAATTTTTATTATATAAAATTTAAAGCTTTACCCCATAATGCAAATGATGAATCTAAACTAAAAAAGTTGTATTGACAAATAGTATACCTTTGCTATGTATTCTCCTTGTTTGGTAATCTTGATGAAAGGTTGATGTTGTTATAGGGGAGCTCATGCATGTATTCTTTCAAGGAAGAAATAGGTGAAATTGATCATGGATGTCATTTTGAATGTTTAACCACTCCTTTGTTGCCTTGAAAATGACCAAAATACTTGCTCAATTGCTTGATGATAGAAGTGAATTACTTGATGTGTGATATACAAATGATGGGCTAATGCTTTCTTTTTTACATAACCTCATGAAATGTGTTGATAATTTGAAGAATGCTAACATCAGGAGCATTTTCCCACTCACCATTTTTCAATTATTAAAGAGTTTAATCTTGGGCACCTTTTAGTTGGACTATAGCACCTAGCACCATAATCCAAAGGGGCTAGTGCCCTAGCATAGTCCTCCTAGGTTGGAATAAGGTAGGAAGCCATAAAAGATTCCAAACTTCCAAAATAATTTTTTTTTAGCAGAATCAATTAAATTTGAGGGAATGAAAAGAGAAGCACCAAAGTGAGTCCCAAATAAATGTAAAATTATATATGAATGCAATTTACAACTGTATGCAATGAAATGAGAGGTTAAAGGAATACAATAAACAAGTTAAAGCATTCAAATATCTAAAACATTTACAACATATAGATTAGACAAAAGAAAGCTTAAGAATCAAATGGGGATGCAAACCTTAAGCACACAAGAAGCCTTCCTTGATTCGTAGATGTGTCCAATGAATAGAATGTGTGCTCAAATTGTGCTCAAACTTCAAAGTGTATGACCTTGAAATGATTTTGACATTATGAGGGTATGATTTGATCTTTTTGGCTCTCAAATGGGCATGAAAACTTTGCATAAAAGGTGGATGAAAAAGAAGGAGAAGAGGGCTCAATTTATAGGAAAAGGGAAGGATGAATGGATGGTCAAGATGCAAACCTGAGGAAGGGCCAAGATGCATTTGAGGGGGAGCACATGGATTGTGCTTTCTCAAATGTATCTCATTGTGAGAGGCTGGAAAGAATGGGGGAATGTGACCATTTTGGGATATGTGAGAGGGGACAAATGTGTAAGAGAAGGATGGAGTGTGTAAGGGGTGTGTAAGAGCATTTAAGGTTGACATGAGGTGAGAGAATTGGGGGATGTGAGGATGTGAAATCAGGGTTGACTTGGTTTGGTTTAGGATTTCTTAATCCATGGATTATGATTGTGCAAATGTTTAGGAGGTGATTAGGCTTGGATTAGGAGGAAAGTGGGCATTTAAGAGGATGTGATGGGAGGAGAGAGAATGAGTGGAGGGTTTGATTATCTAATCATGGTTCATTAGCTAATTAAGAAGGATTAGTATGGGTGAATGGGTTGGGTTGAGTATGAACTACATGTTAGGAGTTTTGGGATGGGTTTAGTTGAGGGTTAAGGTTGGAATTAAATATTTTATTTAATTCTAAGTGAGAGAAAAATGAGGTTTCATGAATTAATTTAAATAGATAAGTATATCCATTTAAATTAATAGAGGAATGGGGATTAATTAATCATTAGACTATAGGTTTGTCATTTAGATAATTAATTGGACTATAGTTAATTAATTAAATTAATTAACTAGGGGATGACATAAATTAACCAAATAATAATATTTAATTAATAGGATGTCTTAGGATAAAAATAAATAAGATTACTAAATTATGTAATCAAATTTAGGTGTCTACAATTTGCCCCTCTTCGACATAGTGTTAAAATAATACTATTTCAAAGATGTTTTAGCAATAATAGATGACACAAAGAATGTACTAGGTAGCGAAAAATGCCCCAGATCATGGGCTAGGATGTTAGACTAGGTGATGCCCCCTTGAGAGGGTGGCAAGGGAAGGAAAAAGGGCCCTCGCGACATCTCGAAAAGAAAAGGTGAGGGAGGTGTGTTGTGGGCTAAGAAGGCGGTACAAACAAGGAAAAGAGAGATGAAAAAGGCAATGGGTAGCAAGATTTGGTGTGAGGGGAGGAAACGATGGGTGAAAAGGCATTTGGGAGGAAAAATTAGGACTCATAAGGGCCTTAATAAGGGTTGAGAAGGCCAAAAATAGGTCATTTGCACACCAGAGACCTCAGAAAAGAGAGAAATCAGAGCTCTGAGTGAAGAAGCAAAATGGCAGATAGGGGGCAACTAACTCACCATTTTGACATCATGCAACATGTACAGCGTCATGGAGGTCCTAACCGATAGTTAGGCTCAAAAAATGTGCCTTGTTTTTAAGTTCAATTAGCATTTATTGCATGTTTTAATTAAAAACATGTGATCCCGCAAACACGGGATTAACAAGAACACGCCCGTGCCTGTGGGAACGTTCCCGAAAGAAATGCAAGAGGAGGGGGAAAGGGGGGGGAATCAGGTTTTTTGCAAGATTGTGAAATTCTGGGGGTTGGGGGGAAGCTCTGGTGGGACTACAATCCTGCAAGGCATTTTTGTAGGATCACGTTCCCGGAGCAAAAATGGGTTGGGAGGTAGTAAAAATGCATTCCCAGGGGGAAGGGGTTAGATGGGTAGCATGGGAATGTGTTCCCGCATCGAGGTAGGGATGGGGAATTGACGTGATCCCACATTGGAGGGAATGTGGGAAAGAAGGAATCTTTGCGAGAACACAGAGAGAAAAAGATTGCGAGAATGCGGGGAAAAGGGTAGGTGGTAGGAATGAGGGAAAGAAAGCTTTTTGGCATAGGGTAAGGATTTGATACTATGGCTTGTTTTGGGTGCGGTGGTCACTAGATTGGTTGACTAGCTGAGAGTGGCATGCGATAGTCCTAGCAGTGGTAGAGTAGTTTACATCGGTGGAGTGGGCTCGAGTGGATGCACTCGGGTTAGGATACTTGACATGAATGTCGTGGAGGTAGACAATCATGGCACTAGTGATAGCCCTTTGTGAGCGGTGGCATTCATAGATGGTGACCTTTCACTTACCTACTAGGGAGATGATGGTGACCTTAGAGGATGTGTACCATATCTTTCAGCTACCCATTCGAGGTACACCGATGGTAGTAGGGACAGACACACAGTTACAGGTAGTGAACCCCCTACTAGAGCTAGGTGTGGCACCAATGCTATGACATGGTTAGTTAGCCTTAGTACACCATGCAATAATAGTGCCAATAGCATGATGGATATACTTTTTCATGTACAGACTAGTGTTGGGATACCTTGCACCAGACACAGGAGGGACAAATGTGACATTAGGGTTGATCCTAGGGATTATACAAATCATTGATGCGAGTGTTCCAATAGCATGGAGGACTCTCATACTTATAGAGATGTACTGGGATCTTCACCAAATTGTCTATCATGGGGCAGGGACTATGGAGAGGAGTTTTGGTTTTGCTTCGCTCCTATAGGTATGGGCATAGGAGCCTGTGGCATATAGCTAACAGGAAACCACAGGAGCCTATGGCATATAGTTGGGGAGACTTGCTGACTTACCATGGAGTGTATGACATTTATCACTAGCATGAGACACTGGATGGGATCCAGGACGGGATCACCTGGCGGTCATACCTAGGGTAGGTGCCATGGGCAAAGGATCAGAGAGAGTTATCATATGCCTCACTTTTGAGATTTTTGACAGGGAGGTGAGAGTACATCATTAAGCAGTACAGGCTAGATAGGGGCCACCTACTAGTTTGGCTTCATATAGGATGTACCGGGGCTGACACATTGGTACCAGCAAGCCATGCAAGAGCATGTGATTGAGTTTGGGCCCAAACAGGACAGGACAGGATTGTTGGCTGAGTATCAAGCAATGCAACCATTCCTCTAGGAATGGGTGGGGGGAGCATCAGATCCAGAGACCACTGCAGCATATGACGCATGGTTTTGACTACTGAGAGAGGTAGGGAGGTTAGGATTACCCTTCGGTGAGGGAGAAACACCTATATATAGGGGCCGGGGGAGAAGAGGAGGGAGAGAGAGAGGGAGAGGAGGGGGGAGACAGAGATGGAGGGGGGAGAGGAGGAGATGGAGATGGAGATGGAGATGGAGGGGGGGAGAGGAGGAGATGGGGATGGAGGGGGGGAGGGGATGTTATGGATGTGGATGGGAGAGATGGAGGAGATAGAGGATAGGTACTTGTAGGATCACCACCTCCCGCAGGGCCACCACCACCAACAAGGCCTCCACCACCACCAGGACCACCGCCAATAGCAAGAGTTGGGTCATCTTGGGGAGGAGGGGGAGATCTAGTAGGGATCTCACCTCATTACAAGCAGCCTTTGATCAAACCAACCAAATGCTTTAGGACACACAAGATGAGTGAGACACCCAAATAGCACAGCTGGCTCAGTCTATACAGGATGGGCTGATGACCATTGATGAGCGGGATCAGTTACGGAGGGAGAGGAATGCCCTGCTTACGGAGAGGGATTAGATAAGAGGGGAGAGAGATGGTCTAAGGTTAGAGAGAGACCATCTACAAGGGGAGAGGGACATGGCGGTTCAACAGCTAAGAGGGGACACCATCGTCCTAGGCTCTCAGGATCGGTCAGGGGAGGTATCCCGCCTATAGAGGGAGCTTACCAGGATGAGTGAGCAAATCAGGTGGTACAAGGGCATGTATCATGTGTCAATGCCTATAGAGTGATGCTAGCATTATAGGTGTCTAAGCCACTCAAGGGCCACAGGGTCAGGGACAAGTGGGAGCTCAGGTGCAAGGGCTGGCAGTAGCAAGAGGATAGGGAGCAGCACGCCCATGATTGACACCTCTCACGGGACAGGTCAGGAGATTCATCGGTTGGGGCATACATGAATTCAGCAACAATCAACCGATTGTTTTGTATAAATGGAAAAGGCTGAGGTGTCAGGGGAAGGGATGGAGGTAGACTCTGAGATAGGGCATGGAGCCTTACAAGTACAAGGTACAGGTACACAGGGCTTAGTGGGGAGATAGGCATTGTTACAGGATCCAGCACAGGTGGACCCCCTAGGTGATGACTTTGACATGCAGCCTCCCTCAGGAGAGGCAAATAGGCAGTGATATGTTGCGAGCTAGATTTTTGTATTTTAGCTATCCATTGATGGAGGGCAGAGTCCCTATGTATATTATATCTATACTCTTTGATGGACATGGACTGAGACATACATTTTATTATTTCATTCTTTGGGTTGGGACATGTTTGTACTATTCTTCGGCTATGATTATATATACATGATGAGCTGGGTGGGATATGATATGTAATGTATGGATGTATGAATGCTTATGATGTACTGAAGTGGGTGATGTAGGATGTGATGTTATTTTCTATATGAGGTGAGACTGACATGTGTGTGATGCAGGGTGCAAGGTGCTTTATGTGAATTTTCATATGATGCATTTATATGAAATGCAATTTTTGACAGTTTTTGAATGCAGGATGTGATGTAATGATTTATATGTATGATTTATGTATGTTATGATCTAATGTGTATATGGATGCACAATGTGTTAACAATGCAAGATAAAAAAAATGACTTAACAATGCAAAATAACAATGAACCTAAGTGGTAAATGATTAACTAAAATAACTTTAATGGAAGATAATGAATGCACTTAAAATGAATCTAAATGATAATGATGAACTAAGATGACTTAATGAAAGGCAATGAAGGCACTCAAAATGAATCTTAACAATGCAAGACTAAAATGAATCTAAAATGATAATGATGAACTAAGATGACTTAATGAAAGATAATGAATGCACTTAAAATGAATCTTAACAATGCAAGACTAAAATAAATCTAAAATGATAATGATGAACTAAGATGACTTAATGAAAGATAATGAGCGCACTTAAAATGAATCTTAACAATGCAAGACTAAAATGAATCTGAAATGATATTAGACAATTAATGAGCTAAAATGGACATGAAAAATGAATGCAAATGCAAATGATCTTCAAAATGAATTAAAACAATGAATGACACACCATGGATGCATTATAAAGGATAAAACAAACCTAAGTGAGTTTTGGTAATGCAAGATTAAAATGAACCTAAGATGAAAATAGTTAATGAGATGCAAGATGAAATGAACCTAAGATGAAGCAATGGATGCAATGAGGTGAAAATGAGATGAGACAATGCGACCTAGGATAGTGACATGAAATGGAATGCATGTAGGAAGATGGGCAGCCATATACGAATGTAGATGGTAGATAGGAGGTGAGATGTGAGGACAAGCTGGCACAACATATCACTGCCTGACTGAACCCTCACTGAGGGGTGAAAAGGTTGGTGTGGATGGGATGATGAACAAGGGGATATTTGCATAATCAAAATCCATGGGTTAGGAATGTGAGCTGAGGGTGAATGAGGTGGATAGGTTTGCATCATGATGAGGTGTTTATATGGGGACGAGGGAAAAATGGGTGAAAAAAGGATGTGAGGACAATGCTTTGGGGCATTTCTTAGGATGGTTGTTGAGATTGGGTAAGGATGTGGGTTTGAGCTAGGGAGTTTGATAGGGGGGATATTTAGTGAAGCTTGAGTGCAGAGTATTCCGAAAGGGAACACCACCATGTAGTTTGAGCACTTAGTTTGATATAGCAACATGATGGACTAGCCAAAGTTATTGGGAACTTGAGGCCATGTCGCTAGCATTACATAGGAATGATGCAAAAAAGACATGCAAGGGTTCGTCCAATAGCATGCATGCACCTAAGAAGAAGCATGGTGGAAATGATGCTGAGGAACCCACAAACAAATGACATTTCCCAAGTGCACCATGTAATCTAGAAGATCACATGTGAACCATGCAAGGGTCATGTCTGACTTACTCACAGACAAAACAAAAGAGTGTAAAAGACCTTGCCCCATAAAACATCTTTGGTCACAGTGCACCATGATATAAAGGATCGTGGTGACTTTGAGGAGAGAAACCAACTGAGACATCAAAAATAATTGATAAACCCAAGCAAATATTATGAAATCAATATGATAAGACCAAAAGACGTCCTTTGCTAAAAGAGATCGATTGACTATGGATGTTTTGATTAGGTCAAACATGGAGGAAAGATGCATCCTATAGGGACCTAGCTGGTGGGTTTTGACTACAAATTGAATTTTTGATGGGCAAACAGAGAACCTTGGAGAATTGTAGTGACATGGGATGCTTGTTGAGGAAAATCGTTGATATTGTGGTCATGATGGACCTTGTGTTTTGCGATCAAAAGTACTACCTAGAACAATAGGATGATATGTAGAAACTAGAGACACTATATACAATGGATATTTACAGAAGCTCAGGATGTGGGATAGTATTTCTCATCTACTGGCGTAATGGGAAAGACACCTTGGGAACAAGGGAGAGGTGAAACAAGATGGCAAGTAATAGCGAGTGGCTTTTGATGGAGGAACATGAGTTTGATAGATAATGATATGGTCCATTATGTGTGGCTTCTATTTTTAGGTTTTCACCAACATACTTACCCAAGGCACCTGATTGCCAAGTTTTCACCATTGGGCGGTTATTTTCTCTTTACTTTTTTTTCATTTTTAACCTTTTTTTTTTTTTTTTGTATTTTCACTGATTTTTCACTTTTTATTGATTTTTTCAAGATCATATAAATGGTTCAAGCATAGAACTACTTCAGGTGTATGATGTTAATGGGATCATTGAGGGGCTCCCCTTTGGGCATGGACAATTGGTAAGCTCCAGAGCTGAAACAGGCTGTCACAACATAGGGACCCAACCAGGTGGGCTCGAACTTCCCTTTCTTCTCACAGTTAGCCTATACTTTTTGGTTCTCTTTTTGGACCATGTCCCCCACATGGAATTTTTTAGGGTGCACTTTTTTGTTGAAGCTCCTCTTGAGGTAGTTTTGGTACATGATTAGATGATCATAGGCCTGTTGCCTCTTTTCATCTAGCAGGTCCAACTGGGTAAGATGTGCCACACGATAGTCATCATCTGTGATGTAATTCTTCATGGACACATGCATTGAAGGGATTTCAACCTCAATTGACAAAATGACTTCAACACCATATACCAAGGAGTATGGGGTGGTGCATGTGGGTGTATGAAACGAAGTGTGGTAGGCCCAGAGGGCGGGGTTGATTTGTAGGTGCCAGTTGCAGCTAGAATTATTGACAACTTTTTGCAAGATTTTTAGGATGGTTTTATTAGTTGCCTCTGCTTGACCATTTCCTTAAGGGAAATATGGGCTAGAGAAATGTTGGTGGATGTGGAACTACGCACAAAGACCTTGGACATACTGATTCTTGAAAGTTGTGTCATGGTCTGTGAAGATGGTGGAGGGGTTGCTGAAGCAGCAAATGATATGGTAGAGGATGAATTTGGATATTTGGACACCTATAGTTAGGTTGAGTGGAATTGCCTCAACCCACTTTGTGAAATAATCAGTGGCTGTGATGATGTACTTGTGTCTGTTAGAGGAATGGGGGGTGATCATACCAACAAGGTTGAAACTCCAACATGAAAAAGGCCATGGGGGTGCGATGGGCTATAGATCTTGCGTCAGTGCATGGACCAAATTAGCATGTTGCTGACACTGTAGGCACTTCTTTACAAACTCACAGGTGTCATGCTCCATCATCAGCTAGTAATACCCAACTCTAATTAGTTGCTTTGCAAGGATGATGCCACTTGTGTGGGCACCGCAAATGCCAGCGTGAACCTCTTGTAAAGCCAAGGTGGCCTCTTTCAATTCTAAACATCGGGAAAGGACATTATGATACCCACAATGATATAGGGTGTTGGCTACACGAGTGTAATGGGATGCTCTGTGAATGAGGTTTTGGCATTCGGTGTTGGTAAGGTGAGGAGATATGATACCGTTCTTTAAATAAGCATGAATATCGTGGTACCATGAGGACTGGGGACCAACCAAGACACATACCATGTCAGAATTAGCATTCTCATAAGCAGGCATGTGTAGATGCTCAACTAGAAACTCATATTGTGTCGTGTCATTAGGGATCTCCAATAGTGACCTGATGGTTGCCATAGCATTAGCTGCCTTGTTTTGGAGTCTTGGTACTTGTGTGAACTGTATGCTAACAAAGTGTTCTTTGAGCTTATCCACAAGCTCTTTGCAAGGTAATATCTTGTCATCTTTTGTCTAAAATTCATCGAGGACCTATTTAATGATCAGTTGAGAGTCCTCGAATACTTGTAGCTCTGTGATATTCTAGTGGATAGCTATTCTGAGGCCTGCAATGAGGGCTTCATACTCTGAAATGTTATTTGTGCACAAGAATCCTAATTTGAAGGATTTTGGGATGTAGTCCCCTTGAGGGGTCACAAACAATATTCCTCCCCCTGATCCATGTGATGTGTAGGAGCCGTCAAAATATAATTTCCACAGGGGTTGTTCTTTGACCATACAAAGATGTTCATTTGGGAATTCCATCACTAGAGGGTATGCGTCGACTAAGGGTGCTTCGACAAGATGATCTACAATAACCTGTCCCTTTATGGCTTTTTAATCAACATACTGGATGTCGAATTCATTAAGGAGCATTACCCACTTTTCCATCTATCCTGTGAGCGTGGTCCTTGAGAGTAGGTATTTGAGGGGATCCACCTTTGAGATTAATTTTACCGTGTGGCTGAGCATATAGTGGAAAAGCTTTTGGGTGGAAAATACCACCACTAAGAAAGCTTTTTCCAGTGGGGAGTAGTTCATCTCATAGCCCACCAGTGTGCGGCTAATGTAGTAAATGGCCCTCTCTTTTCCATTATTGTCAAGTTGAGCTAGGAGTGCCCCCAGTGCTGTGGTAGTTGCAGATATGTACAAATGTACAAAATGAGGGGCCTACCTAGCATTGGTGGTATAAGAATAGGTGGGTTTGCCATGTATTCCTTGAGGTTCTTGAAGTTGCACTAATAGATAGGATCATATTTGAAAGTGGTATCCTTATGCAACAGATGGGTGAACGGTTGGCACTTATCTGCTAGTTGGGAAATGAATCTTCAGACCAACTGCAACTTTCCTTGTAGGCTTCTCAACTGGTTGAGTGTTTTGGGAGGAGGCATCTCTGTAATGGATTTTACCTTCTTGGGATCGATTTCTATGCCTCGTCTAGATACAATGAACCCTAACAGCTTTTCGGACATAACACCAAAGACACACTTCTTTGGATTGAGCCTTAAACCATAGTGATGTAGGTGATCAAGGACCTGCTCGAGGACATTTAGGTGCTCTAACCATGTTCTTGATTTGGTGAGGATTTCATCTACATAGTTTTCCAGAATTTTATGAATCATATCATGAAATATTATGGTCATGGCTCTTTGGTAGGTAGCTCCCACATTCTTGAGCCCAAACGACATCATATTATCATAGAAGGTGCCCCATGGTGTGGTGAATTCTATTTTGCACTAGTCTGCTTCTGCTATTTGGATCTGATTGTATCCTGAGAAGCCATCCATGAGTGACAACATCTCGTGACCAGTTGTGAGGTCTACTATCATGTCAATGTTGGGTAGTGGGAAGTCATCTTTAGGACACACCTTGTTCAAGTCCCTAAAGTCCGTGCAAATTCATATTTCTCCTGAAGGCTTGGTGACAAGTACCATGTTGGAGATCCAGTTTGAATAATCGATGGCTCTGATTATCTTGGATTGTATAAACTTCTCCAATTCCATCTTGACTAAAAGAGTTACCTTAGGGTGCATTTTGTGGAGTCTTTGCTTTACTAGCTTAGCGCTATGATCCACTGTAAGATGATGGAGGACAAGCTCTGGGTCAAGTCCGAGCATGTGGGCACATGATCACGCAAAATTTATGATTGATTATCAAAGAAGAGCTATGAGGGTTGATTCTTCAGCTTCAGATAAGGTCACCGTGATGTAGGTGACTTGAGGAAATTCCTCCATACCTCAATTAATTGTCTTGGTTTCCTCAATGAGAATGCATGACTATTCTAGCCGATAATCTTGGATGGGTGGAAGAGGCAAGTCTCCATCCTCTAGCACCTTAGAGAGGTTTTCACTAGAGGATACACCCTTTATTTTTACTAATTTTTAATCAAGATGTGCCCCAGAGCGGTTTTCACATAAGGATTCTTTATTTTCTTTTTGATTTTTTATTTTGCGGATGGAGACTACCGCTTCCCGAAAATATCCCTTTGGGTTGAGCTAATATACTTCGGCTGATTCCTACCCCCATTCTATTTGTTGGTCTATGGCACCCATGAATTTTAGGAGTGCTTCCTCACTTTAGAACTCATCGATGTGTACCATGCTTGGTTGGTCCTAGTCTATGAGGTTGGGGCAAAGGAGTGGGAAGTCAATGAGGTTGATGGCGAGTTGGCGGATGATAGAATTGCCCAGGAAAGTTTCATCATCAAAGATATCATCGTAGGATCATTTTTCTTCCTCTTCTGGAATGTCTTCGACTTCCATGATTTCATTTTGGATATTCAAGAGGGTCATGCTAGGTGAATTAGTGCCCCCAGTCATGACATCAGGCCCTCGTATGTGCAGGCGATGGGTATTAAAACTAAGGCCTCAATTTTGTGGATTTTTGGATGCTTCCATGGGGTCTTTCATTCCAGCCTCGTTGGGTCCTAGACCACCTCCTTGATAATCCCATTTTTTAGTGGCCCACTTGTGTGATATGGGATATTTATCATTGAAATACTTGAGGAGCTCAGTATTAGGAGGTGGGGGATCCTTGTACAACCATTGGTTGATATCAGGTGCCATCTCTTGCCCATTCAAAATTCCATTGGAGACGAAGGCAGATGAGCCCAAAGTCTTGATCTTGGGGCCTTCTTGTGGGGCCTTGGTGTGATGACATGGTCATGCCTATGTGTGTGGGTCAAGGGGGAGAGCCCCTACTGCAAAGGCATCATTAAGGTTGTATTCTCCGTAGCCTTTGTTGTTGATCTTGACAGAGGACAGGGTGGAGGCTAAGATTATTTCTGGATCGCAGTGGGATCAGAAAGAACTGGCGACAGACGTGCCAATGTCGATTCTGAGACAATGAGTGGAGTGGGAGAATGAAGTTTCATCACATGAAAGTATGCAAAAGGTTGGGGATCCACGTGGATGGTGATTTCAGTGCCTTGATATGGGAATTTGATGCACTGATGATAGGTAGAGGGAATTGCTTGGATGGAGTGGATCCACAGGTGACCGAGGAGGATGTTGTAGGAGAGGTCAAGATCAACAACATGGCATATGGTGTCTTGGACTATGGGGTCAATCTTGATAGGCAGCAAAATGGTACCTTCATAGGTACACTCTAGTTTATCATAGGCCTTGATGGTGATTACCTCATGAGAGATGTCTGCTTCTGTGAGGCCAACTAGCTGGACAAACTTTAATGTACAAATATTTAGGGCCGAACCATTATATGACCCTTTTTATATGAAGACATTAATCATGACAGTGATGCGGAGTGGGAGATTGTGATCTGGTTTGACGGATGGCATGTCAGAAGGTTGGAAAGAGAGGGTAGAAGACATGGATAGGTGTCCTACAAGGTTCTCAAATTGGATAGTGGTAATGTCTACGAGGACATGGGTTTCTTGGAGGGAATTATTGATCACTTTATGATGAAGAGGTGACATGCAAAGGAGGTCAAGGATGGAAATTTGTATGGGTGTGTTCCCAAGGTGTTCCAAGAGGTACTGTGCACTGGGGACAGTCGTAGTATTGGCACCAGAAATAGATATCTGACCTTTGTAGGTAGTAATGACACATTGACTATCAGGACCTTTGACATGGATTACATTCATAGTTGGTTCAACTTGGGACATGAAACCAATGAATTTATCGTAGTTGATGTATGCAATAGTATAATCTTTCCAATCACCATGGTCACCTTGTTTTCCCTTGCCCTGGTTTGGGGCCAGGGGAGGGTTTGTATTGGCCTGATTTTTGTCTGCATTGTGTTGAGGAAACACATTATGATAGATCTACAGGTTGGTGTTTGGTGATGTCTTGGAAGGGGTGTCAACTGTGATCTCCTTCTTGTTGAGGTCTTGGACGTAGTGCTTGAGATTCATGCACTTCACGGTGGTGTGTCCCTTAACACGGTGATAGTCACAGTACTCATTGTCCTTATACCAGGCTGGCTTAGGTGTTGATTCATCAAAGGGTTGGATTTTTGGATATAAAATCAGGTTAGCACTAGCCATGTGGCCGAAGATAGCATCCATGGGTTCTCCAAGGGGAGTAAATGTGCATTTTTGATTGTTCTAAACATGAGACTTGTTTTGTCCCTGGGTGATAGATATGGCATTGGCTTGATTGATGGGTGGCTAAGAAGGTGGTTGTTGATAGGTGGGCACTTTTTGTTGGTACATAGGTGCTTGTTGTTGGTACATTGGGGGAGGGGGATTAGGACCGGCTACAACAACTTGGACGTGCTTGGTTTTTGTAGCTCCATCTGTGACCACATTCTTATTTTTGTTCAAATAGTGGGATTGGTCATTGTTAGGTCTATCTTGGGAGCTCTCCTTGTAATGTTTAAAGGTACCATCATCCAAAAGACCTTGTTCAATGTCCATTCCTTTCTCTTTTATATCTTGATAAGTTTGTATGCAATTCATTCACATGAAGTGGGATAACTTTGGATGCAAATTGTTGATAAATATCTTGGTGAGGTATTTTTCTGATGGTTAATAGGACAACCTCGTGGTGAGGTTTTCCATCTTTGTAGATAGTCAGCTAGGGTTTCACCTCCTTTTTTCTTGGCATTACATAGGTCCAGCAAGGAGAGGTCATTCTCGACATTATGGGCATATTGGGCCACAAATTTCTTTGAAAGTTTTGCGAATGTGGAGACAGACCCATATGGTATTTTATAGAACTCGATGGAGGTCCCTCCCAAACTCTTGAGGAAAAGGCGCATGAGATATATGTCATTGTATGCCACCTCCTAGCATGCCATGTAGAACTCCTTGATATGGTTGACTAGGTCTCCCTTCCCTTGATACTTATCAAACTTGGGTGTTTCAAAATGCTTAGGGAAGGGGAGCGTTGTGATTGATCTGTCGAATGGGTATTGATAGACTTCTTTGAACTTGAATGATTTACCCTTAGTGCCAATTTTGAGTTCTATAAGGGCATTCTTAATTTCTTCCCATTACAAATTGATAGGCATTGGGGTGGGTACTCCCATTCGGAATGGATCTGATGGTACAAGTGAATATGGAGGGACATGTGGGGGATATTCTGAGATCGGATATTGAGATTGCCCGATAGCAAAGGCTTTTTTTAATGGATTTGGGATAGCCTATTGGGTGACATATTGCTGATGTAAGGTTGAGGCATGATGTTGCATGGGATATGGTGTGGCTTTCTATTGTGGGATTAGAGAATTAGGTTGCTGTGCTAGGAAGTACTATTGTTGTGGAGGAGGTTGATATAATGATTACTGTTGGGACTAGCACTGGGGTTGTCCGACATAGGAAGGGTGCATGCCCGTATTTTTGAGAAGGGGAATAGTAGCTTGGGTTTGTACTATAGGCAGTTGAGCAAGGGAGTTAGTGGGGTGGGAAGAGCCAAGTTGTTGTGATTTTGGGGGGATGGATTGTGCAGTGAAGGATGGCATAGATAGGTAACTAGTGAATGTAGGAAAAGATGCTACGAAAGGAGGTGGCAGTGGTTGTTGTGCTACTTGCGGCAAAGTTTGTTGCTGATGAGTTGATTGGAAAAGGTACGCGTACGTGGGTATGCCCTGGGCATGCATTTGTTCTTGGTCAAGGCTCTAAGCGATGCCAATCCCTACTGTGGGTTGTGATGCGGAGGTTGCTACAAACGTGGGAGCGAAAGTGGGATTTTGCAATGCAAGTGGAGGGTTTTGGAATGCCATAGGTGGCATTCCTGTTGTGAAGGTGACTTATTGGGCATGTATGCCGACAACAAACACTAGAGGGGGAACTTTCATGGAATGAGATTGTGTAACAGACTGGCCAGATGCCCGTGGGGTGGCTTGGGTTTCTCATTGTGGAAGGGATGTCGATGCATGGGCTTAGCTCACGGCGAGCTTGGGTATCATTTGCGTGGAAGCTTGTATGGGGGTTGGTGGTGTGTGTGCGGATGCTTGCGCTTGTGTGGCTACTTGTGAGGAAGTAGGTGGGGGTGGTGCACCCATAATAGAAAAAGGGATGGCTTGGAGTATGTTTTGGATAGCTGGAATTATTGTGCCTAGTTGCAAGAGATGCAGGATGGATGAAGCTGTATGAGATACTTGCATGGTCAGATCATGGATTTGTTGGATGACATAGAGGTGGGTATTGGAGGAGATATGGACAAGATTTGTGGTATCAAAAGGGCATAAATGTGGTAGAATGGGAGTACCCTCCTGTGCGTAGTTTGCCAAGATGGCAAGATGGTTTTGTGCAATGATCGCGCTTACCATTTGCGCATGTCCTAGAAGGCACATGAAAGCTTCCATGGAGTTGGTGGTACATTTCTAAGTGGGATCTCATGCATTCTGAACTAGAGGTGGTTGAGGATTGTACATTACCATAGTGCTGGTAGGGTTGTTTGGGTCCGCTGAACTAGTGGCTTGGTTGGGATCCATTCCTTTCCTCTTCTTTGATTTTGTCTCAACATACATGAAAATGCAAAGTCCTAAGATGAGGGAGGATGTAGACATATCAAAAGAATGTTGAGGATGAGGATTTTAGATCTGGATGAGGTTGGTAATAACCTAGATGTAGGATTGTGGGTGATGAGAGATTTTGGTGATGTTCTTTTTGGAAGATGGGTGGCTAAGGGTCGAGATGAGCTACCTTTCCTAATGCGGGATCAAAATATGTGGGATTGTCATCCTTGGATAGAGTTGTGATCTTCGGATGATGGGATCCTTAATAGTTGAACCAATCTATGGATCAAGATGATGAGGTTCACAAGAGTAAGTACTAGCTACCCTAAAAAAGGCTTAGTCAAATAGGTGCAACTAAGATTTTGATTCTTAGGATAAGGTTTGGGCAACTCAAGGTGAGTCCTTGGATTCTAGGATAATGATTTGGTATTTTGGATAGGAGGTGATGCTGATTGATGTTTCCTAAGGGGATGATGTAAATGCACCTATGGTATTACCTAAGATTAATGGATGTTGAGACAATCTTCACATATTTTGAGAGGGAAGGAGATTGTGCCTACTAGTCTTCACTTTTGAGCCTGACAAACTGATAGTTAACTCGGATTCGAAAGGAAAATTGTTTGAATCTTGCGTTGTACTCCATGTTATCTAATCTAGCTTGGTATTTCTCTTCTTCTCAGGTTGCAGTGACAATGGGTTGGTGATCCTTGAGCTTTCTTTTGGCAACCTTCTTTTCTCGATATACATGTGGTGTTGGTAGCTTAGCTTTCTTGTGTTTCATTGGTTCGGTCATAGGTTTGAAAATATATCTTCTCTTTGGATACTAGATAGGTCAAGCTAGGAAGTGACTGCGGTAAGTATACCTTGGATTGGTTTCGAATAGACTTGGTTTTTCTTTCGGATAGTTGACAAACATTCCCACAAGAGACAAAGCAATCTTGTGGGATAATAGGCAGATGATCTCTTTGGCAAAGAACTTTGTAACCTCAATTTTGTGTATGTTTAAACAAATGTTTTCACGAGGTTTGGTAACTTCAAGAACACACACAAGCAATTTCTACCTAAAAGACAGGCTAGTATCAAAACCTTTGCCCATAACTTGGTATCGCAAAAGAGGAATACAGATGATGAGTAATCTTCAGGTGACCTGGGAAACCACTTGGGTTGGTCCTTGCACAAAGATTATGATACCTTCGGGAGTAGATCGGGTGGGCCTCTAATTAATGGCTTTTAGTAAGATTCATGGAGTCCCCCCAATTAGTTTTTATGTGTGTGACTCACTTAAGAGCCTAGTTGACCATGCCAAAATCATAGGGATATTCACCTACCCCAAGCTACCATCAACATGCCTTGCCTGACATTGAGGGGATACGGTGAGAGTTTTCTCAACACCTTGTTTGTATACCGATCGAGGAATTACCAGTTTGAGGTCATTCTCTAAAGAGGAAGCACTTCTCTCTAGACAAGCCTCGCTAGATAAGATAAGATAAGATAAGATAAGATAATTTATTAATGTCCAACAAGAGACCACAAACAGGCCTAAGGGACTAAGGGTACAGACAGGGGCCAAACAATGTCTAAGAAAAAAAAATAAAAATTGGAACCAACAAAGCAAGAAACAAGGGAAGAAGAAAAACCAATTGAGCTTGATCTTTCTCTTCACCCAAGTTCCGCAAAGGCAAGGGGAGAGGATACAGATACAAGTTAATTGTTCTTGTGTCGCTTACTTTAACAAAAAATTTGCAAGAATTAAAAAGCTCTTAAGAAAGTGTTGAAAAACACTCCTTCAAACATGCCAAGAAGTCTTCATTCCAAATTAAACCTAGATTAGACTAAGTGTTTTCTATCCTAGAACATCAAACACTCATTTTCTTAACATGCAAGGTTCTTTTTGGAAAACAAATGACAATGCTTGAAAATAAAATTTGATTGCTTTCCAAAAAACAAGAACGTGTTACTCCCCTTTAGCATTCAAGACTTTGTCTTTTATTCTTTTTAAGCCCCAAATGGAAATGTTTCATTGCATTGATTTTTTGTCCTTTAGGCATTCAAGATTGAATTTTGGATTTATTTTAAAACACAAAAGGAAATATTTGATTGTTCATTTTTTTTAACCCATGTTCATTTTAAACCCAAATTGAAAGATGAAGTGTTGTTGGCACATGCAAGGTTCTTTTTAATGCACCAAAAGAAAGTGTGTGAATTCTATTTTAAAAATTTTAACTAGTTTTCTCACCAATCCCTGCAATCCTGCCAACCAAGAAAAGCGTTCCCGCAGACCATACAAGCGATCCCGCGAGACTGTTAGAATATCAAAAAATTTCACAGAAAGCATTAAATGCTTAGTTCAATGCGATACATGCAGACGTGATCCCGCAATGTCAACTCACATTCCCACAAGGTCAATATTCGATCCCACGTTGCAGGAATCTAGGGATAAATTTCAAGGTTAATTAATGCCTTAAGGCTTACAAATTGTACAAACACAGTCCCGTTTGGTGAAACAACATTCTCGCATTGAGAGAATGAAATCCCACAGTTTTGGGACAAAGAAAAGACTAGTGAAATCAAGACAAAGGGAAGAATTTAGAGAGAGAAAAGAAGGTTCCTTCATGGGAATGCGTTCCTACCATCCGTACCCGCGTTCCCACAAAACGGTGAGTTTTCGTTGTGTAAAATCTAAAAGCGGGAATGGTGGCACAAATGTGTCTTCTTTCACCTCAAACCTGCAAAACACCAGAAAATAGCTTCCAAAGCACTCAAACAACACAAAACGATAGTTTTTTTGTTAGTTTTGCAAAGCAAAATAGAAGGAAATAATGAAGAAATGACCCTAGAAGTGGGTCCCACCATGTGTGCCAAAATGTATGCAATAAAATGAGAAGTTTAAGGAATAAAACAAACAAGTTAAATCATTCAAACATCCAAAACATTTACAACATATAAATTAGACAAAAGAAAGCTTAAGAATCAAATGGGGATGCAAACCTTAACCACCCAAGAAGCCTTCCTTGATTTGTAGATGTGTCCAATGGATAGACTGTGTGCTCAAATTGTGCTCAAGCTTCAAAGGCTGTGACCTTGAAATGATTTTGGCATTATGAGGGTATGGTTTGATCTTTTTGGCTCTCAAACAGGCGTGATAACTTTGCATAAAAGGTGGATGAAAAAGAAGGAGAAGAGGGATCACTTTATAGGCAAAGAGAAGAACGAATGGACGGTCAAGATGCAAACTTGAGGAAGGGCCAAGATGCATTTGAGGGGGAGCACATGGATTGTGCTTTCTCAAATGCATCTCATTGTGACAAGTGTCAGAATGAGAGAGGTTGGAAAGAATGGGGGAATGTGACCATTTTGGGAGATGTGAGAGGGGACAAATGTGTAAGAGAAGGATGGAGTGTGTAAGGGGTGTGTAAAAGCATTTAAGATTGACATGAGGTGAGGGAATTGGGGGATATAAGGATGTGACATGAGGGTTGACTTGGTTTGGTTTAGGATTTCTTAATCCATGGATTATGATTGTGAAAATGTTTAGGAGGTGATTAGGCTTAGATTAGGAGGAAAGTGGGGGGTTTAAGAGGATGTGATGAGAGGAGAGAGAATGAGTGGAGGGTTTGATTAGCTAATCATGGGTCATTAGCTAATTAAGAAAGATTAGTATGGGTGAATGGGTTGGGTTGAGTATGAACTACATGTTAGAAGTTTTGGGATGGGTTTAGTTGAGGGTTAAGGTTGGAATTAATATTTTATTTAATTCTAAGTGAGAGAAAAATGAGGTTTCATGAATTAATTTAAATAGATAAGTATATCTGTTTAAATTAATAGAGGAATGGGGATTAATTCATTATCAGACTATAGATTTGTAATTTAGATAATTAATTGAACTATAGTTAATTAATTAAATTAATTAACTAGGGGATGACATAAATTAACCAAATCATAATATTTAATTAATAGGATGTCATAGGAGAAAACTAAATGAGATTACTAAATTATGTAATCAAATTTAGGTGTCTACAACAACACTATAATATGTCAACATTAATCTATGTTTTGCATAAAATTTAATATGAAAATGGACTCTGTGGTTTTAAATTGTAATTTAATGTTTAAAAATTGAAATGTGGTTTTGGTATATTTTTATTTAAATTTTTAGAGTAATAATGGTAAATATATGCATTTGAAAATTAAAAAACTAATCTTTAATAATTTGTTTTGAAAAAAGGAAATTAATTCATTTTTTACACTTAGGTTGAGGCAACCAATAAAACCCTTATTTATATCCTCAATAAGGTTGTCAATGAAACTAGTCGTCGTTGGCACTTCCATCTCTATCATGCCCTTTGGGCTTAATGTGCTAGTGCCCACACCCCCACTAGTACTACTCTATATTCACTTTTCTCAATCTACCACCTTGCAAGTATCATTGAAGGACTTCATTTTCGATGAGGATTATCACATGGAAATGTTGTTCTAGTTAGATCTCTTAAATGAATAAAATAAGAAGGCATATGATAATCTTCATGTTTATTAGAATAGATAAAAGGAATTATCAAAAGAAGGTTCACCCTCATGATTAATTATTAGACTAACCCTTATTTGATCAACATAAATATGGTTTAGGAGCCTATCATTTGTCAAATCTTAAGGGGAAACCTCTTAGTGATCCTCTCAATATCCTACATCTCAAGAGGTTCTATGCTTAAGCTATGGGAGTACCCAATTTTTCAAAAATTAAAAATATAATTTTTTTTTTGAAAAATAGTAAAGAGAAATAAACTTGTCCCATGATCAAAACTACCCTTGATAGCGCCTTAGATAAGTACATGTCATAAAAAATTATCGGCAAGCACCATGTGTAAAGGGCAGTATCATTATCTTTCACATCTTTTTTCATCCTTCTCGAGTGTAATTGTTCATTCATCCTCCATCTTGGGTTGTACTTCCATTGGCAAGATTTTTCTACCACCCCTTTAAAGCACTACTCATACATTTCAATCACTTGCCTCCATCTTCATCTCAAGCCTATCCCAATTCATGAGCTTCCTAATCTTGTGAATTCAATATGATATGTGTGGTTGTCACCTATACATAGCTGGTGTTGTCATCTTAGTCCCCTATAAATAAGTGATTTATGTCTTGTACATTAATAAATTTTCCTAGTGGTTGTTGTGTGAGTTGTATATAAAGTGTCAGCTATGTGTTGTCAAGGCCTTTGCCACTATCTAGATGGTGCTTCAAAATTATCCTTCAAAATCATTGTCTTGATCATCCAAGGTATCTTTTATAATAAGGGCTAGTTAGTTTTGTATCCAATCATCAGTCTTTGTAGCATATATCCTTCAACAAATCAAAACAATCAATCATGTTTGTCCATCACTCTGCCAAAAGATGTATAATACATTATGGCATTGATTATCTTTTATCTTATCTTTAATCGAGCTTTCTAGATTTATCTCCTTACAGTCACCACGATCTGTTATATCATGGCGCACTATAAGTGACAAAACTAAGAACATTGTCTTGCTTGATTTTTTGTGCATGTGTGTGTAGACACATCCCTTTTTGTACCCACATAGGATCCATGAGGTCACATATTACACTGAGACATATCACTCTCTTGTGGTTCTTCTACCATCATACCCATCATAATCTCCTATGACTTTGTGAGATGCCAAACTAACCTTTTCTACTTGTTGATTTAGTCCTAAGGTCCCTCTAGGGTAATACAAAAATTTCCTATTCAATGTGTGGGCAAGTGTTGTGTGGGTTTGTTTGAACTAGGTGTCATATCCACCTTGTCCCCTATTATTCCATCCTAGATCGACCCTATGACCTCTCTATTTGGTATCCAATACCTAGTCTGACAGTTAGCCACTTTCCTATTTGTTTGATGTATAGTCCTTGTGGTAGCCTCATGGCTAAATCTGGGGTATGTAGTGAGGAACATATCTTGTTCAAATGTCTCTCATTCCTTGATGAGTGTCAACTCTTTGAGGAACTACCACTCCTACTTAACCACCCACTACAGTGGACCCTACATTGTGACTCGATCTCCCACTCCTACTTGAGGCACCATTATGTGTGGAACTTAGTAATGCCTTAGTTAGCCTCAAGGGCCCATATCTATCTCACCTCTCTGCTAAAACTACCACCTTATAGGTTTCCCTATACCTGCACCCTACCTAGTTTGAGTGTAATAATAGTTATTGGGGCTCCTACTAAATTTGTTGCATTTTCTATTGGACTATGACTACTAGCACTGGGTTCCTCATCCCCCACCACCTCTTTGGGACTCCTCCCTCTTCATCCTATATCTCTCTCTACTACCCCCCTCTCCCTTGCAACCTCCAATGCATCTCTAATTTCCCTCATGCTATCTCCTCTATCAAGTTGTCTTGCTTGTGGAAACTAACATCAAGTCTATGTTGTAATTGTTGAAGGGTTATATGTAGAGCTTGTATCTAGGCTCCTTGTCTAGCCTCCTCTACTAAGGACTCCTCATTGGCCATGTTTGTGCATTACAGAACTATCACTACAAGATTAATATGTTAGCATGTAGCCTCTAGAAATCATCACTTGGTTGCATTTTTTGCCTCCCCTCTGATCTCCAGTGTACTACTTCAATTCGCACAATCGGTGGTTCATCCCTCTCTTCTACTTCATTTTGTCCCTCTCCTAACATACTCTTCCACCTCCATCGCTACTACCTTCACTTGTATGGTGGATGCCTATCCCTCTCTATGTCCTCCCCCTTGTCCATCTCCCACTGCCTCCTACTCATCCTTGTCTTCAACATCCTTGATGATATACTCCAACTGAAAATGCACCCTTCTCAAAGTTAGTAACTCTAATCTCTCTCATAATCCTTGCCCAACAAATCTCCTCACACCTGGCAATGAAAACCTTGCTACTTCTACTAATCATGACCTCTATGTGCGCCACCACTCCACATACATGTCACTCACACTAGGGTCATCTACTCCTCCCACTTTATTCTATAGTGCCTATGCCAATCCCATCCAATACTATCTGGTAACCCCCCTCACCACGAATAGTCCATACTCCCTCTCCCTCCCATGTAATCTACCTAAACCTATGCGATAGCTCAACTATGTCCTAAGTCATACCAAATTGTTTCATCACCCTTCCCAGACGTTAGCATTCTATCACATGCTTATGTTTTTCTATAATGTAGGTTGGAATAATTATGTATGAAATGTGTTCTCCATCCTTGACCCATTTCGATGTCCCTATATAGGCTCCATCCAATGTTTCCCATATCCAACTAGTCAAACATTGTCTGCCAATAGTCCACAGTCCTCCCCTCATATCTAAGGATGCCTCCCCAAATATACACCACTTGATCATCATCATCCCTATAGATTCTACCTATCCGGTGAGATATGCTAATATGCTCCCAAGCCCAAACATGTAGCAACATGATGTACCCTTTTTTGCATCCTCTATGATACCAAATCATATGTAGCTATGTGTACAACTCTACTAAAACTAGTGTCCCTTAAGCATTTGGCCTAAACTTGTCCACAACATTGACAACAATTTGTACCATCCCCAAGCCAATCAAACATTCTCCCTAGTTTGGAATTAGATAGCCACTTACTAACACACATAAATATAAGTACATGAATATGTCCTAAGAAGTTGATGCCAATGTTGTCTCCAAAATCAGTTGCTTCTAGTGTAAGTGCATGTATATTTTCCCTAGCCACATCTAGTGTTGTTGCATATGGCATGACCCTTATCACTACATGTGGCCCTCTAATAAGGTATCATAGTATCCTACATATATCCTCCACTATGACTATCATCTCCCCCATTGGTAGGTGGAAGGTTGATGTATCTTCAATTCTACCAGTTTCAATCTCATTTCATTAGTTTTCTCTACTAAATTTTCTTCTATAGTCCTTTCTCCCAAGTCTAGTGTTTAGTGTTCCCACCTCAGAGAAATCTCACTTTTTTGTTCTCCTGAGCAATCTTTCTCATTAATAGAACGGTCCTACTACTTGAACCAGCAAACTTGCCAGTTTCTGTTTTGTGTCAACAAGCTCATGTGCACAACATTTTGCTTGTCTACCTCATTCGTGGGATAGCACTCACGCTATCTTGCTCTTTTCATTGGAAAAATCACCATCCCACTACACAATATAAGTGATCTTGTTGCCTCACATTTCTTCTTCAATGGGTCTTCATCCCATGTTTTCAACAACGATCCTACTAGTCAACCCACCCAAACTAAAGATCTTAAAATTTGGGCCTAGCATGATTTCTCACCTACTAACCTGAGCATTCTTGTTGGATGTGATTCAAAATGATCACTAAAAATGTATACTTTTCCTACTGAAATTAAAAAACAAGGGGTCAGTTATTCATTACTAACCTGTCAGACTAGTTGATGTGTCTACCTAACTTGGGCCACATCTGTGCAATGTATAGGGTGTCCACTAGATGCCATTTTGCATGTACGTCAACATAGATCTTAAATTTTCTAACTTAATAGGTAAAAATGTGGGCTAAGTTTTTGAAATTTGCATTTTATTTGGTTCTCAAAACCCTAATTTTCTATATTAATGTCTCATACGAAACTTATTTTTGCCCCATTTCTTCCTACAAGCTCCATTTTTTGAGTAATTTTTGCCCTCCTTTTTTTGTCATCTTTCATTATGTTTGCTCTTGCTATTTCTCTTTTGAGAAGCTATCCAAACCCCTTTTCCTATCTTCCCTCCTCTCAATGGGCTTCACTCATAGATAGTTTTATTTAACTAGTGAAATTTTCCAAAATATAATCACTATGCCCAATTTTTCATAAAATGAGTGAATTGTTAAGCTTTTGGGATTCTCGTTGGTTTTGATGAAAATGTGAAAATAGGAAAAGATTGAATTTTTGGAAAATTACTATGGATCATAGCTTAGAAGTGATTGTATATCTTGTGAAACATGAGTTTTGATCTGTTTGAATCTTGTTATTTGCGATTTTTTGAGAATTGAGAAAATTGAAATCTAATAAACTATTAAAATTCAAAAAATTATATTGGCAATTTTGATTCCACATCTATTGAAGAGCATGATGAGCATATGGTGTACATATTAGAGCCTGTTATTAGAGTGGCTCCCAATGAAGGTTGAAGTACAAAGAGACCTCCAAGATAACTTATTAGGGGGTTGTGATTCAAAAGTGGAAACTAAATAAAATATTGATAATAAGTTATCTAAAGATAACGGATGCCCCTCTAAAGCCTAATGTACTTGTCTAGGTTAAAATAACTTGGGAAGACTTAAAACACATGTAGGATTTCATTGATATGATAATCTCCTTGTTTGTTGGAAAGTACCACTTTGTTCCAAGTGAATTGTACCTTTATGCTACTCAATGATACTCCTTTTCTACACATCTAATATCTAACTCCTATGTAGCTTGACTAGCTAGCACATGAGAGATGTAGCATTCATTTCCATATTGGTGTTAACTTCCCTTTATTCTATCATGTATTCTCTTTGATTGGTGTGAGTGCAAGCCTTTCTTCCCCTTTTATATTATGTGACTTATGTGTTTGGATTGTGTGACTATCTCCTAGCACAATGGGGTAGACCTACAAGTTTCACATGTTTGGAATGCATCATTACCATCATTGGGGGCCATAGGTTTTGGCTTGGAGTCAACATTGGACTCTCTCTAATCTTTCTTTTATGCATTCTAGTAATTTCAATTCTAGTTAATTCAAAACATATAATTCCTATGCATTGTAAGTTGTAATGATGCTCACTAGAGCTCACTCAAAGAGGAATTTATTATTGAATGAAAACTAAAATTATTAGTAAAATTGTGTCTCACAGATGGTATCAAGAAAAGAGAACTTACATCTTTTCTTTCCATCCTGAATGTTACAAATGAATAAAACTAGCATTTAATCTAATGAGTTTTAGAGTCATCTTCAATTAGTGCTTTAGATCCATCAAGTCATTATCTCAGCACCTAGTGTTAAACTATATAGTGTTGTAAAGGCTTCAAGCTTGTTTGAGGCCTTCTGTAAAAGTTTAGAAACATGAAAAAGTAATGTTTTTGTATATCGTTACATGTCATAGCTTAGGACAAGAGTTTAGGATGTTGGTGAGGTCACTACTTGTTTCTCCATCCTCTCTTTCTGTGCATTGATTATGTCTAGTGCTTGCATGAGTTGTTTCTCTACTCTTCCATTTTCATGTTTATGGGACTTCATTAACACTTTTGTATTATTTCATTATGTTCATTATTTCGAAGGACAATTCCTACTTTTGTATTGCCCACTACCCAAGACACTAGCACACTGAAGGGACTGCAACTGTATAAATTGGTAAATAGACACTAATGCTATAGTTGGAGACTAATGCTAGAGTAGGACACCAAAATGATGCACCATCATTTTTTCTAGGCACTATTATCCCGATTGGGTCTTGTGGTCCTCCTTGGGCACTAGTGCCCTCCATACATTTGATAATGAGCATTTGAAAGTCTCAAATAAGAAAAATGTGCATACAATTTCTCTACTCTTCCATTTTTGTGTTTATGGGGCTTCATGAGCACTTTTGGATTGTTTCATTATGTTCATTGTCTCGAAGGCCAATTCCTACTTTTGGATTGCCCACTAGCCAAGTCACTAGCACATCTAAGGGACTACGACGTGATAAATTATCAAATAGACCTAATTAAGACACTAGAAAACACAAATGCCAAAGTAAGATAGCATGATACACCAATATTTTTCTAGGAAATATTATCCCAATTGGGTTTATAGTCCTGCTGGGGCACTAATGCCTTCCATACATTCAACAATGAGCATTTGTAAGTTTCAAACAAGAAAATGTGTATAGAAAAGTTGTTTGATGTGTCCTATATAGTCCACAAATTTTTTTAGCCTATCCCCATTTATTCATTGAAAAGTTCTAGCATCATTTGCATCAAATTGCATGCCTTTGTCCAAAGTTGGTCAATTTCCCCATCTAAGACCAAGATGGTCTAGGTTTCCTTGAAAAGTTGTGTGAATCATCTAAAGGTTGACACCCATTATTGGTCATGCTTAAGGTGTATATAGCCTTCCTCAATTGTTGGTTGGTGCTTTGGAACCTAGGTACTCCACTTGTTCAACATTCCTTTGCAACAGGACATTGTATGTTTGTAGTGTGAACCAATGAGTTATTAGATGTAAATGCCTAATTTAAATGTTTTTAAAAAATATTATCTACATGTTTCTTACCTAATGTCCAGTGGGTTCCATGAAAAAGGTAGTACAACCATCACAAAAAAATAAGAATACAATATTAGTATGATGCAACCTCCATACAAAACAAGCATACCTTGATGACATATCTGATAGTAGAACCTTTAAACAGACTCCAAACAACTCAATCATACTTGTTAATACACTATCGTGAAAAAGTCATACAATCATCATGTAGAGGTACCACTATCAATATGTGACCATGATGCATTAACAAAACAAATTAATGATGTGTAATCAAGCATAATCAAACTCGATAACAAATATCTCATTAAAATATTTATGTGAAGTCATACAACATTAGAGCTTTAACTCAAAAGATATGATCAAATCAATAGCATTCAACTATGATGTGTGAATAAGCACACTAAGCACATCATACATTTGATGTAACCATCAAACAAATCTCATACAATTGAATGTCATTAACGCTCTACACAGCCCAAAAAATAATTCTATATGATTATAAATGTCATCATCATCTTGATTATAATTAGTCACTTAACCATGATGCATGAACAATCACACTAAGAACACCATACAACTTTAATGGACTTTTCAGATAAAATCCAAACAAAATGACATATTTTCCATTCAAATGTTCAAATAGAACCCATACAAGCTAATCATATGTCATTAGACCCTTCACGCAAAAGCTATACAATCATTATATGTTGTATCTTTTTGCACAAATGTCATATAACCATCATATAGAAGAGATGTCATTCAATCATTGTGGATTAACAACACATATTCTTACAAAATCTCCACAAATTTATGAGAATTTAGACCCTTCAATCAAAATCCACATATAACTCAATGAAATATTTCATTCATATAATCGTCTTGCATAAGAATGAATGCCACAAGTCATGGTGCATTAACAATTACATTGAGCACATTAACAATAATAGGATATTGTGCATGAGTGAATGTCAAAACCATTGTATATTAATAAGCACACCATAAGGTTTTCATTCACCCTAACCACAACAATCAGATGATATTATGCCATAGATGTCATACAACCCTAATACACACCCTATGCATAATATTAAATTAGATCCATCACACATGAGAATCCATATCACTCAACTATTATGCATGAACAAGACTAGGCATGACATAATTTTGATTGATATTAAGACTATAATCAATTCCACTTAGTCGCATTACACAAGCACACTATGTCACATCATGACTTTTACATATACAAATTTATGTATGTATATATAATCATTTATAGGTATTTTCATTTATCACATTGCACAAAAACTAATCACTACATAGTACTTGGATTCAAATTAGCTATACAAATTTTTATATAAATACAAGTCTAAATTATAAGAGCCTTCAACCAAATTACATATAATCATTCAGCACAAAATATAATGTCACTAAACTAGGATGATGTCCTAGCATTATATTCATACGAAAGAGTTTAATACAACCTTCAAACAAAAACCTTCCAACTCAATAGCATTTTCCCCATTACGACCTTTAGAAAACCCATAGGAGCTAATGATATATATGGTATTCGACCCTTTATGCAAAAAAGTGTACAATTATCATGTACAAAAAATGTTGATGTCTCAACCATGTCGCACAAACAAGGGTTTGATGCAAACTTAAAAAGATCAAATAACTAAATGACATGTTACCAAACACAAAAGACATTAAAAAACCATGATGCATCTATAAGTATAACCATCAAACAAAACCCATACAAAAATCATTCAACTTAATGACATGTCACTTGACTCTCCACAAAACCATACATTCACCCTACTAAAAATGAATGTCACTCAATCATGATGCAAGAACAAGTAAACCATGCACACTATAGAAGTGTGACACAAGTATCAAACAAAACTCATATAACTCAGTAACATGGCATTAAACCCTTCACTCCAAATCCATATTATCATAGCATGCAGAAAAGTGAAATTCGCTAGACTCTTCACATAAAATCAATTTAATCATCTTGGTTACAATTAGTCACTTAAATGTGATTCATGAAAGGCATGCTACAAACACCATGCAAATTTAATACACTCTGCAAATAAAATCCATACAACAATGACATAATTTCCATTCAAGCCTTCAAGTATAACCCATACAAGCTAATCATATATGTCATTAGATCCTTCAAACAAAAGCTAAACAATCATTATATAGAAAATTCAATGTCCTCAATCATGATCCATAAACAAGTACTCTATTCACATCATATGAGTTTGATGCAACCATCAAACTAAACCCACAAAACTTGAATATATGTGGCTTTTGACCTTTCGCACAAAATTCATATAATTATCATGCAAAAGAAAATACAATTAAATATAAAACAAGTAAACATACTAGGAAAACCATGCGAGCTTGATGGAGGCTATTAATAACATAGGCATCACATACATACAATGACAACTATACAATACTATGCCATATTCATACCACATTCCATTTGAATCATGACCCATGAATAAGCACACTACACACACCATACAAGTTTGATAGAACCTTCTAACAAAATCAATATAATGCAATAGGATATATACCAGTAGAACCTCCAAAGAAAACACATACAACTCCATAATATATATTTCATTAGAGCCTTCATAAGAAATCTAAACAATCATCATGTAGAAGAATCAATGCTCTCAACCATGCAAAATTCACACAATCATCGTGTTATTGTCACACATGATCAATAACACTAAGAATATCATAGGATTTGATGCGAACTTCATGAAAATTCATATAAATACATGATTTATATGTTCATTATAACTTTCAATAAAAATACATACAATGTAATGGCATTATACCCTTCACACAAAGGCCATATAATCAATGGACAAGAGTGAATTTCACTAACCACATGCCCTTTGAACAAGAACACCAATCAGACGCAAGCTTCACAAAAATGGGATAATCATTATTCATTCTATACTGTATACACCATTCAACCCTTATACACACTAACCGTGATACAAGCTTCACACAAACCATGTCATATATGTCATTCAACTACAATATACACCATATATGTCACAACCCACTATAACCATTAGACGCAAGTCATTTCCATTTAATCATGATGCATAAATACCATAGGAGTTTGATGCAAACCATCCATATGATTAAATATCATTTTACTCTAAACCATAAGGGAACTAAGATGCACATCATAAGAATCAATGAGATCTACATCACTTCAACAATTATAAATAGCTATATAATTAATTAAAATTAGTCAACATCATTGATTCTAATGCACAGGAAAATAATTCACTCTACGGTACTTAAACACATATTTAGGATGCCAAATTTGCATTACACTAGTCAGCCAATCACTCATTGATCTTTTCACACAAAAGCAATTTAATAATTATGCATAAGAGTCATTCTCGTGCAGCCACATTTACACCATTAGTACTTTTTTTAAAAATGCATAATAGCCTTGCAAATTTTGCACAAAATTCATAAGAATCAATCAATCATTAGACCTTTCTCACAAAAAGCAAACTAATCATAATATACAAGATTCAAGGTCAATCTAATATGATTAATGAATAAGTGCATTATCAAAGTATGGCGTGAACTTGAAAAAAACCCATATTAAATAAAAAAGTATGCCATTATAATCTTCAAATAACATAAACATGATATAAAAGAGCCAATATCACTTAGTCATGATGCGTGAAGATGCACTAAAAAAACTATAAGGAACTTGATGCAACCTTTAAACAAAATCCATCAAACTCAATGATATGCCATTAGAACCTTCAAAACTCATACAATCAACATATGTAATAGGAACCATCACACCAAAGACACATAATCATGAAAAAGAGTCAATACCAATTAGCCATGATGAATAATGGAGAAGTTGGTGAGTGATCAAGAGAACTAGTCTAACTTATATATTAAACTTTAATCAAACATGACATATGTGTATCTTAGATTCTAACATGCACAATCTGCTGTAATGCAATAAATGAATAAATGAATACTTTTTCTCATGAATCCCTTATACTTTTTCTCATGAATTTCCATTTGTTTCTGAAACACAACAAGCTTGCAAAAATGTCTTTGTGTGACAATAACTTAATCTAATTTCTTCATCTATAGAACAATAGAAACAATGACCTAACATGCAAACAAACCATAACGTTATCATAAATATAAATAAAGACTAACTGGAAATGTTTGATAGATTAAATGTTAACTTGAAATGTCCATATATATTTCCTATTTAGAGTTCCTTTTCAGGTTATATTTGCTAATTTTCTCAAGAACCTGAGATGTTAGTGCTCCAGTTCATTCCACTGTCTACAATGATAGGTCAATGAAGAAACAAAAATATGGTAAAGGGGGCAGATTTAAAAGACATCAAAGGTAAGATATATTTGTGGTAATCAGCACAGTTCTATGTGTTTTATGTCTATTTTATTCTAAATTTCCAGCTAATTATCACGTCTACACAAAATTATGATCTGTATAGCTTATAGGTTTTTGTGGGTTGTACCAATTTGGCCTGACCTACTATTAAATATGTCTTGATAGGTCTCACTACAAGTAATTGGGTATACCCCCTATGGATCATAGTTGGTGCAAATATTGAAGAGTATTTACACCATAGTTCCATAACTTGCGACGAGTCACGCAAGTTCAGGCGACTCGTAGGCCACGCAGCCTCTGGCGGGTTTTGATGACCCATCACTATGACTCAACGAGTCATGGGCCATGACCCGCATGACTTTCCTGAGTCATGCGAGTCATGCCATGACTCTCCTAGTTTGACAGCCATCACCCAGATTCACAGATAGGTCCGTGTTGGATCCGCGCAGGGTCCTATGGATGAAAGTTTCCAATTTTGCAGTTCAGGGGCAGGAGGATTTATAAAAATATAACATTGAAGTATAATTTATATTTGTATAAATACTTTTAGGATGTTTGAGATAGGTTCCAGCTTCAGTTAAGATGCGGATTCTAGATTTTGGGGGTTTTCAAAAAATTTGAGACTTAGCCAAATTTCAAGATTCAGCAAGCCTTTAGCAGGGTTACCTCCCACAATCCATCATGGTTTTCTAAGGTCAAACTGAAGCTGGAAAAAGGATTCTCAAAGGGTTTTAACTCATTTTATCAAAAATCACTTGGTTTCGACCCCATCTCTATGACAAACTTAGCTTAGTTCTCGCCCAAATCCCAGACAGACATGACTTCCCAACAAGCCAAAATCACTCAAACCTCATTCGTCAAACATTTGATCATTGATGTCATGGATTTCATAGATTTTATATACATTTGACAATATTTATATTTTATAATTTTGCATATCTATGTTTTATATTTCCTTCAGCTACAATTTACATGTGTACTTATGTGATGGATGTATGTTTATGTATGTGATCAAATTAGATTCAATTTGATGATGTTATAGTGTCTTTAAGCTTCATTCAATAATGGGTGCACGAAACAAATTTTAAAATGTAAAAAATCTATCTTTTTATTTTGCCAAGTCATAGCTGAGTCATTGTCGAGTCATTGGTGAGTCACGGGTTGAGTCGACCTTGCCGAGTCATAGGCGAGTCTGAGTCATGGATGAGCCCATTCAACCAAGTGGATCACCTTGCAACACCAGTTGCAATCATACATGGGTTACATGTGAATTCATACATGGGTGACAAGTCTAAGGGTGAATTCCATTGAACAGTCAAGAGATGAGGCCAAATAAATTTGATCATAACCTCAATGGATGAGACACGGGGGACCTCTTGGGGTAAGTATCATATCATAGAATAAACATCGTAGATCATGTATCCAATTCCACAAAGATCATGTCATAAAGTCATATACAATAGTATTTGTCTACGCTCTCATTGGATGAGGCCAACCAAATTTTAGAGCGGCCAATTGGATTTGACAACACCCTAACAAATGAGGTAGGATGGATTTGTGAGCACCCTAATTGTATCCTGATTAGATCAGGATTGGCCACACCCTCAATGATAAACTCGATATCCTAAACCTTATAGAATACATATCCTACATCAAAGAATGTGATCCCATGAGGGTCATGGAGTAAACTCCAAAGATATCACACATGCTTCTTGAGTGCGAGTATAGGGGTCGATTTGGTTAAACCCTCAATGAATGAGAGACATGATTTAAATATACCATAAGAGCCCAGGCCAAATAGAAATAATGGTAAATTTGACATAAAATTCAATAAAATTATATCATGATAAGAAGTCTCGAACTAAATATGGTTGTACCCTTGTACTATTAAAAGAAAACCTCTGTTGTAAGTATTGGGTGGAATTCATATGAATTTGAATAGAACCTATATGGGAAATTTCAAATACATAAGTTGGGTAGAAATTTGATTGTATTCTAATTAAATGAGGTAGGATGGAGATAACTATACACTCAATAAATGAGGGCACGAGAAATTTGAAGCTATTTGAAAGTATCTTTTGATAGTATGAAGACTAATATGATCAAAGATATTTAAAATTTTGATTTTATCATTCAAGTGGTTAAGTTTGATCATTGTATTGTCCTAAGATTCTCCTCCAAATGCTTATTATATTCACAACCTTATTTGGATAGAAAAAATTTATTCATTGCATTGAATTCAAGGACTAACTCCAGGATTTAAAAGTTTGAAATTTATTGGTATGTTTAAGTCCTTTAAGACCATATTGACTTTGAGCTTTGTACTAGGAATCATGTTTAGATCAAAATTGTGGATATTTACAAGGAATTGAATAAAGGAAGATGGAAGAAAAATTTCAATCTCAAGACCAAGGATAGCAATGAGAGAGGAATAGTCTAAAGGGATCGAGTTCAAAAGACAACACTTCAAGATGATGAACTTCAAAGTTGGGACAAAAGAAATAAAATTCAAAGATATAGATGAAAGAATTATCTCAAGATCAAGCCTTCATCAAACAAGTACACCAAGGAATGTTCAAGGATGATTCTAACACCAAAGTTAGCATTGGAACATGGACAAGGACCTAAGGAAAAGTTTGAGGTCGAGAGCAAGAAAGAATTCAAGGACAAGATTCCCATCAAGGGAGTGATCCTAATGATGATCAAGTCATACAAGGAAAAGAATTGAGGAAAATTTAATATACCAAGGAAGATGTTAATGTGCTCAAGGGATTTCCCTAAGGATCAATTTTGAAGATGAAGAAGACAAAAAAGAATTTAGAACAATGAAGGTTGAAAGATGAAGGGTTCAAGTATTACAAAGTTAGGACATCCAAGGGAAGGAATTCCAAGAGCAATGAAGAATTCCTAAGGATAAGGAAGTGGAATTAAGATAAAGATTGCAAAAGAAAAGAGGCATACATGTTCAAAATGATGATTTGTATGAAGACTTGGCAACTTCCTTGCTTCCTATTGGTTCTCAAGCCTTTGAATTTTCTCATTGACTCATTTTATGGTGTTTCATTTCAATTGGCTACTTTTGGTTGCCCTAATTATCATTTGTAATGGATTAATCTAGGTCATTGATTTTAGATCAATCTTAGTCATTCATTGTAATTGGGGCTCCTATATAAATCCCACCTCTCTCATTTGTAAAACATGACTTGTTGGAGAATTATTGTTAAGATAATGCTAAATTTTCTCTACTTTTCATTGTTGTGCCTTGCATGGTGAATTGTTGTGATCAAGTTTGTAGTATTGCATGGTGACCCACATTCTGCACTTCGATTATGATTTCATTTCATGTTGTTTAGAAGTAGTTTGTTGGATGAAAGTAATTATGGATATTCACTCACTTGACTTGAACAAATCCAGGCCACTAGCCTCTTGCTAATGGTAGGAGTGCCTTGTGTATTAAGTTGATGATTGAAAGCACTTAACTTCAATTGGTATTGAATCTTTAGTTTGCATCCATTTGATGAGATTGAAGAGCAGATATTGATTTAGAAACCATTTGATTGTTCCTTAGAAGCTTGCACTAGATGGGTGGAGTTGTTAACGAGATTGCATCTAGTAGAGTCCATGTCCATCCACGATTCCTTGCAATCATAGTAAGAAGTAGAAGTAGTCGTAGAAGTTAGGTGTACGTTTGAGTTGAAGTGGAAAGGTTGGAAAAAAAACTATATTTTCATTGTGCATTGTGAAGCTAAATCTTTAGAAATGCAAGCAGTTGATACCCCATTGAATGAATAGCGTAAGTCCCTTTAGTGATTACCAACAGATCACATCATTTCAACTGAGCGAGTGTCCACAATAGAAAGAACCTTGAAGTGATTTCATGATCTTACCTTACAAGCTTAGCATGAGAGATGACCTTATATCAAGAGAGGATTGAATATTTAGTGTTTCATCCTAAAACATTGAGTGTTTGATTTTGCATGTTGCAGTAGAATGAAAATCACATCACCAGAAATTGGCGCTAGGAGGGTGTTAACAAAGTTCATTCATGGAACTATCAACAAGTCTAAACTTTCATGTTATATTTGAGATGGGGGAGATCTCTTCAAAAGTTCAAAAAATCCAAAAAATTGAAATATGGAAAATCCAAAAAGAAAAGCGACTTCTCAATGGATGGGCAGTAGTTCCATGGTAAAAGCATTCACATAGTTAGCAATGCTTGATTTAAAAAGGCTTTGAATGCACATTTGTATCCACAAAATTTGTCTAAATTGGCATCACCTTATGAGTGTAGGATTCATGAGACAACCACACATGATGAGCTTAATTGTTTGACATTTCTATCAAGGGTGGAGTTGATATTGCAAAGGAAGATGTTCTTGTGAGATATCATCAAACTAGTTCCATTTGCTGAATCAAATAGAGTTAACATGTTTGTGAATAATTTCAAGGAAATGATCAAGAAGAGACTAAGTGAGGGGGAATTATATATGGAAGGTATGTTTCTCTCTGGTTGGTGTAGACCACACAATGTCAGACATTTAGAATATACTTTTCAACCATCCTGAGATATCATAAAGCAAGCCAAGAAAGAGATGGGATCGTTCAACTGTGATGAACCCAATACAGACAAGATTTGGAGTCCATACCTTAAACAACTGAGTTAGGCATCAGAGGAAGGTAACAAGGATAACATTCAACACTCAAGTTGGAAACCAAAAGATGAACATAGGGCATACTCATCCAATGAAGAATAAAGCAACTTGTAAGAGGTTGTGTGGTTGAACTTAATGACCATGACATTCATGTGGAAGATGAACTTAATGACAAGAGGAAGGTGTTGATAAGGAAATCAAGGAAGCAATAGAATACATTCAAGGAAGAGAAATGATAGAAAGTAAGCATAAACATTCGAAAACCCATGAGGCTAAAAAACTACAAGATCATCACAGGTTTGAAGATGGGGAAATCCTTGGCAGAATTTCCTCCATGATTCAATAGGAGGTTTTCCAAAATGAGTTGTGGTAGGTCTCAAGTGACCTTAGAGAAGGTAATCAAGTTAAAAAGTTGGACGAGGAGCTTCAAGATATCACATACAACATCAAGTATGAAGAACAATTTGACAAGGCACTACAAGATGTCATTACCACCATATTCTTTGGGGGGGTGCTGAAAGATGTTATGGAAGAAATGTAAATCGAATCATTGTCAATTACATTTCAAGACAAACTAGTTGTTGCAAGTAGTATGATCCACCATCAGCTTCGACCTCCAGAGGCATTGTCACTTGAAATGCCATTCGGTGATCAACTTGCGAAGATTTTTTATACTCCTATCAATTTTGAGGAAACTATGCTTGAGGGAATTACATATGAATTGCAAGGTTTTCTTAAAGAGAAAGAAATTGGCAATTTCTTGTTAAAGGAAGGGGCTTCAAGTGTATTTAGTGAGAATGTGCAAGATATGATAAGCAAGCAACAAGTTTCTCCCATGGAAGAAGAGGAAGATGAACATTGGAAGGGGTTGCTACAATGGGACTTTGCATTTTAAGGAAGCCTTGAGGAACTATTTGAGGGTCAGCTCATCAAAGAATCCTTGATTTTTGAGGAAGTGCTTGAGGAGACTCACTGGGATGCATGTTTTGTGCTATACAAAGATAAGAAAATGGAGGAGATATTCCATGGACTTGAGTTCATAATTGATCCTTCCTTGATCATTCATGAGTTCAACGTTGATGCCAACATGATGATCCATCACCAACTTCAACCTCTTGAAGTTGTGGAGAACTTGCAGGCTTCATTGAGTTATGAAGCATGCCAAGTTGTATCTTTCCATGTTTTTAATGTTGAAAGTTTTGAAAGTTATCATTTTGATTATGGTGATTTAGGAAAGAAAAATTGCATGTGGATTGACCATGGACCTCATGAATTGCCCCAGTTGTTGATTTACATGATAAATTTCCTAAGTTTGAAAAAGGGGTAGTAAAAAAAAATTGAGTATAAGTTTTCCATATTGGAACTATCACCTAGGCCTTTTTGCTCTTGAACATTTTGAGGAACCATGTTAGATAATGTGCATATATCGGCCTTTTGAGTATTATCCCTTTAGAGTCTTGTGCATAGTTAGAGTAGGTTTGTCTTGAACCCTTTGGTTCAGGGGGGTAGAGTAGGTTTTCTTTCATCTATTTTAAGATTAGGTGTCTTGGAGCCACGTGGTTAGTTTTCCTTAAGTCATTTGTCTTGAGATCTTTAGTGGCTCCCTCCTTAGTAGTTAGTTGTTTGGGTGGTCTTGGTGTCTAGGTGTTGTTAGGTTTTCCCAGTACTCCCTACGAGTAGTTTGGTTTCCTTAGTGGTTTAGTTTGCTTTAGGTTTTGTTGTCTTAAGTTTTTTTTCTTTCATAGGTTAGGTTTGAGAGGGATCCCATTTATGACAAGGGTGATGTATTCTTATCACACTCTGGTATTCTACCGATAGTTGTGTTCGGATTATTTCTTGGATATCTCTCTATGAAGAGCTCTTCAATTGGAGATTATTTCTAATATCTCATCTTTAGAAAGGGATTTGTACTAAATTTGGAATGGAGTCATTCATTGTGTTTGGGGTACTTGAATATTTTAGTTGTAATATTTTACTCAAATTTAATTGCTCTGAGTTCTTTGCAAGTTCTCAAGGTGAAGTTGGAATTAGTGAAAATTATACGCATACTTCAATGCCATTGTGGTTTCTAGAAACCCATTATAAGCTTCACTGCTTATAGGCCAAAGTAAAATTTTAAAAGAGAAAAGTAATATCAAATGAAGAATAACAATATCAAAAGAAAAAATGAGAAAATTAAAAGAATATCAAGGCACTTTGTCTTTGGGTGTGTGAATATCTCTACTGGTGCTATTCAATACAAATTACTAAAAGTAGAGCAATGTTTGTGGTAGACTACAATGATAATCTCGTCGGGGCTATGGACTCCTAAATGGCAATGAGGCTCTATCTAGGATGTTTTTGGATTATGGATATAAAATAGCTACGTTCAATGGATATAAGAAGCTTTCAACATTCTTGTAGAGCAAGGAATGAATGCACTTGCACACACGTGGGTAACTGAGGATTAAGGTTCTTATCTCAATTCATGGTCTTTCTTCCATTTTGAGTGCATTCCCTAGTCATTTGATAGATTTTAGGGAATTAATTGAAGGTTCTTGGTTCCAAGCAAGTTTTATCCTTGAAATTTTTGAGAATATTTCTTTGGGTGGGTGCTAGATGTTGTGAGGTTTTCACATCATTTCCCCATTGCAAATTGGGACCCCATCTTTTCCCTCATATTCGTTAGGTTAGTGAGGTTTTGGCATTAAATTTGGCAATTTGAAGCTTTAAAGGATCAAGTGGTGGTATAGAAATCAAATGGTCAAGTTACGATTTTAAGTATGAACGTTAAAATTGGAGTCCTTCGAGGTCAACTTATAGTGGGTTGAATGTAAAACCCTAAGCCTATTTAAATTTTGGCTAATCAATTAGCCCAAAATTCCATTTAAAGGTATATTCCATGCATAAGGGCCTTATTATCTTTACAGAAATTGATTTTCCACACTTAAAATTGCCAAAATCCTAAGGAAAATCAATTTTTCTTTATAAAAATACACAAAATCTGGATTTATGATAAAATTCCCTACTTAAATTGGCCAAAATCTAGACTTATGATGAAATTCCCTACTTAAATTGGCCAAAATTTGAACTTATAATGAAATTCCCTACTTATTTTGGCATTTTCATGAAAAAATTCTAAATGTTGAGGCTAAAATCCAAGCATACTATGAATTTCCACCACTTTGGGAAGCCTTTTCCTAAAAAATTTCTAAGTCTAGAAGTTGTCTAGATGGGGGTCATTTTCCCCCTGAGAGTGAACAATAAGGCTAGAAATTTGTCCAAGTCTGGAACTTGTTCCAGACAGGGGTCATTTTTCCCCAAAGATTAAGTATGGAACATTGAAATTTGTCTAAGTATGGGATTTGTTCCTACTAAGATCAATTTCCCCTTGATGAGAAGTAAGGGTTCCAAAAAAATCTGAAGTGTCAGATTTGTCCTAACATGGGTTGATTTTCCCTTGGAGCCAAGTATGGAATGTGAAATTCTTTCTAAGTGTTGGAAGTGCCCTGATATATCATGTTTTCCCTCAAGGGGAGTTTGGAATGTTGATTTTTATTTTCTTACTATGAGATCTATCTAGAATAGGGTTGAATTTCCCTTGGAGAGATAAGTGAAAAGAATGTCCATACTAGGGTCGATTTTCCCCCTTGTGATGGCAAAGCAAGATCAACTTTTTCTAAGTATAAAGTGGATTCTATCCAAGCCTTGATCAATTTTCCCACCTTGCATGGATGGAGTTGGAGTTTGGACATAGTTGCAAGTCCATACAAGTTGTGGACTTAGGCAAATTTAAGAATCCTAACATGGATCGATTTTCCCATTATGGAAGAATTTTATTAATTAATTAAAATTAATGTGGGAAATTATTAAAGTCAAAGTAGAACCTTCTAGAAGGTGGTAAATCTTTTATCCCACATTGCTTGTGGAAAGACAATAAGAGGCAAAAAAAAGTATACAAGGAGGGGTGCTACTATTATAAACATGAATACTTTTGGAAGACAAGGGCAAGGGAAGCTAAAATCTGAAGCAAGACTCCATGAGAAGCAACTTCATCCGTGAATTGTTCCACTTCTTCGAACTTCCCCTTCCATCCATGGCTGATTGCAAGCATTAAGGAAACTTTTTCTAAAGCATTGGAAGACATTAGAAGGCCAAAGACAAGGAATTATTAGTCCAAGATCTACAAGCTTTTGAGATTGGCAATTTTTTTTAGAAATTCATAGAAAATTAAAAAGTGCCCAAATTGCCAAGCACTCATTCTAAAATAGACCCCCATCCTTAGGCATCAATTTGGAGGCCATTACAGAGCTAAATCTGAGGTATGCATGCCCGGATCTGAAAACATCAAGAACAGGGGCAATTCTTTTTGAAAAATCATGAAAATGATCAAATAGTTTTAAGCATCCAAACTTATTTGTAGATTGTTTTGTGACCAATTACTTGCATTTTCCAACCATTTCCAGTCACCAAGACAAGGTGTGAATGCTATGAGCAAATATCTGGAGACTAGGTCTAAAAACTGCATTTTTTCATATAAATCTAGGTTTGTTTTGTTCACAATCTGATCCAAGGTTTTATTACAAATATTTGTCATCATTCCTTGCATTATTTAAAGCTAATTGCAGGTCTGAAACATCTTTGTCTTCAGACATTAAGTCTGAAGCAACCAAGAACAGGGGCAATTTTTACTAAAATTCCTATAATTTGCACATTCACCAAATCATTAAAGGGATTGTTGTTGAGTGTTGTGGGGTTGTTCTTATGTAATAATCATTGGATTTGAAGGTCAAATTCACCTAGAATAAGGTAAGTTGCAGACATATATTCAAAAAATTAGAATTATGAAAAAGGGTTTTATCCAAGCTAAATTAGTTCATGCCTTCATTAAACTCATGAGAGTTGATTGGGTTTTATCTGGATTGATGTTTGGACTAATGTTTGATGATTTTCAGACCTATCCATGGATTGTATTCAGAAAAAAAGAACTTTGCTAGGGTTTGATTTTATTATTTTAAGTGATGGATCATTGTTCTAACACATGGATAAGTGCAAACTTAGGTTCCGAACTCTCATTTCAACCATTGTGTGTGGAATTTAAATATTGTTTGGATTAATTATAACTCATTTTCATACTTCCTTATCCTCAAAAAATTTTAATTCAAGGTTGGATTTTGTGCATGGATTGCTTCACAATTTTAACTTAGTGTGCATATGAATCCATGGATTATGATGTGTGCAGACTTAGTGAATTTTTGGGACTGATTTTGCTTCATTTTCAAACTTATCATAAGGTGTATTAAAAAAATTAGAATTCTCCCTTTATTGGTAGAAGTCTGACTTCATCATTCAAGTGGTTAAGTTTGATCATTTTATTGTCGTAAGATTCTCCTCCAAATGCTTATTCAACTCACAACCTTATTTGGATAGAAAATTTTATTCATTGCATTGAGTTCAAGTACTAATTCAAGGATTTAAAAGTTTGAAATTTATTATTTCATTTAAGTCCTTTAAGACCATACTGACTTCGAGCTTTGTACCAGGAATCATGTTCGGATCAAAAGCAGGGATAATTACAAGGAATTGAATAAAGGAATATGGAAGATAAAGTTCAAGCTCAAGACCAAGGATAGCAACAAAAGAGGAATTGTCTAAAGCAATCAAATTCAAACGACAACACTTCAAGATGATGCACTTTAAAGCAAGGACAAAGGAAATAAAATTCAAGGATCTAGATGAAAGAATTATCTCAAGATCAAGCCTTCATCAAACAAGTACACCAAGGAATGTTCGAGGATGATTCTAACACCAAAGTAAGCATTGGAACATGGATAAGGACCTATGAACAAGTATGAGGTCGAGAGAAAGAAATAATTCAAGGACAAGATTCCCGTCAAGGGAGTGATCCTAATGCTGATCAAGTCATACAAGGAAAAATATTGAGGAAGATTTAATATGCCATGGAATATGCTAATGTGTTCAAGGGATTTCCCCAAGGATCAAGTTCAAAGATGAAGAAGACAAAGAAGAATTCAGAACAATGAAGGTTGAAATATTAAGGGTTCAAGTATTACAAAGTCAGGACATCCAAGGGAAGGAATTCCAAAAACAATGAAGAATTCCTAAGGATAAGGAAGTGGAACTAAAATAAAGACTGTAAAATAAAAGAGGCATACATGTTCATAATGATGAGTTGTATGATGATTTGGCAGCTTCCTTGCTTCCTATTGGTTCTCAAGCCTTTGAATTTTCTCATTAGCTCATTTTGTGGTGCTTCATTTCTATTGGCTACTTTTGGTTGCCCTAATTAGGGTTTCTAATGGATTAATCTGGGTTGTTGATATTAGATTAATCTTGGTTGTACATTTTAATTAGGGCTCTTATATAAACCCCAACTCTCTTATTTGTAAAACATGACTTGTTGGAGAATTGTTGGTAAGATAATGCTAAATTTGCTCTACTTTTCATTATTGTGCCTTGCATGGTGAATTGTTGTGATCAAGTTTGTATTATTGCATGTCGATCCACAATCCTCAGTTAGATTAGGATTTCATTTCATGTTGTTTAGAAGTAGTTAGTTGGATGAAAGTAATTGTGGATGTTCACTCACTTGACCTGAACAAATATGGGCCACTAGCCTCTTCCTGATGGTAGGAGTGTCTTGTGTGGTAAGTCAATGATTGAAAGCACTTAACTTCAATTGGTATTGAATCTTTAGTTTTCATCCATTTGATGGGATTGAAGAGGAGATATTGATTTGAAAACCATTTGAGTGTTCCTTAAAAGCTTACACTAGATGAGTGGAGTCGTTGGCGAGATCGCATCTAGTAGAGTCCATGTCCATCCACAATTCCTTGCATTCATAGTAAGAAGTAGAAATAGCAGTACAAGTTAGGTTTAAGTGGAAAGGTTGGAAAACAAACCATATTTTCATTGCGCATTATGAAGCTAAATCTTTAGAAATGCAAGCATTTGATACCCATTGAATGAATAGCATAAGTCCCCCTAGTGATTACCAGCAAATCACATCATTTCAACTGAGCAAGTGTCCACAATAGAAAGAACCTTGAATTAATTTCATGATCTTACCTTGCAAGCTTAGCATGAGAGATGACCTCATATCAAGAGAGGATTGAATATTTAGTATTTCATCCCGAAACATCGAGTGTTTGATTCTGCATGTTATAGTGGAATAAAAATCACAGCAACAAAACCATGAAACTATGCAAACATTGTGATAATTATTTTTTTGAATCCTGGACCTTTTTTATGTCTAAAATGTTGTTTGTATCAACATTCCAGAGAACTAGTGTTGTAAGATAAAAAATAAACAGAGTTTAACTGCTATTTAATCATTTTGGTGAAGATACTCTCAATACTTCTGCAAGCAATAGTTACACAAGCAAGAACAAAAATGAGCAAAATGAAAAAAGGTGATATTACTATAGCATATACATAAGAGTGAGGGTCGCTACCAAGGCAAAAGTTGCATCAGAATAAAGGAAATGGGATGGTCTAAATGTTGTGGGTGTTGTATATTCTGCATGTACGAGTGTGTGTGATTTGGTAATAAGAATCCAATGTACTGGGATATTTTACTTGGGAGCCTATTGCTCTAACAAGTTTCGAGGGGCAGAAAGACAAAAAATGTAAAGTATATTTATTCAATAAAAAGTTGTGCGATTGTTCTTCTTTTGAGTTCATGTGGACAGCCCATGAATACTTCATCAGTTGGCTTAATTATGTGATATTTGTACATGGTATGATTTTACCACTGTTGATGATTCCAAATTTTTTAGTTCAAATTTTGTGTATTTTTTGTAAGTAAGAGGGTCAATAGAAAGAGGAATTAAAAACTAAAAAATTAAGAAGAAGAAAATCAAAAGGCAAAATGGGTCGAATATCATAGAATGAATATCGTAGATCATGTATCGAATTCTAAAAAGATCATGTCGTAAAGTCGTATGAAATTGTATTTGTCTATACTCTCATCAGTCATATCGAATTGTATTTGTTTGTACTCTCACCAAATGAGACCAACGAATTTGAAAGCACCATAAGTGAGTGAGGCCAGCGGGATTTGACAAAACCCTATACCAATGAGACTAGGTGGTTTTGAGAGCACCCTGACTGCATCCTTAATAACTCAACATCCTAAAACTTGAAATAAATATCCCATGGATTTGACCATAGCCTCGAAGATAAGCTCAATATCCTAAAACTTACAAAACAAATATCCTATGTCAAAGAATGCAATCCCATGTGGTTCATCCAATAAACTCCAAAGAAGTCATGCATTCTTCTCGAGTGCACGAATAGGGGTCAATTTTATTAAACTATTTAATGAATGAGAGACAGTGAATTTGAATATACCATAAAATACCATAAAGAGACTAGGCCAAAAGAAAATCAAGGTGTAAATTTGACAGAAAAATTAACAAAATTATACATAATAAGAAGTCATGAAGTGAATATGGTTGTACCCTAAATGGATACAATCTACTAAATTTGTTTGTACTATGTATAGAAACGCTCTGTTGGAAGTATAGGGTGGAATTTAGATGAATTTGACTGCAACCTAAATGGGAAATGCCAGATGCATAAGCTGGGTGGAAATTTGATTGTATTATAAACAAATGAGGCAGGATAGACATGAGTATATGCTCAATAGAGGAGGCCACATACCTCCAATAGCGAAGTGTCCAGTGCAGATCCTGGGGATAAATATGACCATGCCCTAGACAATTGAGGTGAGGTGGGTTCATTTGTTGAACAAGGGAAAACCCAATTCTAGGATTGCATAAAGGTGCAATTCTTGAAAATGGCAAACAAACACAATTTATGTCATGTCCCCTTCTGTTTGTTAGCTAGTAATGTTAAGTTTCTAGCCTTTTGTCTCGGAGGCTAGAACAAATAATTGACAAAAAGGGAGTAGTTGAGTAATTATTTGTTGGTGCTTAAATTATCATGAAATATTTAATTATTCATTAAGTTGAACCCCCTATTTTTCAATCATGGTCGTGGGGGGCCAGGAATGGATGTGGATGACTTATCCTTTAATTTGGGTTGGCGACAACATTGAGAAAATAGAAACTTCTATTTAAACAAAGCGATGGCTAGTCAGAATATAAAGTCGGGCTTTTTTGGGTGCGAGAGTCTTTATATGGCTTGGTGTGAGGAGAAGAGAGTATTCTAGATGTCTTTCATTTTCTTTTTCAAATCTCAGCGATAGTTTGCTTCCAGGATGACACCCCTGCGAAGTGAATCTCTTTTCGACGAAAACCCAAAAGACATCAAATACATTATAACAAAAATACTAGGCATAGAAGGTTATCAGGAAAACGTGGGCCAAGGAGTGGAATGAACCAAGCATAGAGAGAAGCCTGGGTATTTACACTGAGTTGTAGCATATATTAGGAGGCTCATTAGCTGACCAATCCACATATCTGGGCATGGACATTTTAGAGAAGTATTGTAGATCATAACACAAAATTTAATTGTAGACTATGGATCAACTATTCATCTGTTACGTGGGCGATTATTTGTCAATCTAATAAAATCTAGAAATTTTGTATTTGAGCGAAAGGGTTATGTTTGGGTATGTAACCGTTACTATGTAATAAAATTTCTAAAAATCAATTTTCGGTTGGCATTGTTTTGTAACAGATTCATTACTCCAATATAACCATCTAGTGCACAAATATTTTTCTTGATAGAACTAGTAATTTTGGCATAGTTTATTAGAAAGGATATTTAGTGGTATCAAAGCCACCATTCTTGCCAGCCTATGAGGTATTTTCTGTACATGTTCAATTGGAGCTAGTTTAAATGGTTACATGTCGATTCTAGCCACTTGCATGGCAAATTTAAGGGTTACATGATTACATCTAATCATTCACATGTTAGTGAATCAATTCTATGCACTCCAGAGGATCAAGATCACATAGATACTTCACCAAGAGTAGGGTTGAACAATAGTGGGAGGAAGAAAACCCTTGGTGTGATCAAGGCATCATGGCAGAAAAAAGAAATGATGGGGGTAATGAACAACCAAGTTTGCAAGACAGCATGGCACAAATTGCACAACAACAACAACAAATGATGTAGATGTTCATGCAATATCAATAGCAACTACTTACTCAAACTGGAAATCTAAGGATCCAATGGTTGTATGCACAAAATCGGGATAAAGAAAGAAGCGACACCGAGAATGACAATCATGGAAGAATAGCTTCCAATACCGGTAAAGCTACAGATAGCTGGTCTGATAGACCTTTTAGACTAGTATTCTTACCTAGACCAGTGGAACACAAGGCGGTTCCAGAAGAAGAGGAGGAAACCCACATCACGGATGATGTTATGGCAGCACATGATGAATACAGAACACTCCCTGTTGAGGTTAGAAAATTGATGAGCTTGAATCAATTTATGAACCAGCGAAGGGATAAGGTTAAATTATAGTTGGAAAGATAGGAAAGGAGACCTAGAGGGCCAAGCAAACAAAGCACGTAGCCACAGGAATTCAAGGATGCATTAAACAAGGTTCCTTTACCCACATTTAATGGAAGCGGGAAAATTAGTACTAGGTCTTGGGTGCATAAACTAGATACATTCCTGTCACTCAAGCCAATGGAGGAAGATAAAGCAATACAATTTGCCACTATGCATTTGATAGGCGTAGTCTATGACTGGTGGCACCACATATTAGTGTCACAAGACCATAGCATGATAAACTCATATGAGAAGTTTGTGAATAGGCTGGTCACGATTTGATAGGAAGGAAACTAAATTTTATTACAGAGATTTGGCATTTCTTAAGCATGTGGGTTCATTGGAGAGTCATATCAATGACTTTCAACAAGTTGTTCTCATGGTTCCTAACATGCCCTTAAAGCGGGTCACAATGCTCTTTGTAGAGGGGTTGAGTAATAAATTAAAAGGGCTGGTCAAAGCTCACAAACCCACTACATTAGGCGAAGCTATTGGTTTGGCAATTGACTTGGATGTGACTCCATATTATCAGCACCCTAAGAAGAATGTTAGTGCGTGAAAATCTGAAAATAAAGGTTTTAAACAGCAAAAGAGCATGCCCACAAAAGCTGAACAAGAGTCAAGGAATGAAATGAGAAGGAAAAAATTGTGCTTTACATGCAAAGAGCCATGCGAACCGGGTAATCATTGCCTTGGAAAGGGCAAAGTGCATTTAATTAAGGTATATTCTAACAATGAGGAGCAAGAGGGGCAGAGTGATAGTGATGATGAAGAAGTGGTGCAAGTAGATCAGCCCTAGCAAATACAGGTGGAAGACATGACAGCTAGAGAGGCTCCACATATTGCTACATTATCAGGATCTCCTCGCAACCGTCCATTCTGGCTTAAGGGAGTTCTTAAAGGATAGCAAATAGTGTGCTTAGAGGAAACTGGAGCTATGCACAACTTCATTGATGAAGGTTTGATAATGAAATGTTGGCTACAGACAGAAGAGTTCCATGGATTCAATGTTATAGTTGCTGATGGGTTTCTCTTTAGCAGCACCATAATGATTCCTCAGTTCAATATTCAAATTGGGGACTATACTCTAACTGATGACTTTTATGTGTTGGGTTTAAGCAATGTAGATGCTATCTTAGGACTCCAACGACTGGAGTCTCTTGAGTGATATGTCCAGGATTTTAAACAAATGTAATTAGAATTTATGGTAGATGGTAGGAAAGTGGTGCTTAAGGCTATGCCAGATGGAGGTCCTCGAATAGCTTCATCCAGGACGATGGAGGCACTTTTTACACATAGGGATGTTGATTGGGAAGTGCAGTGTTTGGTGTCCACCCAACATGCTTCCAGCAGTAAACCAGAGTACCCTGTGGATATACAGATGGTATTAGATAAACACAACATAGTCTTTGGTGATATGCCCCCAAGATGTCCACCAGACCGTGGGTTTGAGCATGTAAATGAGTTGGAAGAAGGTGCAAAGTCAGTAATCACCACAGCTTATCGACACCTGTGGCACTTCAAGGAAGAGATAGAAAAATTATCAAGGATCTTCTTAGCATGGGACACATACTACACAATTCGAGCCCTTTTTCCTCATCTATGGTCCTAGTGAAGAAAAAAGATGGAACTATGTGCATGTGCATAAGATTATAGGGCACTCAATAAGAGTACTATTAAAAACAGATACCCTATACCCAGGATCGATGAGTTGATCGATGAGCTACAAGTTGTATACTTCTCTAAGATTGATCTATGCTTTGGGTGTCATCAAATAAGGGTCAGAGAGGAAGACATTCATAAAATAGCATTTTGTTGTCATTATGGACATTTTGAGTTCCTGATCATGCCTTTTGAACTCATGAATGCACCTGCCATATTTTAGTCTTGCATGAATCATGTGTTTTGTGATTAGTTGAGGGTTTTTTTAGTCTTTCTTGATGATATTTTGATCTATAGTAACACTTGGAAGGATCACAAGCATCATTTGGATGTGATTTTGGGTATCATGGAAGCTTAATCACTCTATGTCAAAGCATCTAAATGTGAGTTTGAAATGACAGAGATATTGTATCTGGAACACATGATTGGTGCAAATGGTGTGAGAGTCCATCAAGAAAAGATACAAGCAATCCTAGATTGGCCGCCACCTAAGAATGTGTTAGAATTGAGAGGATTTTTGGGACTATGTTCTTACTACCTAAGGTTTGTCAAAGGTTTCTCTTAGTTGGCTTCTCCCTTGATAGATTTGATGAAAAAGGGGGCATTCACATGGTCTAAGGGTGCATAGGTATCTTTTGACAAATTCAAGAAGACTTTGAGTTCCTGTCCAATGTTAGCCTTACCAGATTTCACACAAGCATTTCTTTTGGAATGTGATGCATTAGGACAGAGAATAGGTACAATGTTGATGCAAAATTGACATCCTATTGCATTCAAGAGCAGAAAATTGAGAGACACAGAGAGGTTGTACTCTACATATGATAAGGAGATGCTAGCGACTATGCACGCTCTAGCCAAATTCAGACTGTACTTGGTGGGATCTAAATTTGTGGTTAGGACATATCACAACAACCTCAAATACTTCCTAGAGAAAAAGTACTTAAATGAGTGGCAATAAAAGTGGGTGAGTAAGGTACAAGCCTATGATTTTGATGTAGAATATGTTAAAGGTAAAAAGACTAGTTTCTGATGTGTTATCTAGGAAACCGATGTGCTCTCTCATAGAGATCTCCTTTGATTGGAAGTCCCAACTAATTTCTGAGTATGTGGAGAATCCTTTTGCTTCTAATTTGTTGGATGGAAAGGGACAAGACAACAGGTATTTAGTGATTGACAATGTTATTTATTACAAGAATAGGATTTTGTTATCTCTATTGAGCATTTATGGTTGTCATTAGTATCAAAGGTTTGTAAAGATATCAGTCGGTCACTTACATTGAGAAAATTGGTAACTAGAAGCAAGACAGACTAGTCAGTAAAGCAATACACTGAGCATCAGACACCGACACCGACAGAAAGTAAATACTGAGCATCACAGTATACACTGAGCAGTTTATATAGTGTTTACCGAGGATCACAGAAAGTGACATAGTAATCTGAAATGGCACATACTTCTATGCATACGGTTACAACAGTTCATAAAACATTTTACCAAGATTGAGGAACATTTAATGTGATGATATTCATTAAATGCAATGTATATCTTTTGTAATAGTTGATCTAGATCATTATTGTACACCATAGATCTTAGGGTTATGACTATGTTGTGTAACCTAATTTTGTTAAAGCGAAAAAAATAGAACATTATATATTTGTGTGTTCACATCATTTTTTTGGTGTGAGCTGATACATGAATCAAGGAGCACTTGAAGCAATTGTCTAACTTCAAGTCTATCAATTAACAAAGAAGAACTGAGTACAAAGGAATTCAGATTGAGTAGAATCAGAAAAGGCTACCGAGTAGTTCAGGGAAGAGATTCATCAAAAGTAAGGTGATATTTAATCAGAGCTTATAGATCTGTAGCAGACAAGTGAGTTGTCAAATAGTAGATAATTACCTATTGCTTTCTAACAATTGTAATAGAGTTTTTGGATAAAATCTCTTAACAGAGTAGACTTAACAGTCTTATGTAAATCTCTTAACCGAGTGCACACTTCATTAGTGTTGTTAAAATCCTATAACTAGGTAGATCTAACTGATCTAACATGTCACTCCTAACAGGGTGAGATCACCAGAAGTGATCAAAACTTGTAGCCCTAACAGGCAAACCTTTTCTATCTGTAGTAGTGAAGAATTTGTGGGTGTCATCCCCACCGTAGTTTTTACCTTCTAACAAGGGTTTTCGTGTTACCAAAATACTTGTGTCATGTGATTGTCATATTGATTTCATGTTGTTTACTTTCATAAGTTAAATGAATGTTTGATCCATGCAGTTAGACTCAAGTTGTTTTGGTCGGTTATTACTATTTACAGTTATATATCAGAAAGGTTTATAAGTAAATTTTTAGAAGACACTGATTCACCCCTCCCCTCTCAGTACCTATCTCTCCTAATTCCAACAATTGGTATCAGAGCATAGTTCTCTTATTGAATAGTTTAACCACTGAAGTGTAAAGATCTAAGTCATGGAGAGATACAAGCTTGATAAGACTATTGAGAATCAGAAGATACAAATGGAGATTTTTGTAGAATAGTACAAACAAGTTAAGGAAGGACTGAAGAAATTATTGGTTGAGAGGAAGAAGCTAGCTATTCTACAGAATGAGATCGGTTACCATGAAGAACCTATTGATGAAATCTTCAAGCATATTGGATCTAGTTCTGGAAGCATCTCTGATGGATTTGAAAGCATAATCATTGATTTATCTAAAAAGAATCAACATTTAACTGATCAAGTGAAAGCACTACAAATCGGTCAAGAATCTCAGATGGTGAGAATGGTAGAAACAATGAACAATGTAAGACAAGCTGAGCAAGAAAGGAATCTGGCAATTGATGACTGAAGACAGATGACTGAACAACTTCAAGCTAAAGAGAGTGAGATATAGAGACTCACTTATCGTCACTTTCAAATAACTAATCAAATGATGACTGTGAATCAAGAGGTAAACTGAGTGAATGGAGAATTGTCAAGAAGACTAGAAGATGTTGCAAGACTCAGAGAAGAGAATGAGAAGCTAAGAAATGAAGTGAAAAATCAACAACAACAAAATGAAATGAAGAAACTTGCTAAGGATAGTTCTAAGAAGATTGATGATTTTTTGACTAATCAAAGAAGATTTGGGAGTAGAGCTGGAATAGGCTACACCAGTGAAGGAGAATCATCACAAAAAGCTGAACAAGTCAACAACAATCCAAATCAAAAACCTAAAGTGTTGACATGTTATCATTGTGGCAAACTGGGACATACATCTAATGTGTGTAGAAGCAAAGCACAAGGTAAACCTCCTGTCACTCCTAAGTTTAATGGATATTGTTATTACTATGGTAAGTTTGGACATCCAGCATATGAGTGTAGAGATAAACAGAATGATATTGCTAACAATACCATTGGGGAGAAAATATGCTATACTTGTAATAAACATGGACACACTGCACGAGAGTGTAAGGCTAAGATGAAGCAAGTATGGACTCCTAAGCAGCAAACACGGTGAAAGCCTTATCAACCAAAGAGACAACATAATTGTTATGTTTGGGATTATAATACATGGGCTAATTGTACTGCTTGTGGTAGATATGGACACATTGCAGAAAATTATTACAGAAAGAGTCAGATTGGAAAATCAAGAAGCTAGACAAGCACTGGAATGACATGTATGCACTGCCATAGAGTCGGTCATTTAAGCAAGAACTGCAGAGACCGAGCACCAGATGAAAACCATATATTTGAAAGTGGATATACTAGCTCAGATATCATGAAATTGAGAAACACTATGTGGAAGAAGGCATCTAATGAGAATGTTGAGTCAAGTAATGCTGTCGGTGAAACCTCATCCACTAGATTGGGTGACATCGGTATCTCCACTTAAGGTGAAAAAGGTATGTATGGGACTGACATTTCTAATGATCACATTTCACATACAATCTCTTATACATGATGTACTAATACCAAATCAGGATGGATAAAGATGCACTATGGTTTATATGTTATGAGCTAACAATGTTATAAAGTCGGTAAAAGAGAGACCGAGAGTTGGTTACCCGTCGGTAATCACTATTTAAGGTTAACCGAGAACATGTATCAACCAATGAAGAAATCCTATGTTAACCAAGCAAATAAAAATTTTTGTTGTCACCAAGCTAACAGTTGTTTCATACCAAAAGTTAGGTCAAGCATTTATTGCAGGAAAGTTTGAGCAGAAATATCGAAAAGAATATAAATACATGCGAAATAGAGTTTATTGTTACATTGCGATTTCAAAGAGTGGAGATTTCACAAAGAAGAGTTCGAGCCAGAAGATTTTTAGGAGGATTCAAGGCTACTTTAGATCGAACCAACATCACTCTTCAATGATTTCAAGTAAGTTAATTTGCTATCAAACACTTCTCATCTTGTTGCTTGCCAAAACCCTAGAATTGATTTATGGCATCGACATCATCTACAAGAAAAGCACAAAGTATTGAGGAGGAAGTTAATCTAATCGTTAGGGTAAATTTTGACGAACCGAAGTTTAAGCCACATCCCAAGGTCGCAACACAAATAGATACAATGGGCACTTTTTTGAGCATACCAGATAGGGTTTTGTTGATAGAAGATGTAAGATCATACATTCATTGCAAAATTGGAGAAGTTGGATATTTTGAAACTATTGCAGCATATCAACAAATCTGTGGCACCGATGGTAAATTGAAAATAGATTACAAAAAGATTGAGGAATCAAGATTATCGTGTATTACACACTACCTGCATTCATTTAAGACAGATTGGATTAGAATAGTTTTGAGCAGGTATCACAATGACAAATTCTGGTTGGATAAACCAATAGAGGTCAACAAGAAAATGATCAGTAGGGTTACTGGGCTCCCTACAACCAACAAGGCTAAAGCCTTCTATAGTTCGTCACGACCAGATGTTGAGAAGAACACTAGAGCACAATGGTACAGTCGGGCACTAAAAATTTTGACAATTAGAGACCCAATAGTTAAATTTGCAGCACATGTGATCAAGTACAAGATATATCAATCAAGCAAACTCAACAGCATACCCTGCAGCACAATAGACATGGTGCACAAAATTGTGAAGAAAGATCACCAGGTTGATCTTGTCGAGCTATTGTTTCATCAACTTCAGGAAAATATGAAGACAATAAGGAAAAAGAAGTCTAATACATGTAAGTTCGGATCACTACTTGTTTGCATATTTCTCTATCTACAAAAGTATGTACCAGGCATCGATAAAGTAAATTGGAAATCAAATATACCGATAACGAAACAGATTAATGGTATGATGAGTAAGTTAGGAGATAAACTAAATATAGAATTTGATGCATACTTCAAAGAGTTTCAGACTAAAATGCAGAAAAGAAGCAGAATTCTGAGGGAATTAGTTGATAAATTTGAAAATGATATATGTTTTGTAGTAAACACATATTATACTTTGATAAAAGCAACTGAACCTAGGATAAAATGGTTGGCACCAATGGGTTATGAAATGAACCATGATTTCGCACTAAAATCTATTAATGAACTGCTTGCATTACTGAAAGATCCCATTGCCACTAGGTTCGGAGTATATGAGGGGGCAAAATCTAGAATTTCAACAAATATAGAGATTGGTAAAATATCTAGAAATGTAAAGAAGATGAAGAAAAATCTAACTGCTAGATATGGAGATGTGTCTGAAACACCTGAGGAAACACCGGCTGAACAGGCAACCAAAGGTTAGTTACAATTGGTTGACAAACCATACAATAGTGAGGAGACCGAGTTCGATGAAGAAGAAGATCCCACACCGGTTCCTCCACTTGAAATTCCTGTGAAGAAGCAATCACCAGTACAAGAAGGCATGAAAACAAGATCATCCACTGCAGCTTCATCACCTGAGAAGAAAGAAGCAGAGAAAGTAACTAAACTAAGGGCAACTACATTGACAAGGAAATATATCAAGAGAAAGAAAAAGGTTGTAGTAGAGACACCAAAGACAAGGAGAAAATTGATCAGAAGTAAAGAAGATCTTGAGGAAATAGAGACTGAAGATGACATCAATCAATTCAAAGTGGTCAGTAACAAGGTAAGAACAATAGATGAAGTCATTGAAGACATAATTGAGAATGGAGATCTTATCGATCCCTTACTAGATAGATTTGACAAGATGTCAAAAGAAGATCAAACCAAGATAGAAGAGGCTGTCATCCAAATGATGATCAAATTCAAGAAAGTTCCAATGAAATTTGCATGTGCATTACCAAAGAAGTTGGATGACAATATTACTGAAAAATGGGCTATTGCACTAGACATCAAGAAAAGAAAGAGAGAACAATCTCTAGTTCGGGCAGCCCCACATCTAAGCTTTGGAGAAATTAGTGAGTACTTGACCAAATACCAAGCACAATTTATGATCAAGAACCGAGACTTGATGATTATGGATGAAAATGTAGTAGATATGGATACCACAACTGATTCTATGTGGACATCAATTTTTAAGGCCGAAGAAAAAGCTGAACAAAAAGCATTTTTAAACTTGTCTAAGAAGAGACAAAATTCCAAAGGTAAAGGTATTTGTATTGATGAAGGAACATCAAAGAAATCAAAGAACACCGATATATTAGTTACTGAGGTAATTGATATCACCTATCAAAAGGAAGAAATAAGTGTTTCACAGGATGCACCGGATAAAGTTGAAATTCAACTGGATATGAAAACTGATGATGATGTACTCATTGACTACATCACAAATGGTGATCCTGATGACAAAGATGATGAAGATGTAAATATTGCACCTAATCAAGATGAAGTACTAGACACTAAATGTCTATTTACATCACTACCGAGTAAACTTCTTGTACTTGCAGCAACAACCAAAATTCTTTCCCAAGTACAACCCGATGGCTCAGACCCCGAGTAAAACAAAGACATCACAGGGGATCAAGACACTGAGAAACCTACAGAGATAGATGAGCCTACACAAACAAAGGCACCTTCCACCGAGGCAACAACCACAGATGAGATAAAGGAAACCGAAGTGAACCCATCTGACAACACATCCGAGGCTCCCACTATATCAACCGAGACTACAATTACTGAGGAGTAGAAGAAGGAAGAACATGTGTTAACCGGGAAGGATACTCCGAAGATTGGAGATCAAACTATCATTGTTATTGAGAAGAAGTCACCTCTAGCACCGGAGAAGAAGAAGAAAAAGAAAGGAAAAGGGCCGATCACCCTAGATGAAGTGATAATTATCCCTGAGTGTGACCCGAGGACCCTAAGCCCCGAAGACTTAAGCAAATATGGGGAATTATGTTTAAGAAAGGCAGCTCAAGAGAAGTTGAAGCAAGAGCACAAATGAAAAGAGATCTTAACAGATGTGAGGGATATCCTACAATAGGTTGTACCTAAGGTAAATATTGATGAGGATACTCCTATCATAAATCAACTTGCTACACTTGCCGAGAAGATGAAAGCCCTAGACGTTGATGCAGATAAACGGATTGAAGAAAGGGTAGAATCCAGGATACAACATAAACTGGCAGAGAAAATAAGCCAAGAAGTGGCATTGAAGAAGGTCAAATTATCTAAGGTAATCACTGAGATAAAAACTATCACCCAGTTAATTTGTAACTTCTTACTGAAGCTCTGTACTATCAATACCTTCACTGTTGAAGTTAGTGAGAAGACCAAAGGATTGGAAGCAGAAATAAAGTTAAGTACAAATGCAACTATAACTGAGCCTACTACTTTCTCAAAGCACATTCACTGAGTTCAGGAACTCCAGTGGTTAATAGAAGATTTGAAGAAACAAGAAGAGCACATAACTAATCAGGTTACTGAGTTACAGAAAGAACTCCTACCATACCTGAAAATTTTTGAGGCACATATTGTCAAAGCCAAGCTACTTGTTGCAACACCCAAAATTTTAGTGTTAGATAACATCTTTGACATGCATGCACAAGTCGGTCTTGAGCATATTGCTCTCACCAACTTGAAAGAGGAATGGGACAACCTCTTGGAGTCAATGAAGAAAACCCACCAGCATATTTTTGACAAGCTATGAGTATACTTTATTTTTTTTGTATTTGGCATTATTATCAAAAAAGGGGAAAACAATGTATAAGTCTTTATGCCAAATATGTACATAGATGATACGTATACTACATATTACCGGGAGCAAGCATCGAGGGGGAGTACTTAGAAATTTTCTTTTTTATGTGTATATGTATATGGCGGAAGATATAAGTTACATAGAAAATTTTATCTATATACATTCGAAGTTTTGATACTAATGCCAAAGGGGGAGATTGTTATCTCTATTGAGCATTTATGGTTGTCATTAGTATCAAAGGTTTGTAAAGATATCAGTCAATCACTTACATTGAGAAAATTGGTAACTAGAAGCAAGACAGACTAGTTGGTAAAGCAGTACACCGAGCATCAGATAGTTTATCGAGCACCAGCAGACACTGACACCAACAGACAATAAACACCAAGCATCGCAGTATACACCGAGCAATTTATACAGTGTTTACCGAGGATCACAGAAAATGGCATAGTAATTTGAAATGGCACATACTTCTATGCATATGATTACAATGGTTCATAAAACATTTTACCAAGATTGAGGAACATTTAATGTGATGATATTCATTAAATGCAATGTATATCTTTTGTAATAGTTGATCTAGGTCATTATTGTACACTGTAGATCTTAGGGTTATGACTATGTTGTGTAACCTAATTTTGTTAAAGCAGCAAAAACAAAACACTATATATTTGTGTGTTTGCATCATTTTTTTGGTGTGAGCTGATACATGAATCAAGGAGCACTTGAAGAAATTTCCTAACTTCAAGTCTATCAATTAATAGAGCAGAACCGGGTATAGAGGAATTCAAATTGAGTAGAATCAGAAAAGGCTACCGAGCAGTTCAAGGCATAGATTCATCACAAGTAAGGTGATATTTAATCAGAGCTTATAGATCTATAGTAGACAAGTGAGTTGTCAAATAGTAGATAATTACCTATTGCTTTCTGACAATTGTAATAGATTTTTTGGATAAAATCTCTTAACAGAGTAGACTTAACAGTCTTATGTAAATCTCTTAACCGAGTGCACACTTCATTAGTGTTGTTAAAATCCTATAACTAGGTAGATCTAGCTGATCTAACATGTCACTCCTAACAGGGTGAGATCACCAGAAGTGATCAAAACTTGTAGCCCTAAAAAGCAAACCTTTTCTATCTGCAGTAGTGAAGGATTTTTGGGTGTCATCCCCACCGCAGTTTTTACCTTCTAACAAGGGTTTCTGTGTTACCAAAATACTTGTGTCATGTGATTGTCATATTGATTTCATGTTGTTTACTTTCATAAGTTCAATGAATGTTTGATACATGCAGTTAGACTCAAGTTGTTTTGGTTGGTTATTACTGTTTACAATTATATATCAGAAAGGTTTACAAGTAAAGTTTTAGAAGGCATTGATTCACCCCTCCTCTCTTAGTACCTATCTCTCCTAATTCCAACAGATTTTCCTAGTACCTGAGTCAAAATTGAAGGCCAAAATATTGAGGGCATTGCATGATGCACCCATGGCAGGTCATCAAGGCTTCTATAAGACCTACCATCATGTACGAGAGAGATTTACATGGAAGGGTTTAAAAGATTATGTCATGCAGTACATTCAAGAGTGTCTGACTTGTCAACAGAACAAATTAGAACACACATTTCCCATTAGCCTTCTATAGCCACTTCCCATGCCTGAGTAGAAGTGGACAGGACTCTCAATGGATTTCATTACTATACTCTCACGTGTGCAAGGGAAAGATTGCATTTTTGTGATAGTTGACAGACTCACAAAATATGCTCACTTCTTTTCTATTCCCACAGACTGCTCAGCAAGGCAGATTGCAGAGTTATTCTTTAAGCAGGTCTTCAGATTGCATGGGCTGCCCAAAACCATTGTTAGAAACAGAGACTATAGATTTATGGGTGTATTTTGGCAATAATTGTTCAAACTAGTGGGGATTGAACTAACACCCATACTAGCTACCATCCTCAAACAGATGGCTAGACAGAAGTGGTAAACAAGTGGATAGAAGGGTATCTTCACAATTACGTCATGGGATAGAAGCGTACATGGGTGAGATGGCTCTATTTAGGTGATCATTGTTACAATACCACCTATCACATGTCCATATGCATGTCTCCTTGAAGATAGTAAGGTTTCCCGAGCTAAGGAGATAGTTCAGAATTATCAGAACATTCTACGAGCTTTGAAAGACAACATTCAACACACACAAAATCAACAAAAGTTATATCTAGAGAGACATTGTGTTGAGAGGCCTTTCGAGGTTGGTGATCTAGTTTTCTTGCACCTTTAGACCTATAGACAATCTTCAATTAAGAAGAGCGGAGTAGAGAATTTGAAATCATGATTCTATGGGCCCTATCGGATCCTTAGAAGAATAGGAGAGGTTGCATATGAGATGGAGTTATCAGAAGGGAGTAAGATCCACAATGTATTTCATGTCTCTTGCTTAAAAAAGGCTTTGGGCCACCATATTGTACCATCACCTAAGATGCCACCTCTAGATGAGGAAGGAAATCTAGTCTTGGTTCCTAAAGGCATTGCTAACTAGAGGGAAAGGAAGCTGAGAAACAAAGTTGTTCATGAATACCTTATCAAGTGGAAGGATCTGCCCATCAAGGATTCAACTTGGGAAGGAGAGGAAATACTCAACATCCCAATTTGTAATTTTTGGAGGACTAGTAATGCCAGTAAGGGGGAAATGCCATCTCCCCTTATGTTTGTTAGCTAGCAACGTTAAGTTTCTAGTCTTTCATCCTTGAGGCTAGAACAAATAATTGATAAAAAGGGAGTAGTTGAGTAATTAAATGTTGGTACTTACATTATAATGAAAATATTTAATTATTCATTAAGTTGAACCCCCTATTTTGTTAGAAAGTAAAGTACACCAAGATAACTGAGAGGGGGAGGGGGGGGGGGGTGAATTAGTTATCAGATAAATACAACTTTATCACCATTAACAGATTTCAACCATGTAATCAATGTAAGCAACAACCATAGAAAGATAAACATACACAACAACACAATAACACAAGATATGTTGACTAGGGAACCTCTTGATCAGAGAGTAAACCCCGGTGGGAATGATGCCCACAAAAGATGTACCAATATAAAAATTCCTTGTGAGAGGATAGACTCTGTTAAGAGACTTCTGAAATACATTCAATACATATGAGTCCCTGTTAGGAGACTTTGAATCCCTGTTAAAAGATTCTAACCCGGTTAGGAGTTATGGACGACAGAAGGACCCATTATCCAAACAGCTTCAAGGGCAAGATTACTGAACACACTGTCCAACTGATCTCTGTATTACTCAAACAAAATAATACCAAATAATTATTGATCTCATCAACTTATCTTTTCTCATCTGTCTGTGCCAAACCGTACCAACTACTTCACCAGATCTCAATATCATATCTCTATAATTCGCATATCCTCTTACAACATATATTGCTCAAATCCACAATTCACCTCTATACCATACTTTTTACAATAAGGAAAACAATCATTCCTTTATACCACACTCAAATAATTACAAATGAGTCGGCCAACAAAGCTTAACCAATTACAAAATATAAACCTCCACACGTTACACAATATTTCACAATTACATAAAATTTTCATCTTCCAAACAAAATAATTCTTCACTTGTGCGACCTATGACCATGTTGTCATGTCCATGTCACTATCATAATGTCTTCATCAACTATACAACTTCACATGCCTAGATTCTATCCTAATTAGGAAATATCATCTAGTTACCACAAGTTGCTTCTCAGGAACACTGACTGAATACTGCTTCCATTGAATTGCACATAACTGTCATGAATAATTGAATTTCCATACATGCTCTTGACCACGATCTCAGGACACAATATAGAGTAAGTCCTTAACTCCACATAACTTGATCTTTAATATTCCACCTATGCTAATTCAAACATGTCTGCTTCTCTACTAATCTCCAGTAGATCACTGTGTTGACATCAATGACAATCACAGTCATGAATGCAACATACAACTGCTACAGAATGGCTCTGACTACTCCCCCATAGGATATATTTAGCATTCATTCCTGACAATCTCCCCCATTGGCATTGATGGCAACATAGATGAAAAAACATCCAAGTTCCATGAATATGAAACTACAACGCTACTGCTCTAAAATATTTTCAAATCCCCTTCATCAATCAAATCAATCAATCTTTTCACATCCTCTTCATCAATCAAATCAATTATATTTCTTCATCTCTTCCAACAAATGTTTGTATCTTTATTTCTCTCTCTTTTTCTTTTCCCTATTGTTCTTTTTTTGTATCCTTCTCCCCATAGAGGATTTCTCTTTTTTTTCTTTATATAATTTTTTCATGTATACTTCTCCCCCATTGACATCAATGACAAAAGTAAACATCAATATGTCAATCCTTAATGTCAAAATATACTTTTTAGAAAATACATTCACTAGAGTCCTTCATGACTCAGCTCAAAATACACATACTCCCCCATAGAGGAAGTACCAACATCCAGTCCAGAAAAGATAGAGCTCAAATACCATTGGATTGATGCAACAATCTGCATCACTTCTCAAAAGTAGGCTGGGGCATAACCCCAAGCATACCTCTCAAATACTCAAATGTATCTTTACCTAAAGGCTTTGTAAATATATCTGCAATCTACTCTTTTGTACTTATATACTCAAGTTTGACTTCTTTCTCTGCAACTTTCTCTCTCACTATATGATACTTTATTTATATATGCTTTGTCTTAGAATGCAATACAGGATTCTTATACATACTTACTGTATTGGTGTCGTCACAGTGTATAACAACAGGGTCATCAAATTTGATTCCAATATCATTCAACATTTGTTTCATCCATATTATCTAGTTACAATTGTTTGCTGCTGCTACATATTCTGCTTTTGTTGTGCTCTGTGAAATACAATTTTGTTTCTTGCTTAGCCAATAAATCAATCTTCCTCCAAGGAAAAATGCTCCACCACTTGTACTTATTTTTTCATCAACACTATCTCCCCAATTTGCATGCGTATATGCACATAGAGTAAAATCATCAGATTTTTCATACCATAGTCCATATTCAATTGTACCTTTCAAGTACCTCAGTATTCTTTTTACTTCTACATAATGTGACTCTTTAGGATCAGTTTGAAATCTTGCAACAATTCAAACTGCATGTGATATGTCTGGTCTTGTATGAGTTAAATATTGCAATCCTCCAATCATAGATAACTTATGACCAGTTACCATAGGTGTGCCAACCGGCTTACAATTTTCCATTCCAAATCTCTTCAATAAGTCATTCAGATACTTGGTTTGGCATAAGGAAATACCATCACTGTTTTGTGTTATCTACAATCCTAAAAAATATTTCATCTCACCAATCATGCTCGTTTCAAATTTAGTCTTCATTTCATCTGCAAATTTATAACTAGCTTCATCTTCTCCACCAAAGATAATATCATCAACAAAAATAACTACAATCAATAGGCCATTCTCAATTTCTTTCAGATACAAATTACTATATGTTGTGCCTTTAGCAAATCCAAATTTTATCAAATACTTATCTAGTCTTGCATACCAAGTTTTAGGTGCTTGTTTAAGTCCATATAAATCTTTGTTCAGTTTACATACCATGTCTCCTTCATGAGTTAAGGGAAAACCTTTAGGCTTCTCAATGTAGACTTCTTCTTCTAATTCTCCATTTTGAAATACTGACTTCACATCCATCTAATATACTTTGAATTTATATTATAAGCTACATAAGTCAAATACATTCTTACTGCTTCAATTCTTGCAACAGGTGCAAAAGTCTCTTCATAATCAATTCCTTCTTACTGTGAGTATCCTTTACATACCAATCTTGCTTTGTTCCTTACAACTTCTCCTTGTTCATTCATCTTGTTCCTGAATACCCATTTAGTTCCTCTAACATTCTTATCTTTAGGTCTAGGGACCAACTCCCAAGTCTTGTTCTTTTCAATTTGATCTAGTTATTCCTTCATTGCTTCAATCCATTATTCATATTTACAAGCTTCATTAGTAGATTTAGGTTCAATTTTAGAAATTAAACATAGTTCTTCTTGTACCTTATTCCATGTCAGAACTCATTTTTCTATGCTCCCAATAATCTACTCAACGGGATGATTTCTTGCTAGATTCTTGTTAGGTGTCATTGTCTCAGTTCTTGCTTCAATTATATGTTCTACTCTAGGTTCTTCTCTGATTTCCTCAGTGTGACTTTCATTTTGAAAATCACTCTCAGTTTCATAAAATAATTCAACATTTTCTTGATCAATTCTAGGACAAGTTCCTTCATCTGATTCATAATCAAGCATTCTTTCCTGAATTTTGAACTTTTCATAAACTTTAACATTTGTGCTCTCAACAATAGTTTTAGTTCATTTATTGAAACATCTATAAGCTTTGTTTTTCAATGAATAACCAAGAAATATACCTTCATCACTTCTATGGTCAAACTTTTCAATGTCATCATCTCTCTTAATATAACATTTACTTCTAAAAATTCAGATATACTTAACTGATGGCGCATGTCCAAACCACAATTCATAAGGTGTCTTGTCTATGTTTGCTCTAATTTGTATTCTGTTAATTGTATTACTGTTGTATTCACTGCTTCTCTCCAGAATGTCTTCACCAAATCATTTTCAAATAACATAGCTCTTGCTTCTTCAGTTATTGATATGCTCCTTCTTTCTACAATACCATTTTGTTCAGGTGTTCTAGGGGCCGAAAACTGTCTCTTAGTACCATTCACTTCACAAAAGGTGTTAAATTCTTTTGAAGTAAATTCTCCACCTCTATCTGATCTTAAACATTTAATCTTCATTCCAGATTCAATCTCAAATTTGTTCTTAATTACTTTAAATGTATCAAATGCCTCAGACTTTTCTTTAAGAAATGCAATCCACATCATTCTTGTAAAATCATCAACAAGAATCATAAAATACCTTTCACCATAGAATCCTCTAGTCCTTGTGGGACCGCTCAAATTTGTATGAACAATTTCTAACTTCTCTACTGATGTGACCTTCTTACTAGGAAATGAACTTCTCTTCTTCTTAGCCATAACACATTCTTTGCAAATCATGTTAGTAGGTTTCATAATCTTAGGCAAATCTCTTACTGCGAGTGTAGTGCTTACTTTCACAATGTTATCAAAGTTTATATGACAAAATCTTCTGTGCCATAACCAACTGTCATCAATTCTAGTAATCAAACATGTCATCTCTGTAGAGTTCAATTGAAATACATTACCTCTGGTTCTTGATCCAGTTCCAATCAAATTACCATCCTTATCCTTGATCACACAAGTTTTCTTAGTAAACCAAACTTGATATCCCTTATCAACTAACTATCCAACACTCAAAAGATTATGTTTCAATCCAGCCACAAAATAAACATCATCAGTGTTAGTCTTTCCATCAAGAGTAATAGATCCTATTCCTTTTATCAAACAAGGTGCATTGTTTCCAACTCTAACAATTCCTCCATCATAATTGTTAAACTTTATAAACTTCTTCATGTCACCAGTCATATGATGTGAACAACCACTGTCTATAATCCAATCGGTTCTATTTTCTACTTGAGAAACTAAAGTTTTTTCTTCTCTAACTTCAGTTTCAAAGTTTTCTTCTTTTATTGCTACAAATCCTATATCATCATTCTCATTATCACTTTCGCTTAAGGATTTCTCAACACTATCCTCAAATTCTTCATCATTAGCATAGTAACATTCTTTAGATCTTCTAGGTTTAAAGTTCTTATACTTCTTTACTTTTTTAGGACATTTAGATGCAAAATGACCATATTCTTGACAAGTCCAACATTTAAAGATTTTCTTACCTTCTGGTTCTCTTTTCATAAGGCAATTCCTTCCTCAATCTTTTTATCTTCTTCAGTCTTAGATCTGTTGCCACTAGCATAGTCTCCACTCACACTAATGCTTCTTGACAAGGTAGGGTGAACACTAACTGTGCTGAATGCTGTATAAATTCTATGTAGATCTCTCGACTGTCTCAAGCTTATCTCTGCTACTTCCAGTCTTCCAAGAAGAGTTTCTTTGGTAAAGTTCTTAGTACAATGTATAACTTGCTCAATCATCTGCACTGTATGCTTAAATACAAGAGTTAATGTCTTTAGAATCTTCCATATCACTTCATTCTCAGTCTTGTTTCCTTCACAAGATTTGATACCTACAACAATCTCTAACATTCTACCAATATAGTTTCTAACAGATTCATCTTCCATCATTCTTATATCTTCAAATGCACATATCCAATTATGTAATCTAACTCTTTGCATGTACATCACCTTCAAAAGTACATTGTAAAGCTAACCAAATTTCATGAGATGTCCTTAGATATTTTACCTGATTGTATTCATTCTCCGGAAGGGATGACAAGAGTGCTTCTTAGGCAAGTATGTTACACATGAACATATCTCTTTCCTCATTAGTACATTCTTCAATTTAATCTTCTTTAATGGTAGTCTTCGCATTCTTTGTGATTAACTAGTACCCTGGTCCTAAACATACAAAATGTGTCTTCATCTTTTCTTTCTAGCTGTCATAGTTTACTCCATCAAACTTAGGGCTTTCTTTCCTGAAATGATTCGTCATGGATCTCCTCAAGTTGTTAAACTTTTCCTTCAAGGACCTACTGCTATGATACCAATTGCTAGAAAGTAAAGTCCACCAAGATAACTGAGGGGGGGGGGGTGTGAATCAGTTATCAAATAAATACAACTTTTATCACCATTAACAGATTTCAACCATGTAATCAATGTAAGCAACAACCATAGAAAGATAAACATACACAGCAACACAATAACACAAGATATGTTAACTAGGGAACCTCTTGATAAGAGAGTAAACCCCGGTGGGAATGATGCCCATAAAAGATGTACCAATATAAAAATTCCTAGTGAGATGATAGACTCTGTTAAGATGCTTATGAAATACATTCAGTACATATGAGTCCATGTTAGGAGACTTTGAATCCCCGTTAAAAGAGTCTAACCCTGTTAGGATTTCTGGAAGATAAAAGGACCCACTGTCCAAATAGCTTCAAGGGAAAGATCATTGAACACACTGTCCAACTGATCTTTGTATTACTCAAACAAAATAATACCAAATAATTACTGATCTCATCAACTTATCTTTGCTCTGTCTATGCCAAACCACACCAACTGCTTCACCAAATCTCAATATCAAATCTCTGCAATTCGCATATTCTCTTACAACATATATTGCTCAAATCTGCAATTCACCTCTATACCATAATTTTTACAATAAGGAAAAAAATCCTTCCTTTATACCACACTCAAATAATTACAAATGAGTCAGCCAACAAGGCTTAACCAATTACAAAATATAAACATCCACACATTACATAATATTTCATAATTACATAAAACTGTCAGCTTCCAAACAAAATAATTCTTCACTCGTGCGACCTCTAACCATGTTGTCATGTCCATGTCACTATCATAATGTCTTCATCAATTGTACAACTTTGCATGCCTAGATTCTATCCCGATTAGGATATATCATCCAGTTACCACAAGCCACTTCTCAGGAACACTGCTGAATACTGCTTCCACTCAATTACACATAACTGTCATTAATGAATTTTTGTATGCACTCTTGACCATGATCTCAAGACACAATATAGAGTAAGTCCTTAACTCCGCATAGCTTGATCTTCAATATTCCATGTGCGGTAATTCAAACACTGTTTGCTTCTCTGCTAATCTCTAGTAGATCACTGTGTTGACATCAATGACAACCACAGTCATGAATGCAACATACAACTACTATAGAATGACTCTAAATACTCCCCCATAGGATATATTCAGTATTCATTCCTAACATAGTTTTCAATCATGGTCATGGGGGGCTAGGAATGGATGTGGACAACTAATCCTTTGGGTTGGCGACAATGTTGAGAAAATAGAAACTTCTGTTTAAACAAAAAAATGGTTGGTTAGAATAGAAAGTCAGGATTTTTGGGTGCGAGAGTCTTTATATGGATAGGCATGAGGAGAATAGAGTATTCTGGATGTTTTTCATTTTCTTCTATAAATCTCAACGATAGCTTGCTTCCAAGACAACACCCCTGCAAAGTGAATCTCTTTTGGACAAAAACCCAAAAGACATCAATACATTATAACATAAATAATGGGCATAGAATGTTATCAGGCAAACATGGGCCAAGGAGTGGAACATCTCTTATTGCCCTTTCAAATATAATTACACAGGTCATAGATGTTGATTTGTTGAAGATCCCCGATCAATGAATAGATATTGCCAAAACAGTGATGTATCGCCAATGCAAAAATTTGATGAACATCTCTGATTGATGAGCCCATATCAAATCTGATACAATATTAGTTTATCTTCAAATCAGATCTTTCCAAAATTCATATATGAATTTGTTGTTCAGTGGATAAGATCGCTGCCCAGATCTAATCTTATATTTACTACCCTAGATCAGAACATATTGGATTCACTGCTCCAGATCATGTATATCATACGCTGCCCTAGATCAGAGTATGTAATATTAGAATGTATGCTCACTGCCTTGGATCAGGACTTGAATTCACTACCTTGAATTCGCTGCCCCATATCTGGTATTTGCTGCTAGGAAAGATATTGTTGAATATATATGGTTAGATCATTGCCAAAGTCTAATCGCTTTTTGTGAATGTCTGTTGTCTAATGCTAATTAACATGAAGATCTACTCTAGATTCGCTGCTCCAAATGTCTATACTTGTAGTCCCTTTTGTTTCGCATATATGTTATTTTACAATGCAATGTCTCATATATATATGAGAGCTTTATCAAGTTGGCCCTTTTTGGCACCAATAATAAATTTGAATTTTGGGGCCAATTGTATTTATAAATACAATTATAAGTTCATGACTATTGAATTATAACTTGTATTTATAAATACAAGATATAATATTTATTTTATTTCTCAAGGCACTAATCCGGGCCCAACCCGATTACAATTTAATTCTCTAACCATAAATAAGTTATTTAGTTCTCCAATTAAATAATTTAATCTCTATATTATTTAATTCTCTAATTAAATAATAAATTATTTAATTCTCCAATTAAATAATTTAATCTCTATATCATTTAATTCTCTAATTAAATCAAAAATTATTTAATTCTCCAATTAAATAATTAATCTCACAAAATATAACTTGATTCTCAATATATTATTTAATTCTCCCAATTAAATAATTAATTCATTATTTTAATTCTCCTAATTAAAATAATGTGAAGCTAGAATTTGATCTAGCTACCAAACATTAACACTCCCTCTTAGCTAGGGAGGGTTCTAGTTCTTACCATACATTTCCATCATGCCTACTTGCAGAGGGTGAATACATACCTATCAAGGATAAATCAATAACTTCCATCATGCCAGCTTGCAGAGGATGGATCCATCATGCCTACTTGCAGAGGATGGCCAAAGGAATATTCACCATACCTACTCATAGAGGGTGGAACCATCATGCTTGCTCATAGAGGATGGTCAAGCATATCCACCATACCTACTCGCAGAGGGTGGAAGAGGACAAGCCTCAAAAGGATCACCTTGCATTGCCCACAGAGGGTGATCAAAACCTTTGCCACCTTACATTGCCCACAGAGTGTGGACTTCAAAAAATAATTACATTGTCACCTTACATTACCTGCAAAGGGTGTACACCATCTTGCATTACCTGCAGAGGATGGTCAAAATACAACAAATACATCTCCACCTTGCATTGCGCGCAGAGGGTGGTCATACATATCTTCTCTTAAAGAAGATCCAAATAATACAACATCCACCTTGCAATGCCTACAAGGGTGGTCTAAAATACAAAAGTACATCAAGGAGGTTGAGACTCCCTCTCAACCAAGATAGTGAAACTATCATGACTACATCAATGATATCATCATCATGAGCAATACATAGGTACAACATGAGATATCTACATGATATCTATTACAAGACATGAATCCATGGTTCACTCCCTCTAAACCAATAAACCGATAATTGAAGAATCAACATTCCTTTCAATTGTACAAGAAGTATTCATAAATCTCACACTCTGAGTTACAACCATATGAGCCACGTGGAATGTAACCATTCCTTGTCTTAGGACCCATCCCACTTACAATATGCCCATTTAACACATCCAAGACACCTAAGAACTAACATCACAAGGTGCTACCCTTACATCTAAATAGAAGAAGCCACAGGAAGTTATGATGGATCCCCGAATGAGTCATACTTCATAATCATCCTCAAAGAAGCCTCAACCAAAGATTCCTTCAAAATGCATCAAGATCTTTCTCCCTCTAGATTTGAATACGCATTACCCATATGTTACTCGATCCATCCTAATAAAAAACACATGTCAGGGCTCTCTTGATTTTGTGTTCTTTGCCTGAAAGCTGGAATGGCTTGATAATGGCTGTTAGTAACTCTATTTCTGGTTCAAATACCCTAAAATTTGATGATGTTATTGGTGTTATTCTGAGTGAGAAAATTCGTAGGAAAAGCTTAGGTGGATCCACATCAGGTAGTGTCTTAAACGCACAAAGTAGAGGTAGAACCAATGTGAGAGAAAAAAACTCTGGAAATCATGGGAAATCAAGAGAAAATCAAAGGGAAAGAGGTCTGGTTCCAAAGGGCCAAACGATTATTGGTACTTTGGAAAACTAGGTCATAAGAAGAAAGATTGTTGATCTCGGAAGAATAAAGAAGGAGACAAACAAGGTGACAAGGAGGTAAATGTGGTAAGTAATAAATCTGAAGAGGATGCTTTGATTCTTTCTTTAGAACTTTATTTAGAAAGTATTGATGATTCATGGGTTTTAGATTCTGGGGCTTCATTTCATGCTACACCCCATAGAGGTTACTTTCTTGATTAAGTCCAAGGGGATTTTGGGCTAGTTTATTTGGGAGATAATGAACCCTGTCAAATAGTTGGAAAGGGAAAAATTAAGATTAAGTTGCAGAATGGGAATCATTGGCTACTACAAGAGGTAAGAAATGTTCCAAGGCTGAGTAGGAATTTAATTTCAACAGGGCAATTGGTTGATGAGGGTTGCATAGTTACTTTTAATGATAGAAATTGGAAAGTTTCAAAAGGTTCCTTAGTAGTAGTAAAAGGTGTGAAAGTAGGCACCTTATATCTTTGTACATGTCATACTGTTCCTTTTACTTTAATTATTTCAAAAGATAATGAATGTTTAGAAACAATGGCTACAATTGAGCAGGAAGAACATCAAATTGTTGTTGTAGGTTTTGACATAGCACTCTGGCACAATAGACTCGGGCACATGAGTGAAAAAGGTCTGAAATGTGTCAATATGGATTTTTCTGAAAGTTGTGTTTATGGAAAACAAAAGAGAGTTTTGTAAAGAGTGGGAAGGAAAAGAAAAATGAGAGATTAGAGCTTGTGCATACAAATGTATGAGGACCAGCTCAGGTATCTTACCTTGGTGGCTCTCTGTATTATGTTACATTTATAGATGATGCAACAAGAAAAATATGGATTTATTTTCTTAGATATAAATCTGATGTATTTCAAACTTTTAAGAAATGGAAATGCTAGGTTGAGAATGAGACTGGTAAAAGGTTAAAATGTCTCAAATTTGATAATGGTGGTGAGTATTGCAGCACATAATTTGAAGATTATTGTTCCTCTAATGGTATTCATTGGTAGAAAACTATACCAAGGACTCCACAAGAAAATGGAGTGGTTGAACGCATGAACATGACAATAATGGCGCGTGCAAGGAGTATGAAGTTGCATGCTAGGCTGCCCAAAAACATGTGGGTAGAGGCTATGAGCACTACTATTTATTTAATCAATAGAGGCCCCTCTACTCCTTTGGATTGTGGTATTCTAGAGGAAGCATGGAGTGGTAAGAAGGTGAGTTATTCTTTTCTCAAAACCTTCAGTTGTGAAGCTTTTGCACATATAGATTCTAAAAATTGAACCAAGCTGGAAGCTAAGTCAAAGAAATGTGTATTTGTTGGATATGGCATTGATGAATTTGGTTATAAGCTTTTGGATTTTGAAAATCATAAAATTGTAAGAAGCAAGGATGTCATATTCAATGAGAAGGTGTTGTACAAAGATCTATTGCAGCAGCATGAGAAGAAAAAAAATGATTATGTAGTGCTGGATGATACTCCAAAAGATGATGTTCCAGTAATTCCTTATGCTCCGCAAAAATAGCAACAACAAATACCACACACCCCAATGAAAGATAGATGGTGAACAAGGCTAAGTAGACCTCCAGAAAGATTTTCTCCATCTTTGTATTCTATTTCATTAACAGATGTTGGTGAACCTGAATGTTATAATGAAGTTGTGCAAGTGGATACAAAGCTTCAGTGGGAGTCTGCAATGACAGATGAAATGAACTCTTTGCTGCAAAATCAAACATGAGATTTATGTAAGTTACCTGCAGGTAAAAGGGCTTTACAGAATAAATGGGTTTACAGGAAAAAAGAAGAGGATGGAGGTAAGAAAAGATTTAAAGTTAGGTTAGTTGTAAAAGGATTTGCACATAAAAAGGGTATTGATTTTGATGAGATATTTTCTCCAGTTGTTAAAATGACTTCTATTCGTACTGTTTTAAGTATTGTGGCTACTAAAGATTTGCATTTAGAGCAATTTGATGTTAAAATAGCTTTTCTTCATGGTGATTTGGATGAAGAAATATATATGGTACAACCACAAGGATTTGAGGTCAAGGGTAAGGAGAATTTGGTGTGTAGATTGCATAAGAGTTTATATGGCTTGAAGCAAGCACCTCGGCAATGGTATATTAAATTTGACACTTTTATGAATGAGCATGGATACAGTTGGTGTCATTCTAACCATTGTGTTTATTTTAAGAGGTTGGATGATGACAACTACATTATTTTATGTTTATATGTTGATGATATGCTTGTAGCTAGGTCTAACATGGATCACATTAAGGGGTTGAAACAACAGTTAGCACATTCATTTTCTATGAAGGATTTGGGGGCAGCAAAACAAATCCTTGTTATGAAAATTTGCAAAGATAGGAAAAATAGGAAGTTGTCTCTATCTCAGGTTGATTATATTGCGAAGGTGTTGCAACGTTTCTCTATGGAGAATGCCAAAGCTGTCAGCACACCTTTGCTTGGTCATTTGAAATTGACTAAGGAGATGTGTCCTAAGACATCAAAAGAAGAGGCTAAAATGTCCAAGGTACCTTATGCTTCAGTTGTAGGGAGCTTAATGTATGCTATGGTATGTACTAGGCCAGATATTGCACATGCAGTGGGAGTCATTAGCCGATATATGAGTCACCCTGGTATTGAGCATTGGAATGCAGTCAAATGGATTCTCAGATATTTGAGAGGTACATCTAGTCAGTGTTTACACTTTGGGGGATCTACTACTACTGTACAAAGCTATGTTGACTCATATTTGGCAAGAGATATAGATAGCAGGCGGAGTACTACAAGCTATGTATTTACTATTGGTGGGACAGGAGTGAGTTGGATTTCTCGACTACAAAAGGTGGTTGCTTTATCCACTACAGAGGCAGAGTATGTTGCTACTACAAAGGCAACCAAGGAGATGATATGGCTTCAACTCTTCATGGAAGAATTGGGACATCCATAGACGGGTAATTTTCTGCATACAGATAGCCAAAGTGTCATTCATCTTGCGAAGAATTTTGCTTTGCACTCAAAGACAAAACACATATAGTTGTGGTACCATTTCATTCGGTCAGTTTTGGATGATGGGAAGTTAAAGATGGAAAAAATTCATATAGATGATAATCCAGCAGATATGTTTACAAAGGTAGTAACAAGGGAGAAGTTGAACTCATGTTTAGCTTCAGTTGGTCTTCTAGACTAAACAGAATAAAGGAACAATTGAGTCCAAGGTGGTTCAATCTAGTGGGAGCCTCATATGATAGCAGTATTGCTACAGGATCAGTCTCCAAGTGAGAGTTCTTTTTAGTGTGGATACTGATCAGTCACCAAGTGGGAGATTGTTAGCTTGTGGTGACTGATCAGGAAAGTACTGTACACTTTTCCTCTCGACCTCACTAGGGTTCCGACCCATGCCCCAATTGGGAGTTTGGGGGCGGCAGCCCCCAAGAGCGGGGGTTCGGGGGCATAGCCCCCGAGGCAAAAAAATTTTGAGGTCGACATATTTTCAGCTATTTTTGGGCCGACATGATTATAACTCATTCTAACCCTAAAGCAGCAAAATATTGTATAATATGGCTTAGGGTTAGGGATTTCAGTATGTATGATTTTAGTACTTGCGACAGAATTGAGCTATAAGGGATTACGGATTGTAATCAAGTTGTAATCGCTAGATCATAAAATATTGAATTCGCTGTTGGTAGATAGCCCAGGGATTGGGTGAACCATGTTAAATCTTTGTGTCTTGTGTTCTCTTCTGTGTGGTTTATTATTTTCTGATATTGCTTATATTTGCATGTAATTGTTATTTCTACCTTGTTAATCCTAACACAAATAGAATCCATATAGGATTCACGTCAACAACTTCTAAGTTCTAAAATAGTTTCAATCAAAGATGAAAAACAACATTATGCAATTAGCAATTAGCAACTTTATTTTAGTATGATCAATGAAATTTACAAGGTATCTCAGCAAAGAAAAGAGAGATAAACTAAGGAGAATCTAAATTCATACCAACCAAGAGTAACACAAATCAATCACTTGGGACTGTCATAGGAACCTGCAAATAAGAGGATAATGCAAGGGTAGTTTGAAACCAACATAATAATGAATATAGAATACTTAAACCTCACAGGCCAATCATTAGAGCTCGATGGCTGCAAAGGTAGGTTCTCTCTTCAAGGTGAATCTACACATATCAGCACTCAAAGAGATTCCATTTAAGATCAATGATACATTACAAAACCCAATTAGATAGGTAATAAATTCAATAGAATTTAAGAAGCTGAAAATACTTTTCAATAGAGGGAAGAAGAGTATGCTTACCAAAGATCAAGGTGATCTCTCTATTGTATCCAAAGAGGTTCTATATTAGATTCTGAGAGCATATAAGTCTACTAACTATTTGTTTTAACTTAAAGGAAGGTCGGGATCTAAACATGAATCAATACACTAATGAATATAACCATAATGACGACCCAACTAAAGAAGTAACTCAACCAGCTAAAGTTAACACATAACTTCTTCATAAGGCAAGCTAACCAGTTCAATGGTTGATTTCTCCATTACTAACAACCTTCACATCAATGGTCGGGAGAACATTCCAAAGCTATGTTCTAATACAAGGAGATACTAATATGATTCTAACACTATAAAGGTAACTACTTATAATTTATGTCTTCAAAATTTTTGATCAAAAATTGTAGCCACACATTGTCATAAGTAAAACTGTATCAATGACTAGATCTATAAGCAAGAAGATTAAACACATTATATCTCTGTTTCACAAGAGTATCAACCAACCCTACATCAACATGATAAAAACTTTATATTTTGCAAATATTTACTAAAAGCAATAAATCATACTATTGTATATAATGCATCTTCCCTTTTATAACCAAAACTAATAAAAGTATGATCTTTGCAACCTAATCTTGGTCTAAAAATAGTCACAAGTCTCTTGTAATCTATATATAATAAAAAATATATATATCTCCATGCTGTAAATTTCCTATCAAGTGTCATTAGGCTCATGCCCTTATCATTATACAAGAACCCATACATTAAGGAAGTCATATCTCAATCCAAGACTTTGATATTTACAGATCAGAAAATACCATATCACTTAACTCTAAATGGAGTCTGTGAAATCAGATATGGATCTAAGCTTCAAATCCTAGAATGCTTAAAAAAAAAATCAAAACAAAAAGGCTCATAGGGTCAGAACATAATGCATACTCTCTATTTCGAAAAACAAAAATTGGTTAGAAGTCCCAATATCCAGGGATAGCATTTGGAACTCCCAGGCAGTTATCCGGATCCAACAACGCCCTAAAATCTGATAACTCAAGGTTAGTACAAACCTGGCTTTAATACCATGTTAAATTTTAATGATCAAATTAATTAATGGAATAAATCAAAATATTTAATTACCAAATCATAAAAGGCAAACACAAGAACACAACACATTACACTGGGAAACCTCGCTCTTGGAGGAAAAACCCAACATTCAAATTAGATCATCTATTATTGCCCTTTCAAATATAATTACAGAACTCAAATATGTTGATTTGTTGAAGATCCTTGATCAATGAATAGATATCGCCAAAACAGTGATGTATCACCAATGCAAAAATTAGATGAACATCTCCGATTGATGAGCCCATATCAGATCTGATACAATATTAGTTTATCTTCAGATCGGATCTGTCCAAAATTCATATATGAATTTGTTGTCTAGAAGATAAGATTGTTGCCTAGATCTAATCTTATATTTACTGCCCCGGATCAGAACATATTGGATTCGCTGCTCCGGATCATGTATATCATATGTTGCCCTAGATTAGAGTATGTAATATTAGAATGTATGCTCGCTACCTTGGATCAGGACTTGAATTCACTACCTTGAATTCACTGCCCCAGATCTGGTATTCGCTGCTAGGAAAGATATCGCTGAGTATGTATGTTTAGATCATTGTCAAAGTTTGATCGTCTTTGGTGTATGTCTGATGTCTGATGCTAATTAACATGAGGATCTACTCCAGATTCACTGCTCCAAATGTCTATACTTGTAGTCCCTTTTGTTTCGCATATATGTTATTTTACAATGCAATGTCTCATATATATATATGAGAGCTTTATCAAGTCGGCCCTTTTTGGCGCCAATAATAAATTTGAATTTGAGCCCAATTGTATTTATAAATACAATTATAATTTCAAGACTATATTGAATTATAGCTTGTATTTATAAATACATGATATAATATTTATTTTATTTCTCAAGGCACTAATCCGGGCCCAACCCGATTACAATTTAATTCTATAACCATAAATAAATTATTTAGTTCTCCAATTAAATAATTTAATCTCTATATTATTTAATTTTCTAATTAAATAATAAATTATTTAATTCTCCAATTAAATAATTTAATCTCTATATTATTTAATTTTCTAATTAAATAATGAATTATTTAATTCTGCAATTAAATAATTAATCTCACAAAATATTACTTGATTCTCAATATATTATTTAATTCTCCCAATTAAATAATTAATTCATTATTTTAATTCTTCTAATTAAAATAATGTGAAGCTAGAATCGAATCTAGCTACCAAACATTAACCCAATAAAACAGATTCTTGTTGGCAACCACACTAGTGAAATTACAACAGTAAATTAGTTTAATTTCCTTGAAGATAATTCATAGAGTATAGGACATTTTATAATACTACTGGGGCCTTCCGAAGTACTATGCAACATAATTGCACATCTTTCAAACAATTCCCAGTTAATCTAAGTTTTTTCTGTTAATTATAAGCATGTTATTTGCAGAAATTGCTTTCAAGACAATTTCATTGAATCCAGATCTTTCGCATTAACTTGGAAAATAGACTGTCCAAAAATAGTTTACTATGGTTCCAAATCAACTTCAAAGTAATCTAAATTTAAAGGTAAAGGTAGTTAACATCACACAAAATTGAGTTTGACTGATCTAACAGGAATAATACACACTCACAGTATGCTCAAGCCTTATCGACAAAGTGACAGACAAAGTATTAAAAACATACTACACAAGATAATTCACAAGGTCACAAACATTAGAGGACTTTGAATGTAGCAAAACATTTTTTTCAATAATGTTGCTCTATAATTTAAAATTTAAGATCTTGCACCACAATGATTCAGTTGATTTAAAAGGATGAATAGTCTTCAACCCTTATAGCCTTGCTTTCTTCTTATTATGTTGCTTTAGTTCTATATCCACCTAAGAATGACAGCAAACTGAACTTTTGATTGTTTTAAAGGGAATAATACACTATTTCAATAGGCTTGAACCTTATTTACAGAGTATTAATATCATACTACAGCAAGCAATTGATTATAAAAAAATTACCATTTGCATACCCAGAATATACAGTAATACAAACATATACAAAATTAAACAAAATAATAATTCTGAGTTCTTTAGACATACCTTAGCAATATACATTGCAACTCATTGTCAAGATACAGAGATCCTTTAACACCACTCAAAGGATAATTCAATAAACTCACTGCAAATCAATATGTACTGCAGATATAAATCAAAAAGCTCAGTAAATATGAGGAAAATTAAAAAACTAAAAGCTGCTACCGTATAGTAATTTTCACTTCATTTTAATCTTATATTATTACTGTCTTCCAAGATAAAATATCCCATTTTATGCAAAATTTTGTGATGATCTTATCAGTTGAACCCTTTTTTTGATCCTTAAGAATTGATTGCCTTTCAGGAGATGAGAATATGCTGCAAATATACTCTATAACTAGTTTTCACATGTCAGACACAACTTCTACTATGGAAGACTTATTCATCATTACATACCATGCTTGTATAAACCAAACTTACTGTTTATTCTCATCTATTGAGTTTGCATCCGAGGACAGAGTCTCCTTGTGCTTTTGAATCTTTATGGTCAAGGCAGAAGTATTGCTAGTATAAAAATTGTTTTTAAGTCCATGGCATTTAAATATATATGTGATACAACTGGTCTTTTACTACATAAAGTGTTGGGGTGATTTGTCAAATTAAGGTGTAGTCTATGGGTCACATAGGGTGTTGGAGTGTGTATCAAGTGTGAGAGAGTTTATCTACAGTTAAGTTTTGATTTGAGGCAACCTAATGTGTATGGATTAGATTGACCTCTGATCCTCACATGGTGAAAATAGAAAAAAACAAAAAGGAAAATCTTTAAATGATTCCCCACTATCAAGAGAATTTTGAACTTAAAAATTGTTGATGGTACATAAGAGGCCAAACTTAATTGAACTTGACATTATGAGAAACTCTCATTGAATTTGATAGCCCTTTGCGAATTTTTGCTTTCTTTTTCTGTGATGACTGTTCATTAAAACAACAAACCAACATCATATGATGAAGCAATTGACATAGAAGAATTAAAAACTCATTTACATGGGCAATTTTCAAATTCTGAAAAAGTTAGTGAAAACATGACAAAAAAATTTACACAATGATGAATATTTTGTTTCAATTTGTTGTGTATGAGAATTTGAAGAAATGATTGTTCACAACAATTCTAAAAATGGGAAAGAATATATGACACACGTGCAAATATATATCTTCACCTAAAATGGGAAAGAATATATATATATATATATATATATATATATATATATATATATATATATATATATTCAACTTAATTTAATAGATTTCTTCTATGCATTATGCCATAATATCTGCAATGGTTTAATTCTGTGTGGAAATATGGATCTGTCTAGCTTGCTTTGGTGAGACACAGAATTCTATGCAAATTTTCTTGTTTTGGGTTTTATGTTTTAACTATGATCAAATGCTATTCTATTATTTCTATAATAATTTTCTTATTTTTGGTACATTCTAGAGAGTTTTTTCAATTATGCTGTAATACCACCATAAATAAACAAATTTCAGAGGGAAAATATGATGCAGTCCTAGAGAGAGACCCAAATAAGCTAGAATCCTACTAGGCAGCCTTGGACAACTCATGCTCTAATTAGACGGATGAAAGGTTGCAAGCAATTACCAGTGGGATAGATTTTTCCAAAAAAAACACTAATGTTTCACAATTGCCATAGGCAAATTTACAAATAATAAAATCCTTTCTACCATACAAAAAGGACCTTACCAAGACAGATACATCGGAATAAAAAATTTCTGCACATTAATCATAATGGCTGGCAAATATTAATTTCACAACTTTGGAAATATACTTATAAGGGAAAAAATGAAACAACTAAGTCTTCCTTATCTATTCTAGTTGGCTGGACTACTTTTTGAGACTCATTGAAAGAACTAGCTTAGCTATCCTCCCCTCAGGAATACAATCTCCCAGTATCCAATCCCAAGATATTAAATTGTAAATCACTTACAATTTACAATGGATACTTCCATCATTTTTATACACATTTACTAAAGTGTGCACAAATAGTAAATAGTAAATACATCTAACATAAAATTGTTTTTGGTCATTTTTAATTGATCTCTAACCATGTGTCAAAGCCCCTATTTTGGCAAAAGCTCGGGAAAGGTGCCAAGGGCTGCAGTTGCACAACTTTCTGTTATTTTTCTGTCATTGATGCTATGTTGGATAATTTTTGGGTGGCATAGCTTTTGTGTTCACTGCAAGTGTCAACCTCTCTTTGTATGTTCCTTGCTGTGTATGTGTTGCCATCTGCTCTCGTGTCCCTGCTTGTCAGATTTATACGGTGTTTACTTGCCTGACATTTGTCCCTGTCTACATTGTCTGTAGTCTGAGATTCTTAGTTTCAGCACTGTGCGTGATGATTAGAAGTTGCCGAGACTGTTGGCAGGATAACAGTTGCACAGGTCTTTTGCAAATGCAAGCAGAGTGGAGTGTAACGGCTCTGTAATGCAGAATGTAACGGCACAGGTCGTATGAAGGATGTAATGCACTGACCTGCTGCGGAAAGAGTTAGGTGTCATGCCGTCTGCAGTGAGGTGTCGGGCTGTGTATGAACGGTTAAGGAAAACATGAGTAGGTGTCAAAAAGTCTTAACCTCTCACGTAGAGCTGTAACCGTAGCCAGAAATTTCTGCCAGGCATCATCTTCGAAGATTTGGTTTTAGTGTTGCCTTGCGGGTCGGGTGTCTTGATCGTTCTGAAAATATACATTGATGGATGAAGTTTAAACGTTAAGTGTGTTAGAAAATATATACGGATTAACAAGAGAAACTGTTTCTGGTAATGATCAGTGTGACCAGTCGGGTATCGGATGCAATCACAGGTCGCTGTTAAAAAAAAAAGGCTCTTGAAATCTTTACGGGTGACCAATCGGGCATTGTCGAGTGTACAGGATACACCGATGGCAAAAAGATCACAAAGCATATCTGCAGTTTAGTTTTCTGAATGACAATATAGCAGTCTGGCTGAGAAAAATAGAAAAGGAGATGAAGGATGTTCGGAAGGCATCAGTAATGTGAGACAAGCTCATAAGTTTCAAATGCAGTAATAAATAAAGTGGCTATGCTGTGAAAGTCGGATATAAATTTCTGCAGTAATGTGAAACGGTCTTCTTGAGACCATTACGGGTGACAAATCTGGAATAGTTTTGAGTAGGAAGTCATTAAAAACTGCATATACAGGAGAAAAACAAACATGTAGCAGGAGTGTATATGAAAGATGACTGAGTATAGCCATTCTGATAATAAACGGAAGATAAAAAGGGGAAGAAGGACATCTACAGCTTAGAAAATACGACTGCAAAAAATACACAGCCGTGAGTGATCAGAGAATGAATACAAGAGTGTTATATAGTAAATCTGAAGGATTCGGAAGATAGCAAGGATAGCAGATAAAGGTATCGTGGGTTCCTGGCAGAGCAGGGTCGTCACCTTGAGACTGGCAGACGTAGTCGGCAGCAGTGTGAAGTCTGTGTCAAAAGGGATGACAGACACAGCATGCATGTATAAGAGGCTTTGAGAAATAAAGAGCTTATTTTTGTGATGAAAGTGTGAGCTTGGTTCTTGCAGCAGGGACTGTGAAAGAGTGACAGGATTGATAAGAAGATATAAAGAGGATTAACAGGAAGGGGGAGTTTATTTCTAAATATACAGACTAGAAGTGTTGAGGACCCCTTTTTGGTAAAATCTCAGTATTCCTACAGCGTCTTCATACTCTAGTGAAGACACAGAATGTACGTATGTTTTTTTATCATCTATCTCTTGTAAGGAAGGTAGTTGCCTTCTAAATCAGGTTGGAGCCTGATCTTAAAAGTTTGAGGAGAGTTGTAGCTCTTAATTATAACGGGTAGTTGCCCATCAGATTAGTGATGTCGTGGTTTTCCCCGTCTTGGGTATCCACGAGATAATTTGGGTGTCTTGTCTCCTTTATTGTGTGCTCTTATGAATTCTGTTTCGTAGTTTCTTTTAAGGTTTTTAAAATACTGATTCACCCCCTCCCCCTCTCAGAATTTTTCATTTTACACTTTCTCTAATACCTTTATACCTGCCAACAAATTTACTTAAAGAGATTTAAAACTTTATTAACAAGCCCAGTATTTTGCATATTCTAAAATTATTTCATTCGATCAAATTGTGGAAGCATTTCATAGAGCCTCTAGAAGATCCTTTCATGCCATCAACAGGTCGTACCGTTGAAGAGACATCCTCACCAACGTTGACAGAGGTTTTGAAGAGCTTCCAAGAAGGTGGATGATTTCATTACGGCCAGTAGAGAATAGCTGGTAGGCTATAAACTTGATTTCTTTTCCTCCAAACAAGATTAACTATAAGAGCTCTTTACTCTTTATTTATTTGCTTTTTATTATTGTCTTGGCAGAATGCACAGGACACTACAAGCACAAGTTCTTCCAATACAAACAAGTTGTCAAACTGGGCTTCCTTTATCCAGAGCATAGCCACAATTCTAAAATTTGCTAGCAATCATACAGAAAAAATTTAGACTAAGGTAATATGATAATATGCCTATTTTTCCCCTAAGTTTTAGGTAGCACTTATCTTCTATTGCTCTTGCTATACGGGGTGACTTTTCTCAGTCAGGAGAAGTGACAAAAATTGTATGAGAAATGTTTCAGCAAATTGCACAACTGCATTGGGCAGTTGCAGAGCTTTCTATCATTGGTTATTTTGTATCAAATTGTCAAAAAGTGTCCGAGGACCGGACTGGATATGTAGATCTTTTAAAAAACATGCTTAAACTTGCATTTCTTATTAAGTGCTTAAACAATGTTTCTCTTGAAAATGAAAACAAGGAGGTTTCGAAAAGTGCCTTTCAATATATTGTTGAAGGATCTGCGTATTGTACATCCCCGCTAGATTCGGGAAACTTTTTCAGGTGACTACCCTGTTCCCTCTACATTTTCTGACTTAAAGCTGATGTTGTTAGCATTATTTTAGTTCTTTTAAATGTACACTATGACTAAGCATTAGAAAATTTTAATTTATGCTGCAGTTTCTTGAAAACATTAATAAACTCTGGCATTTTGAGCAGTATTCACTCCAAGATAGATAGCATTTAGCATAGTATACATTTCTAAAAAAGAGTAGAAAATGGATCACGTATATTGGATTTCATCTGCCGCCATAGGCACATCACTATTGAGCATCTTTCTTAAGAAACAAAGAATGGAAAGACAGTTGCTCTCTATTGCAAGGCAGGAACGACCTCGTAGAAATTGAGAAGTGCTCTGGAACAGTTGGGGCATTAAGGTGGAACGTAGATACTTTTAGTTTCAAAGGTACAAAGCAACACAAGTGGCAAGATGGCTCCAGGGAACAGATTGACCCTCCTACCTTCATTCTCTCAACAAGAAAGGTAAACTACTACATACAACTGTTAAAGTTTTGAACCAGAATATAGATAAGAAACAAATGAAATCAAGAACACACAAATAATAGATAACACTGCACAATTATCCTGGGAAAAACCCTCTTCTCGAGGGAAAAAACCCAGCCCACAAAAGATGATTCCCTTATTTAGAGTCTCAAAACCAATATCACAGTTCTTGCTTATGATTGAAACCTACAATACTTCCAATCAATACCTTTACTACAAAGACTCAGAGACTCTCTGATCAATTAACCTGATTACAAAAGATATGATTCTTTGAATCAACGCAATACTCTTGCTCAGATTAATTCAATCTGAGCAAGAGTAATACAAACATATACAAAATTAAACAAAATAATAATTCTGAGTTCTTTAGACATACCTTAGCAATATACATTGCAACTCATTGTCAAGATACAGAGCTCCTTTAACACCACTCAAAGGATAATTCAATAAACTCACTGCAAATCAATATGTACTGCAGATATAAATCAAAAAGCTCAGTAAATATGAGGAAAATTAAAAAACTAAAAGCTGCTACCGTATAGTCATTTTCACTTCATTTTAATCTTATATTATTACTGTCTTCCAAGATAAAATATCCCATTTTATGCAAAATTTTGTGATGATCTTATCAGTTGGACCCTTTTTTTGATCCTTAAGAATTAATTGCCTTTCAGGAGATGAGAATATGCTGCAAATATACTCTATAACTAGTTTTCACATGTCAGACACAACTTCTACTATGGAAGACTTATTCATCATTACATACCATGCTTGTATAAACCAAACTTACTGTTTATTCTCATCTATTGAGTTTGCATCCAAGGACAGAGTCTCCTTGTGCTTTTGAATCTTTATGGTCAAGGCAGAAGTATTGCTAGCATAAAAATTGTTTTCAAGTCCATGGCATTTAAATATATATGTGATACAACTGGTCTTTTACCACATAAAGTGTTGGGGTGATTTGTCAAATTAAGGTGTAGTCTATGGGTCACATAGGGTGTTGGAGTGTGTATCAAGTGTGAGAGAGTTTATCTACAGTTAAGTTTTGATTTGAGGCAACCTAATGTGTATGGATTAGATTGACCTCTGATCCTCACATGGTGAAAATAGGAAAAAACAAAAATGAAAATCTTTAAATAATTCCCCACTATCAAGAGAATTTTGAACTTAAAAATTGTTGATGGTACATGAGAGGCCAAACTTAATTGAACTTGACATTATGAGAAACTCTCATTGAATTTGATAGCCCTTTGCGAATTTTTGCTTTCTTTTTCTGTGATGACTGTTCATTAAAACAACAAACCAACATCATATGATGAAGCAATTGAGATAGAAGAATTAAAAACTCATTTACATGGGCAATTTTCAAATTCTGAAAAAGTTAGTGAAAACATGACAAAAAAATTTACACAATGATGAATATTTTGTTTCAATTTGTTGTGTATGAGAATTTGAAGAAATGATTGTTCACAACAATTCTAAAAATGGGAAAGAATATATGACACACGTGCAAATATATATCTTCACCTAAAATGGGAAAGAATATATATATATATATATATATATATATATATATATATATATATATATATTCAACTTAATTTAATAGATTTCTTCTATGTATTATGCCATAATATCTGCAATGGTTTAATTCTGTGTGAAAATATGGATCTGTCTAGCTTGCTTTGGTGAGACACAGAATTCTATGCAAATTTTCTTGTTTTGGGTTTTATGTTTTAACTATGATCAAATGCTATTCTATTATTTCTATAATAATTTTCTTATTTTTGGTACATTCTAGAGAGTTTTTTCAATTATGCTGTAATACCACCATAAATAAACAAATTTCAGAGGGAAAATATGACGCAGTCCTAGAGAGAGACCCAAATAAGCTAGAATCCTACTAGGCAGCCTTGGACAACTCATGCTCTAATTAGACGGATGGAAGGTTGCAAGCAATTACCAGTGGGATAGATTTTTCAAAAAAAACACTAATGTTTCACAATTGCCATAGGCAAATTTACAAATAATAAAATCCTTTCTACCATACAAAAAGGACCTTACCAAGGCAGATACATCGGAATAAAAAATTTCCGCACATTAATCATAATGGCTGGCAAATATTAATTTCACAGCTTTGGAAAACTCCTTATAAGGGAAAAAATGAAACAACTAAGTCTTCCTTATCTATTCTAGTTGGCTGGACTACTTTTTGAGACTCATTGAAAGAACTAGCTTAGCTATCCTCCCCTCAGGAATACAATCTCCCAGTATCAAATCCCAATGTTCATGACCTTGCTAAATAAGAAAGACCTTTCAAATCAAGGTGATCACTTATTCTATATGCCTGAACAAAATTTCAGGCACCAAGTCCTTTTCATCCTACCAACCACTTCCTATCCTCGCAATCCTGCACCAAGAAGACAAAACTATCTTTCCAACATCCAAGTTCCTTTTTCTTCCTTTCCTATTCCTATTCCCACGCACCCTCTCCTTCTTCCATTTTCCCCCAAAGATAAAACTCCCTTGTCCTCTGATGTTCTTTTTCCTTGACACCTGATGCAGTTTCCTGGAAAATACATGTTGCAGTTACCGATTTTCCCTCTCTTTTCTCCCCAACATATGATCTTTGTCTCTCTCCTCTGTACTGAACACCAACTATATGTAGATACTGAAAGACACTCCTCAAATAACCATAGGAGAATGATCAAACTGTCTCAGACAATCTACTGAGAACACTTCTGTATCAAAATGTCTCAGACTCTCAGTTATAGATATGATCTCCATTTCTAATCTTTTCTCCAGAACACTCAGTGTCACTTTTAAGTTTTATATTTTCTACAATAACAGAGATGAAAGGTTTTGTCTCAAAGTTTATAAAGTTGTAATTAGCACTGGCATTGAATGTAATATATTTTTTGTGTTATACTGTTCAATGTTTTGGCAGTTCTGAAACTGAAACTTTGAAGTTTTGCTCATGATATGTGTTGCTTGCCTAGTTGGAATTAGCCACGTCAAGTAATGACTGCAGCCCCATAAGACCATGTCTCTGAGGTATTTTGTCATATATCCCTCTACTTAAATTAACTGTCAGTTTCCCAAGATATTAAATTGTAAATCACTTACAATTTACAACGGATACTTCCATCATTTTTATACACATTTACCAAAGTGTGCACAAATAGTAAATAGTAAATACATCTAACATAAAATTGTTTTTGGTCATTTTTGATTGATCTCTAACCATGTGTCAAAGCCCCTATTTTGGCAAAAGCTCGGGAAAGGTGCCAAGGGCTGCAGTTGCACAACTTTCTGTTATTTTTCTGTCATTGATGCTATGTTGGATAATTCGGTGGCATAGCTTTTGTGTTCACTGCAAGTGTCAACCTCTCTTTGTATGTTCCTTGCTGTGTATGTGTTGCCATCTGCTCTCGTGTCCCTGCTTGTCGGATTTATACGGTGTTTACTTGCCTGACATTTGTCCGTCTACATTGTCTGTAGTCTGAGATTCTTAGTTTCAGCACTGTACGTGATGATTAGAAGTTGCCGAGACTGTTGGCAGGATAACAGTTGCACAGGTCTTTTGCAAATGCAAGCAGAGTGGAGTGTAACGGCTCTGTAATGCAGAATGTAACGGCACAGGTCGTATGAAGGATGTAATGCACTGACCTGCTACGAAAAGAGTTAGGTGTCATGCCGTCTGCAGTGAGGTGTCGGGCTGTGTATGAATGGTTAAGGAAAACGTGAGTAGGTGTCAAAAAGTCTTAACCTCTCACGTAGAGCTGTAACCGTAGCCAGAAATTTCTGCCAGGCATCATCTTCGAAGACTTGGTTTTGGTGTTGCGTTGCGGGTCGGGTGTCTTGAACGTTCTGAAAATATACATTGACGGATGAAGTTCAAACGTTAAGTGTGTTAGAAAATATATACGGATTAACAAGAGAAACGGTTTCTGGTAATGATCAGTGTGACCAGTCGGGTATCGGATGCAATCGCAGGTCGCTGTTAAAAAAAAACGGCTCTTGAAATCTTTACGGGTGACCAATCGGGCATTGTCAAGTGTACAGGATACACCGATGGCAAAAAGATCACAAAGCATATCTGCAGTTTAGTTTTCGGAATGACAATATAGCAGTCTGGCTGAGAAAAATAGAAAAGGAGATGAAGGATGTTCGGAAGGCATCAGTAATGTGAGACAAGCTTATAAGTTTCAAATGCAGTGATAAATAAAGTGGCTATGCTGTGAAAGTCGGATATAAATTTCTGCAGTAATGTGAAACGGTCTTCTTGAGACCATTACGGGTGACAAATCTGGAATAGTTTTGAGTAGGAAGTCATTAAAAACTGCATATACAGGAGAAAAACAAACATGTAGCAGGAGTGTATATGAAAGACGACTGAGTATAGCCATTCTGACAATGAACGGAAGATAAAAAGGGGAAGAAGGACATCTACAGCTTAGAAAATACAACTGCAAAAAATACACAGCTGTGAGTGATCAGAGAATGAATACAAGAGTGTTATATAGTAAATCTGGAGGATTCGGAAGATAGCAAGGATAGCAGATAAAGGTATCGTGGGTTCCTGGCAGAGCAGGGTCGTCACCTTGAGACTGGCAGACGTAGTCGGCAGCAGTGTGAAGTCTGTGTCAAAAGGGATGACAGACACTGCATGCATGTGTAAGAGGCTTTGAGAAATAAAGAGCTTATTTTTGTGATGACAGTGTGAGCTTGGTTCTTGCAGCAGGGACTGTGAAAGAGTGACAGGATTGATAAGAAGATATAGAGAGGATTAACAGGAAGGGGGAGTTTATTTTTAAATATACAGACTAGAAGTGTTGAGGACTCCTTTTTGGTAAAATCTCAGTATTCCTACAGCGTCTTCATACTCTAGTGAAGACACAGAATGTACGTATGTTTTTTTATCATCTATCTCTTGTAAGAAAGGTAGTTGCCTTCTAAATCAGGTTGGAGCCTGATCTTAAAAGTTTGAGGAGAGTTGTAGCTCTCAATTGTAACGGGTAGTTGCCCATCAGATTAGTGATGCCGTGGTTTTCCTCATCTTGAGTTTCCACGAGATAATTTGGGTGTCTTGTCTCTTTTATTGTATGCTCTTATGAATTCTGTTTTGTAGTTTCTTTTAAGGTTTTTAAAATACTGATTCACCCACCCCCTCCCCCTCTCAGAATTTTTCGTTTTACACTTTCTTTAATACTTTATACCTGCCAACAAATTTACTTAAAGAGATTTAAAACTTTATTAACAAGCCCAGTATTTTGCATATTCTAAAATTATTTCATTCGATCAAATTGTGGAAGCATTTCATAGAGCCTCTAGAAGATCCTTTCATGCCATCAACAGGTCGTACCGTTGAAGAGACATCCTCACCAACGTTGACAGAGGTTTTAAGAGCTTCCAAGAAGGTGGATGTTTTCATTAAGGCCAGTAGAGAATAGCTGGTAGGCTATAAACTTGATTTCTTTTCCTCCAAACAAGATTAACTATAAGAGCTCTTTACTCTTTATTTATTTGCTTTTTATTATTGTCTTGGCAGAATGCACAGGACACTACAAGCACAAGTTCTTCCAATACAAACAAGTTGTCAAACTGGGCTTCCTTTATTCAGAGCATAGCCACAATTCTAAAATTTGCTAGCGATCATACAGAAAAAATTTAGACTAAGGTAATATGATAATATGCCTATTTTTCCCCTAAGTTTTAGGTAGCACTTGTCTTCTATTGCTCTTGCTATACGGGGTGACTTTTCTCAGTCAGGAGAAGTGACAAAAATTGTATGAGAAATGTTTCAGCAAATTGCACAACTGCATTGGGCAGTTGCAGAGCTTTCTATCATTGGTTATTTTGTATCAAATTGTCAAAAAGTGTCCGAGGACCGGACTGGATATGTAGATCTTTTAAAAAACATGCTTAAACTTGCATTTCTTATTAAGTGCTTAAACAATGTTTCTCTTGAAAATGAAAACAAGGAGGTTTCGAAAAGTGCCTTTCAATATATTGTTGAAGGATCTGCGTATTGTACATCCCCGCTAGATTCGGGAAACTTTTTCAGGTGACTACCCTGTTCCCTCTACATTTTCTGACTTAAAGCTGATGTTGTTAGCATTATTTTAGTCCTTTTAAATGTACACTATGACTAAGATTAGAAAATTTTAATTTATGCTGCAGTTTCTTGAAAACATTAATAAACTCTGGCATTTTGAGCAGTATTCACTCCAAGATAGATAGCATTTAGCATAGTATACATTTCTAAAAAAGAGTAGAAAATGGATCACGTATATTGGATTTCATCTGCCGCCATAGGCACATCACTATTGAGCATCTTTCTTAAGAAACAAAGAATGGAAAGACAGTTGCTCTCTATTGCAAGGCAGGAACGACCTCGTAGAAATTGAGGAAGTGCTCTGGAACAGTTGGGGCATTAAGGTGGAACATAGATACTTTTAGTTTCAAAGGTACAAAGCAACACAAGTGGCAAGATGGCTCCAGGGAACAGATTGACCCTCCTACCTTCATTCTCTCAACAAGAAAGGTAAACTACTACATACAACTGTTAAAGTTTTGAACCAGAATATAGATAAGAAACAAATGAAATCAAGAACACACAAATAATAGATAACACTGCACAGTTATCCTGGGAAAAACCCTCTTCTCGAGGGAAAAAACCCAGCCCACAAAAGATGATTCCCTTATTTAGAGTCTCAAAACCAATATCACAGTTCTTGCTTATAATTGAAGCCTACAATACTTCCAATCAATACCTTTACTACAAAGACTCAGAGACTCTCTGATCAATTAACCTGATTACAAAAGATATGATTCTTTGAATCAACGCAATACTCTTGCTCAGATTAATTCCAAAATTGCAATACAAAAATATATGTATCAGACTCAGCACTTCTACACAGTTCGACAAAACACAGGACTCCAAAATTCTGTGATTACAACAGCAGAGAATATAATAATGCTAATAAAGACTCAGAACTGAATAACTATGAAGCACTCCCAAAAACCACATAACACCCCAGTCACACCAATATGAAAAAAAAAACATAACATCAAAGATAAAACCCAATAGAAGAAGAGCGATGATGATGCAAGGCTGAACGGTCACTCTTCCATATCAAGCAATGACAAATACCATACACATGGTGAAGATAATACATGAACCATCATCTTCATTAAGAGGAACAACGATGAGAACATGAAGGCTGTTAACATCACAAAGTAAACCGCCCGTGCAAGTGGATACATACTGTCAAACAAATTTGAAATACACGTAGATGCCAACTGGAACCATTACGGTGCCATGCAAGATGAAAAAATACTGGTGCCAACTGCCATGTCATCATTAATATTCAACGTAAGAGAGAAGCAAATATAATAAAAGGAAAAGATTATCTCCCGCAAGAATGATATCTCTTGCAGCTATAAAAACATTAACAACAACTACTAATAAAAATGATCAGTTCAGGTGGTCGTGCTCCTCAAATTGGAGTCCACTCAGTTAGGCTCAACCATGCTTCCCTTCTAGATGCCTCTAGAAGATCTTGCTTGGTTGAAAATCAAATGTTGGCACAAAGACTGCCATCCAAAAATGGAGCATTTGCATTAGTGGCTTTAAAGAAAAAAGTGCTGACTAGGGATAGACTTCATATGGGATTCAATGATCTCTTGAGATCTTATCTTTATAAGCAGGTTGAGGAATCTAACCCAAAGATGTTAAACTTCGCTCATTGAGGAATCTGCCTGAACACTTATTATATATTTTCAATAAATCCAAAGCTCATCTATATGGGATTTCTAGGCTAAGTGACAACAGACAAACAATTAACAAATCATTGATTTGAAGGCTTATCTACAAGAACTTTTTTTAAAAATATGAAAAAAGATGCAAATATTGGGTCTATTTCCCATGTCCTACTAATACTAGGTGATTGAATGAAGCATGATGACAGTCAAGTTTCTTCCACATGGGGTGGGATTGGTCTGATTTTTTTCTCTCAAAGAAAAGTGATATTCTAACATGTACAGTCTTCTGTAATCCAGTATATAATAAATGAATTCTTTTTCTCAGGAATCCCTTATAATATTTAGAGGAATATTTTTCATTCGTTTCTGAACACATCAAGCTTGCAAAAATGTCCTTGTGTGAGAATAACTTAATCTAATTTATGAACACTTATGCATGAAAAGAGACCATGACCTAATATGCAAAAAAAACCATAGCACTATCATAAATTTAAATAAAAAATAACTCCCTGGTATAGAATCAAGAAATTTTTTTGAGAAACAAAAATTGATGAGACCATTTAATCCGTAAGAGAGGGGAGGCATAGTCAATAAATTGTACGTGGCGAATAGGAAAGCATTTATGATTGAGGATAAGAATTGTGAACCACATATACATTTGTTCTGACATTAATATATTACATTTTTGCTTTTGTTTTTGAATGTGTGGAATGTTTAATAGAATTTGGATAGCATTTGGGTGCGACCGTACGTATGATATATAAAATATTAATTGGAAATGTCCATATATATTTCCTTTTAGAGTTCCTTTTCAAGTTATATTATGATTCCCATAACTTATAGGGTTCTGGGTTGTAACAATTTGGTCTCACCTACAGTTAAAGATGTGAGTTCTAGAAGACAAAAGAATGGTTCAGACTTCAGAGACACAGAATTTGAAGACAACTACATAGATTAGGTTTGAGATGTGGCAAATTACATCTAGCGTCACCTACCTCCATGTCTTGATGACTCATGTACATACACATATAATCAACAGATGGGGCTCACTGAAAGTACTGGGTGTACCCCCAATGTATCAGAGTTGGTGCAAATATTGAAGAGCATTTACACCATAAATTTGATAGAGGGAAACCATAAATTATACTCACTTGGGATGACCCCGTTCAACTAGGTGTATCACCTTGTCAAACGAGCTGGAATCATACATGGGTTACAGGTGCATTCACACATTGGTGACAGGTTCATGTGTGAATTCCTTTGCACATTCAAGAAATGAGGCCAGATGAATCTGACCACAGCCTCAATGGTTAAGACCCACGAGACCTCTTGGATTGTGTATCATAGAAAAAAATTTGTAGATCATGTATCCAATTCCACAAAGATCATGTCATAAAGTCGTATGGAATCGTATTTTTCTGTACTCTCACTAGATGAGGCCAACAAAATTTGAAAGCGCCCTGAATGGGTGAGGCCAGCTCAATTTGATAGCACCCTAAACCAGTGAAGCCAGATGGAGTTTGAGAGGACCCTGACTGCATCCTGAATAGATGGGCTCCCACGGATTTGACCATACCCTCAAAGATGAGCTCAATATGCTAAAACTTACGGAATAAATATCCTATGTCTAAGAATGCAATCCCATGGAAGTCGTCCAGTAAACTCCAAAAAAGTCATATATACTTCCCTAGTGCAAGTATAGGGATCAATTTGATTAAATCCTCAATGAAGGAAAGATGGTGGATTTGAATATACCATAAAGAGACGGGGCCAAATGGAAATCATGGGATAAATTGGACAGAAAATTCAACAAGCATATCTCATAATAAGAAGTATTGAAGCGAATATGGTTGTACCCTGAAGTGATACTATCTGGTGAATGTGAGTGTACTTTGAATAGAAAATTTTTTGTGGAAGTGTTTGGTGGAATTCAGATGAATTTGACTGCAACCTAAATGGGAAATGCCAGATGCATAAGTCAGGTAGAAATTTGATTGTATTCTAAGTGAGGTAGGGTGGACATGACTGTACGCTCAATTGATGAGGGCACGAGAAATTAAACCATAACTATAACAGGGAAGAGTCGGTGCAGGTCCTGGAGATAAATTGAGGTCAGGTGGGTTCATTCGCTGAACGAGGGCATACCCAATTCTAGAAGGTGCTTTCTCACACGTTATCTAAAAATTTAATAAATCTTTTTAACAGATCAAAAAAATTCAAAAATATGGCATAGAAAGTATAGAAGAAGACGAATTTGAAGAAAGCTGAGGATTCTCATTAGCTACAAGAATTTGAACAATTTATTGACAATGCAGAAAGCGTGGAGACACAGATTCAACCCTCGAAATTCTGGAAGAAGAAGAATGTATACAAGTAGATTACCTGGAAGAAGAAGACTTTTGCCTCTCATTCCTCTGCTATCGCTGCCTCTTCCATGTCTCTTCTTTTGCTGCCACCATGCACCAAAATACATAGAACAAAGAAAAACAAAATACAAAATGAATAGGACCAGGTGCAAGCTGAAACAACCAAGGGAAAAAATTATCAAATGAAAAAGAAAACTTAGGAAAATCAATCGAAGAAAATAATGATAGAAAATCCATCGAGAGAGTAAAGAAGGAAGAAAAAATCTGCAAAAGAGGAGAAAGACATTCAAAAAAAGAATGCGAATGAATACGAGAGTTTTCGTCATTTATTTATAGTCCCTCCAACGGTACTTGCTTTTTTTAAAGCTTTATTCAAACGGAACGAGCGTTTTTCAATGCTTTTTTCTTTTATTTGCATTTTTAATTCTAACGGTGCATTTGTTTCAATACATTTTTAATATGGTTAGAAATTCAAAAAATTTAAACGAGTTTTTAATGTGTGAGAAAAATGATTCTTTTAATTACAATTATATCTAATAAATATAAGTATTAACAAAAAAAAATTGAGAGAAATATGCAATTAAAATTATATTACTTAAAAACTAACAATTACAAGAGAATATTTGGGAGGTAAAATTTAAAAATCATCTCCCCAAAAGAAATGTGGGGCAAGCCCCACGAACCAAGTCACAAGAGCAATGGTAGGAGGCGGAGTATCGGATTCATCTTTCTTTCCTCCCCAACCAATTTTTTGTGTTGGCTAGGGGTCTGGAAGCATCCATCCATCGACATTTTCTTCTTCGTCATTGTCTTCCCTCTAAGGAGAGATTGTCAATGCGGGCCGAGGGAAACCTTTTGAAGAGGAGGGCCATCCTGAGCCATCGCCGCCAGCCGACCAACCAGTGAAAGCGGGTGGGGGCCAAATGGGAGCAATTGCAGCCGCCCAAATCAAGGGAGAACCTCGTGGGTGTGAAGGCACATCAAACCCCTATGGTGAATGACGGCGATGGGGACACTTACGACGCGAAGGCTAAGAATGAGAATCGCCTCACATGTTGGAACCGCTTCTGCCACGACGCCGACCACGGGAAGTGGAATGGGCCCAAGAAGTTGAAGCATCTGGAGAAACTCAAGCCACATTGAAAGGTTTCCCCAATGCTCAAGGAGCTCCTATAAATGGGAAACTTCAAGGGCAATTTTATCTACCCGAACTTGAATCTATAGCATAACATTATTGCAAATACAAACTTTAGCAAACAAAGATACATTAGTATCAATTATAGTATTTGAAAAAAGCGTTGAATTTCTTTACTTTTTCCTTCCAAAGATACATTAGTATCAATTATAGCATCTGAAAAAGTGTTGAATTCAATTAACATAATTGAATTGATTTTGTTTAAAGTTATAATATTAAAATTTATATATCTAAATATAAGTATTGAAAAATATTTGATTAATTATGGTTGTTAATAGAAAGGTTTTTATTATTTTGATTGTAGTTCATTTTGAATGATAATTTTTTAGATGTACAAAAGTGAAATAATGAATACGAACTTCGTTCTTCTTAGATTTTGTCTAGGTTGAATTTTATGTGGTCTATAGAAGGATCTATGGAAAATTTGTCTTCATCTTTTGATATATAAAATTTGGTAAGGAACATGTGGTGTTTGGAAGCACATGTAGGAAATCTATTGAAATGTGATTGTTGTGTTCTCCTTGCTTAGACCCCTAGGTATTATGACGGATTCAACAACTTTATAACAAGGATTATGGACAATAGGAAGGTGTGCAATAGACCTAAGACTAAATAATATCTAAGGTCTAGCCAGTTTTAAATGCTTTACAAGTAATTTGAAAGTAGTATTTCTTATGTTATCTTTATTTTATGAACCAAGTATGTGAATACTAATAGTAACTATTTCCTTCCAAAGTTTCAAGTTTTACTTTGTCTTTAATATATTGTTGAATCTTCACAACTAGAACTTTTAGGTGATTGTATGTAAAATAAGGTCCCCAAAAATTGAGAATGTTGAGAAATATTAGACATTACTGGGACTCAAATGTTCTTTAAAGTTTTGATTGAATTTTTTGTTTGAGAAATTAGAGATAATCATAGACAATATCATTAGTAGTGCCACATTGTAGGAGAAGATGATTGATCTCTTCCTCATGAGATGCAATGTCTATAGTAAGTAATACCTTGAAACCCTTCTCTAATTGCTTGCAAGGTAGAATGTAATTGATTTATTTTTGGTTCATATAAATCAATTCAATTTATAGTATTAATTGGGAAAAGATTAGGATATTGTGATATTTAAGTGCAGTCATGATACATATTTTATGTCATATCTCTAGACATCTTGGAGATAGTACTTGGATTCCCTCTTAATTTGAATTATTAGTATTATTTCATTGATTAATAATAATAGTTGTGATGGCTCTATTGAAGTATGTGGAGTTGCTAGTGGTAGTTACTATATTGTCAGAAAATGGAAGCACTTCCATTTAGGACTCATTTAGCCCTCTGAGTAGGTGGTCTGGGGTCATGTCAAGTGCCTTGAGTGGGTTTTTTATTGGATCTAGCTTTTCCCCCTTGTTCTTCTTCTCTCTCCACCTATTTCCAGCTCTTTTATGGCACCTTTTCCTAAGAAACTGAGATCTTTGACTTTAAGGTCAACGACGACCTTCTGGGTCAAGGTCGACCTCAAATTTGACCTAGGTCAAGGAAGACCTTGACTTTGACCCTAGGTCCAAATTTTAGGCTTAGAAGGTTTTGAGATGTCAGGATTCAGAATTTTTATTTCTCGCTTCCAGGTCGGCTGTTTCAGATTTCAGAATGGTAAACTCTTAAATTATATTTAATCTAGGTCAAAGTCAACCTTGACCTTGACCCTAGGTCCAAATTTCAAGTTTTGAAGGTCTCAGGATGTCAAGATTCAGAAGTTTTATTTCCCGCTTCTGGGTCGACTGTTTCGGATTTCAAAATGGTAAACTCTTAAATTGTATTTAATCTAGGTCCACTTCTAAGGGTTAATGATTAATTGGAATTTAATTCTCCTATGTCATCCTCTCTATAAGTTTGTGCCCTAGACTAGTATAAAAGGAGGTCTTCCTCTCTCATTTCTATCAATCAATCAATCAATCAAGCGTGAAATCCATAGTATCTCAAGTGCAATCAAGAGATCAAGCAAGCAAGAAGGAGAAGGAAAGCATTCAAGCATTTATTCATCCTCAAGCATTCAAGCATTCAAGATCTAATTCATCAAGGAGATCCATTGATAGCTATTGAAGGATTCAATCTCTTTGGAGCCCTCTTGTTGAAGATTCCTCCATCCACATTCATCCAAGCTTCTTGCTATTTCAAGATACACTCAAGATTGGTGTTGAAGATCTAATGCAATTGACTTGAGACATCCTACATTCAACCATACATTTATTTGGAGTATCCATACTTGTGGATTCAAGGATTTGAATCCTCCACAAGGATTTCAACATAAGCAAGGTGAATAGTTCTATTTACTTTGTTTATATGTTGTAATTTCAATTACATTTCAAGGTTGATTCCAAACCGGGGTTTGACCAAGGCAAACGCCTCATCCAACAAAAAAAACCCTTTTTTCTTGCAAATCCAAGTGTGGGATGACAAATATCAGTGTAGATCTGGATACCCTTTTCAGTGAACTTCTGAGATCCGCAAACAAAATTTTTGTCGGAGCTGTGCAGGTCAAGGATGACTTTCTGGGGTAAGATTGTACCCTAGGGTAAGATCTTACCCTGACCTTGGGTCAAGGATGACCTTGCTCTGAAAGACAAAAGATTTCTGGGTTTTCTCTATTTTTGCAATTCTAGCCTAGATCCAGTTGCAAAAATTCTTGAAACTATACATAGACATCAGAAAATAGCATTTTCCAGATCTTTCATACTTGAGGTTAGTATTTTTTTTCAATTCAATTAAGATTCCAATACATATTTTCAATAATGGAATATAAGGTTGTCCTCTTTCTTCATATTCTCTATCAATTGACTCATTTGTGTATTGATCACTTCCTTGTGGTTAATCAATTTGGATCTTTCCTTTGGGAATTTGGATTAGGAAGTAGATCTTACATTTCCCCTTTCAAAACACACATACATCCAATTTCATACACTACATTTTGGTGAACCCATGATAGACAACTCTTTCTTTTATGGTGTTAGATCTTGCATGTATTAGATTTCTTTTATGTGTCTGCATCTCATATAAAACAAAAATACAAAAACATTTATTTATGCATGCTTTGTGTTTTCTTAGTTTAGTTCATTTGCATTGCATTGGTATATGAGCTTTACTACCTCTAGTCCTACCTATAATATTCTGGTTAGAAGAAATCATAGACTTGTGGGTGCCTTTGATCCTAAGTCTTCTTCTCCTTTCCTTAGGATCCTGGATGACAATTTGATTCTTCATGATTCCAACCCTACTATGGAGAAAAACTATTCTCACTCATCGCATGATGAGGATGATGCTTTAAGAGTTCCTCCTGAACAAGTCCAAAAACTTTCAACCGAACTTGATAAAATGGGTAATTGGCTTATCCAAGAAAACCATAATCAAGATTCTATTCAAGCTATAGAGGCTCTTAAGAAAGTTCTTCATGATAATGATCAAGGTGTTAATCTCCTTCGTGGTATTACTCACCTTGTACATTCAAATGTTAAACCTTTAGTTCAAGAAGCTGAAGATTTAGGATTGATTCCTCCTATTACTAGTATGGCACCTCCTTCTGTTCCTTTACCTAGTATTCCTACCTATACTCCTCCTTTGGTGACTGTGACAGTTCCCTCTCTTCCTATGAGTGTTCCTCTTGTATCCCTTCCTACATCAAAACCTTCTTACCATAATGTTCCTTTTACTTATTCTAATCCTCTTCGAACTATGGTTCCAAGTGTTCCTCCAATTGTGTCTTCCATTCCTGCTGCTTCATACACTTTACCTAGTGTTTCTAATGTTTCTATGCCTACTATTTCCTCTAATGATTCAAAAATCATCAGTTTGGCTCAAACTGTGTCATCTTTACAACAATAACTTGCATCCTTAACTCAAAACAAGTTTAGCATTCCTACATGTGACATGGGAATTCCTTTATCCCTAGACATCATTCGAACTCTTGTTCCTTAGCAAGCCGATATGCCTCATCTTGAGAATTACAATGGTAAGGGAGACCCTATTACTCATGTTAAAACATTTCAAATCCTTTGTAGTGAATATTCTCATAACCATAGGATTTTAGCCAAGTTGTTTGTTAGAAATTTTTGTGACAAGGCCTTACAATGGTATTGTTCCTTGCCTCCTTATTCTATTGACTCTTTTCCAAAACTTGCCAATGCTTTTATTCAACAATTTCAAAATAACATTGGTCTGCAAGTGTCCTTGATTAATTTGATGCATTGTAAACAAAACACTAAGGAAAAATTGATTAAATTCAATGGTAGATTTAAGCATTTGCATGCTCAAATTTCCTATCCTATTCCTGATATGGATATTCAATGTATGTTTATTTCAAATCTACAAAAGGATATTAGAGATAAGATTTTGCTTACTAAATTTACCTCTTTTCAACAACTTTGTGCAGTGCTTCATCTTTATCAATTACAAGTGAGTCAATTTGAGAGCAACACTCCAATGGCTCTTGTTCCAGTTGATAAGAGTGATGCTGCTCCTAATCAAAATAAATTTCAAAAACTCAACAACTATGTTAAGATAAATAAACAAGCGAATATAGTTGCTAATCAAGTTGTCGTTGCATCTCGCAATGTCATTTCTGCATCCACTTCTTTTCATTTGAATCATACGTTTACTCCTCTCTTTGAATCTTTACATTCTATTATGAATAGGTTGTAAACTACTAATATGATTACTTTACCTCCTATTCAACCTTTTTTACCTACTACGATAGCGTCTAAATCTTTTGATCCTAAAGCTTTTTGTCAATACCATCATCAAAATGGCCATGATACCGAGAAATGTTATTCTTTAAAACATAAGGTTCAAGACTTAATTGATTCTAATGCCTTATCTATTGATAATCTTGATGGTAGCGGGAACAAATCTATCTCTCCTCCTAGTCAAAATCTTCAAATCTATACGAATCCTTTACCTACACATGATACTAATACCATTGCTCATCCATCTTCTATGGATATTATTTATGATTCAAAGATGGATGATCTTAATCACATTGTTAACCATGTGGAGCATGTTATTTTGCCTCAACCTCGAACTCAACCTCAAGTTCCACCTCAACCTAAACCAAAACCATAGCCTAAACTGAAATCTCAACCTAAACCTCGAAAACAACCTAAGAATAAGAGACCTCAGGAACTTTTGGTTACTTTTGATGATTCTGAGACTATTAAAACTCTTGATGGTCCCCTTTACATTTATGCTAGGATTTCTCAGATACCTATGCATGGTTTTCTTGTTGATCCTATATCTTTAGTCAATGTTATTACTAAAGAAAATCTTTTCATGAAAAGCCTGCAACATGATTCTTATGATACATTTGATGTATGGATTCAAACTTGTAATGGTTTTCTTTATCCACCATTTGGTTCTATTGACTTGTAGGTTGAACTTGGTGGTAAAATTTTGAACACTACCTTTGTTGTTGTTCCTACTTCTAATCAATTTCAAGTTAAGCTTGGTTTGTCGTGGTTAAATGTCATACATGTTGTTTCTTCTCCAATCCATAAGTGTCTTAAATTTATTCATGATGAAGAAGTGAAGATGATTAACCATATTTTATATCAACCTTCTAGGCCCAGGGACTGTGCTACACTTGACTTCTTTTGGCCTTCAATACCTAATTCATGTCCTTCTCGACCTGATAATCTTTTTCACTCATATCAAGCCTTCAAGCATCACAAGATTTTTGAGTTAAGCATGCCAGTGTTGGATCTTAATTGTGGTCTTATGCCTACACCTTCCATACCTCCTTTATCTATGGCTCCTAGTTCTGTTAATCAAGCTCCTCATGTTGCTTGTCAGTCTACTGAAAATCCTATTAATCCTCCTATAGAACCTGTGAAGGATTTAGTAGTTGTTCCTCCTAGTTCTTAACATATTTCAAATAAGACAAAATGTAATTGATCTGCTAATGAATGTCGTAAGAAGCGTCGTGCTCAAGATAAAGCCCTTACTTCTATTATTCAAAATTCTTTGCCTTCTTTTGACAAGCCTATGCATGATGTGTTAGAAGAAGTTACTGCTAATAATGATGTTAAAATGCAAGATTATGATGATTCTATTCGTATCTTAAATCCTATTTTGATTAATCTAGATGAAGAAGATACTCTTGATAACACTAATAGTTAATATGAGACTATTGACATTGATATTGATATTGATTTACCTAATATGATTTCACCACAATTGACACTTACACCTAGTATCGAACATTATGATTCTCAAGAGGATCCTTGTTTGGAACTGGCTATCATTCCTACTATGTTGGATATAGTCCCTCTTGTGAGTTACCCACCTTCCCTAAATGATATGGAACACGATGGGGAGAGTAGGCGGTGTGCTTGATTGGCTTGTCCTTTATGGTAGCTTTTTGTGTGTTTTCCTGTTGTACTATGCTTCTCCCGTGATGTGTTTGTTAAATGTTGTGAGATTATTTTATATGACCCTTGTTGCTTTGTTGGTGCAAGGTGATAAAGGAATTGAACTTGTTATACAAATCCTCTATATGTATCTCTATTCTTCTATATGTTGTTCATGTGCTATTGTTCATAAATGTTTTCTTGTGTAGTTCGCTTGGATTTACGACGTGGTAGCACTAAATCTTTTTGGTCTCCATGTTGTGGTCTGAAAAGATTCTTCTTTGTATCTCTTATGTTTTCTTTCCTCCATTGTGAGTGTAGTTCTCCTTTCTTTGGGGAATGATGTCAATTCATTTGCAATAATATCATATATATTATCTTATGATCATACTAACCCCACGGTAGGTAGATCCCTTCTATGCTCTCTATATGTTTATGTGGTATTTCCCTTGATTTGTCTTCTCTTGGGGGCATCTCATAGTGGAGACATAATCAGTGGAGTTGTTTATGTTTCCATTCAAGCCATTGCTCCTGTTAAAGTGTTAGTAATGACTTTAATGTGGGGGCATATGTTGTGCTCACCTGTTGCACATGCACACTTTCAATATACATATATTTTTCAGAGCTCTTTTCTCCCTTTATGGATTAATGACTAATCCTTAAAGCATGGATTTTCATTTTATAGGATCTCTTGATCCCTCCAGTTTCAAATTTTTGATCCCTTAAGGTTGAAGGTTTCCTTAAGACTGGATCTCTTTTTCTTTTTGGTTTTACTCATGTGGAATAGAATATTCCTAGGGGTGAATCCTTGATAGGTTGACTAGTGAGTAGCCACATTCACTAGGCGGTTCAATTCCATCTTTCCAGTTGCATTGTTTCCTTGTGTGGTTCACAATGGGACATAAGTTCTCATTAGGTGAGATAATCTCTCTCTCTCTCTCTCTCTCTCTCTCTCTCTCTTGATGTCTCTCCTATTGTGATCTTGGAGTTGATGAAGACTTGAGTTCCTGGGGGCTTGAGGATTCTTTGTCCCTATCATTTCAATAAGATTATCTTTTTCGTTATGATCTCCTTTACCAAGAGTTCACATTGAGTCCATTCTCTTGCTAAAGTGGGGGCTAAATGTATCATGAAAAAATGGAAGCACTTCCATTTAGGAATGGTTTAGCCCTCTGAGTAGGTGTTCTGGGGTCATGTCAAGCACCTTGAGTGGGTTTTTGACTAGATCTAGCGTTTCCCCCTGTTCTGCTTCTCTCTCCACCTATTTCCAGCTCTTTTCTGGCACCTTTTCTTGAGAAACTAAGATCTTTGACTTCAAGGTCAAGGATGACCTTCTGGGTTAAGGTCTACCTTGACTTTGACCTAGGTCAAGGATGACCTCGACTTTGACCTAGGTCAAAGTTGACCTCAACCTTGACCCTAGGTCCAAATGTTAGGTTCCAGAGGTTTTGGTATGTCGGGCTTCAGAAAGTTTTATTTCCCACTTCCGGGTCGGTTGTTTCAGAGTTCAGAACGGTCAACTCTTAAATTGTATTTAACCTAGGTCCATTTCTAGGGTTTAATGATTAATTGGAATTTAATTCTCCTATGTTGGCCTCTCTAGAAGTTTGTGCCCTAGACTAGTATAAAAGGAGGCCTTCCTCTCTCATTTCTATCAATTAATCAATCAATCAAGCGTGAAATCCATAGTATCTCAAGTGCAATCAAGAGATCAAGCAAGAAATAAGAAGGAAAGCATTCAAGCATTCATTCATCCTCAAGCATTCAAGCATTCAAGATCTAATTCATCAAGGAGATCCATTGATAGCTATTGAAGGATTCAATCTCTTTGGAGCCCTCTTGTTGAAGATTCCTCCATCCACATTCATCCAAGCTTCTTGCTATTTCAAGATACACTCAAGATTGGTGTTGAAGATCTAATGCAATTGACTTGAGACATCCTACATTCAACTATACATTTATTTGGAGTATCCATACTTGTGGATTCAAGGATTCGAATCCTCCACAAGGATTTCAACATAAGCAAGGTGAATAGTTCCATTTACTTTGTTTATATGTTGTAATTTCAATTACATTTCAAGGTTGATTCTAAATCGGGGTTTGACCAAGGCAAACCCCTCATCCAACAAAAAAAAACCCTTTTTTCTTGCAGATCTAGGTGCGGGACAATGAATATCAGTGTAGATTTGGATACCCTTTTCAGCGAACTTTCAAGATCCACAAACAAAATTTTCGTCAGAGCTGTGCAAGTCAAGGATGACTTTTTGGGGTAAGATTGTACCCCGAGTTAAGATCTTACACCGACCCTGGGTCAAGGATGACCTTGCTCTGAAATACAAAAGATTTGTAGGTTTTCTCTATTTCTGCATTTCTAGCCTAGATCCAATTGCAAAAATTCTTGAAACTGTACACAAACATCAGAAAACAACATTTTTTAGATCTGTCATACTTGAGGTTAGTATTTGTTTTCCATTCAATTAAGATTCCAATACATATTTTCAATAAGAGAATATAAGGTTGTCCTCTTTCTTCATATTCTCTATCAATTGACTCATTTGTGTATTGTTCAGTTCCTTGTGGTTAATCAATTTGGATCTTTCCTTTGGGAATTTGGATTAGGAAGTAGATCTTACATTTCCCCTTTCAAAACACCCATACATCCAATTTCATACACTACAGTTACAAAGCTATTTTAGCCAATTTTTTTGTATCGTTGGCATGAATGAAGTTATTATCTTTTGAGTATTAATGAGGCCTACATTAGTTTTTATTCTTGCAACAGGCATTATACTTGGAAATGTGTGCCACTGAGAGTTACAAGTCTAATATTTTTCTATTATAATGTATATTTTGGAGTGTTAAACACAACTAGGTGCTGAGAGGACGAGGGGGTGAATCAGCACAAATAAAAACTTAACTAAATATATCTTTAAACTGAATTAGTTTAACCAAAGATCAACAAAAATTAAAGTAATGATACCATCAACAAATGAACGCAAGATTTATGTGGAAAATCCAAGATGGGAAAACCATGGTGAGAAAAGTACTCACTATATCAAATATCTTATTACAAGTTTTTAGGCCAAATTCCAAGGAACTCACTATCCCTACCAATTGAGGCACATTTCCAAGGATTACAGTAATCATCAAAGAAGATTAAATATAGATTTCAATAGAAACTCACTAATTCGACAAAGATAGAACTGAACTTCTTGATTCATTATAATGACCTTCCAATTTGATTCTTCAATAAACACCTCAATTCTGCCTTATTTTCATAGACTCCACTTTGCACTTGAATCATACAAAATTCATAGCCTCTTCACTCTCACTCATATCAATCTCGTTCCTTTCCATCATAATGCATAGAGATCCAAGTCCATCAGAAATATCAACAAGGTCAGCCATACGAAAGTAGGTATTATCAATACAAGGTCAGCCACCTTGAACAAAATACTCAATATAGTCCACTCTAGAGAAATAAAGAGGACTCAAATATATCATTTTTTCCCAATTAATATAATGTATCCATATGTGTCACATCTCCTTCCAAATTTGGACCCAAAAGTAATGTGTGAAAATGCATTAACAAAAAAGATATTGGTCGACCCAAAACACTCTTCAATGCATGTAGCACAATTTGAAGAATGAAACACCATAAAAAAAATCAAATTTAGTCTTTTAGCACTTCCCTTTACCTATATCTTGACCTAAACTACTCAAATCCAGTCACTTGAAATAGCCACATTAGCCAAAAGCTAATAGAGACAGAAAAATAGCGCATGTGATAAAAATTCTACATCTGTAGAGAAAACCATCAAGATGTATCTTAACTGAAACACCACACAAACCATCTAACCAATTCCACCAAACTGCATACCTTTAAATCTCATTTCAAAGCAATGCAATTCATTCTCCAAGCCTATCCAAACCATCCTAACAGCTAGCTTTACTATCAGCCAAACAACACATTATATCTTTGTCAAATTATTAATCTGGGAACCTGGACACATGATAGTCCACCATTCATAGTATTAATTCATTAAGTCCAAAGCCACAAGTAGTCATATCTCAAATAATTCTTCAATAATATCTTCAAATACTCTTTCCTACATATTCATGTCTTTCATATGAGCTACAAACTTCAAATACTCTTTCCTACATATTCATGTCTTCCAGATAAGCTACAAATTTCCTCAATCATTATTCAAATCTTCTTCAGCAATCAATGACATATCCTCAGTAACTTCGTTAACCATTATTCAAAATTTCTTCATCAATTAAAGGCATAGACTAAGAAAAATATCATTCAAATCTTCTTCATCAATCAAATCTATGCCTCAACAACCATACATCCTTCACAAAAGCCGCATCTATTTTTATTAATGCCACATTGGAGGTTAACATCAATGATAGCATAAATTATAATGGTAGCATGAAGGAGATATATTTTCTTTCTAGGAGGTTTCTGATGTTGATGAGGCATTAGATTTTTTAATTCAAGGTTGGGTGCATAGTTTGGTCCCACAATGTTTTGTCTCTAATTGTTTAAACCATTCATAATTTATGCAATGCCCCACCAAGGAACCCCCAAGGGCATAAACCAATAAATAATGAATTTTTTTTTCAAATATTTAAAATAAATATTAGCAACTATCAACATATCACTAACATGGACTATGAACATACAACATTTTGTCACAACTTGGTAATGTATAGGTGTAAACAAATTGGTTCCAAAATTCCAATGAGCCATGGAGGAAAGATTGTAACACATTAGGGATGACCAATATGAAGTTTCAACCCCTACAAAACTTCACAAGACATTACAAGACTTCACATGACAAACTTGACAATCTCCTTGGTCTTAGGTACAACAATCAACCTCTTATAGTAAAAGTGCACAAAATAATACAATTAAAACCCTAAATTTTCATCAACAACATAGATGGACCACCTCATAGGTTCCCTAGAATCACTAGTTCCTAATTAGAAACTTGGTTTGTCTGTCTTAGGCCCTAAAAATCCTATTGATGAAGAACTAAGGATACTGACACCTCAAATGAACTAGGACACCCAACAAGAATACTAGCACTCCAAAATAATACCATTATGGTTATATTTATTAATCTATGTGTGCCCTTGTCCTTTGGGTGTACAAATGTCTATTATGGGAAGGTGTCCTTAAGATAGTCATCCTACATTGTAGTCCTCCCCAATGTAAAAACATCCTAGCCAACAAGCAATATGAAGGCAATGATTGGTCTCTAGAACACCATGAATGGAGTGAAATAGAATAGATATTTCAAGAAATATTTGCGAATATGAAAACACCAGAAAGACTCAAGGAAGAAGGAAGAAGGAAGAAGATTGACTCCTACAGACACTAGATGTCACTGAAGTGCAAAGGATAGGACAGGGAGATGCATAATGATCTCACCAACATTGTGAATTCCTACCCTAAGCTAAAATATCCAAGGATGTGAAATTATGAAAATTTTACACCTTTGCAAGAATTTACAACACATCATGAATGACCTCAAGTAGACCCAAAATGACACAACATGGGAAAAAAGGATACTAGAAACTAGGTCGACAATACAAGTGATCTGCAACACCCTTCAATATGAATCTAACACAACTAGAATTATTTTAAAAACCAATGTAAGCTTCCTACGTGTATTTTAACTATTTTTCAACATTCAAAATGGAAAGAAAGGATGTAATATAACTCATGCTCAATACCAACATCGATACATATTATTGGATATTGCTAATGAATTGGGGAGATGATTGATACATTTAATATATGTAATCACTACGCTGAGTGATGTCGGATCTGCTGCTGTTGTCATTAGTGTTTTGTTACTGATGTCAACATATGTTTCTGTGAAGAGAATAGGCTGGTTACTATAGTGTATGGACAATACATATAGATGTTTTAGGATGTGCAAAGTCAGATGAGAGTACATGAAGATGTTGTGATCTTATATCCAAGATTGCATCATGTAATGTTGCATATCAGATGAGTTAAAGATGTTTTAGTGAAGACTAGTTACTATATTGTGACAGTGGAAGTTGACATAGTGATTCTATGTGTTTCTAGTATATCTTACAAAAGGTATGGATTCAGTATATGTGAGCTTAAGGGATGACAAACAAGGTACTAAAGAATGTTCAATGGTCAGTGCAAGGTACAAAATGCTGGATGATGTTAGATGTGGTGTGTTTTCTGGAGATGATTTATTTGGAAGCCGACTTGAGGGCTGTAGCATATATTATGGATGGTGAACTTGAATTAAGGATTTCAGTCCTTAATTGTTGTAATGTAAATGTTGTATACTTGTTTTAGATACCATGAGTATCTTAGAAAAGGTTTATGTAATTGTTTGTATATTAGGAAAGCCTAATTAGCCGACCTGATCATGTAGAATGTAATATGGTATATATGTAAGATCCTTTCTTTGGAAAAGATATGGTGAGAATGTATGTGATGTAAAAGAGATTTTGGAAGTTGTGAGCTTGTGTCTGCTGGATGTAGAGCAGAGGATTACTTGTGTACTTCATTGGAACTGATCAAGAAAAGATAGTTGTTCTCGGACAGTTCAAAAGATTGTGTATTTCTTCATATACGCTTGTGTTGTGAATAGTGAGTTCTGAAGGTGGATTTAATCTTCTTTGGGAAGTGAGCCTAGGTAGTGAGCCTAACCTCTTTTCTTGACTCCTAACAGGGTTTTTCCTTTAACAAGGACTATGTACTCTAATGCTTTAATAAGCTCCTAATAGGACTAGATCTTCTAACAAGGATACTATACTCTCAGTACATCATTTGTGGGTGCTAATTCCCACCAGGGTTTTTACCTTTAACAGGGTTTCCCTGACACCAAAATATTACGTTATTGTGTTGGCATTCATTGTATTCATTAGATTTGGTATTGTTGCTATTCAAAGTTTAAAGTTTAATATTTTGTCTTACAACTGATTCACCCCCCCCCCCCCCCCCCTCTCAATTGTATTGTGGAATGTTATTCCTAAAAATTGGTATTAGAGCTACTAGTCCTTAGAGAGAAAGCTTAACAACTTGAGGTGATCTTAGAGATGGCATTCTATAGGAAGGATAGTCCGAAATTTGATCTTGAAAACTTTGACAGTTGGAAGAACAAGATGCAAACTCATTTTCTATGTTTGGGCATCGACTACTGGTTGATTACAAAGAATCTAATGGCTACGAAGGTTGTGAATGACTTGGCATCGACTACTAATGATGAGAAGAAGATATTTTCACATAACATGGTCACAAGAGAAGCATTGATCAACACACTCTCTGAAGGATAATTTACTAAGGTTAAAGATCTGGATTCGACAGACAAGATTTGGGAAAGATTAGAAGCACTATACGAAGGAGACAAGTATACCAAGAAAGTGAAGTTATAAAACTAGAAAACAAAAATGGAAAAGCTACAAATAAAGGATGATGAAAGCATTAGGGCTTATGTTCAAAGGGTTATAGAGGTTGTGGTTGGAATCAAAAATTGTGGAGGCACTTATGATGAAGAAGAGGTCATTGGGAAGATCCTTAGATCATTGACACATGTTTACAAGACTAAGGCTACATCTATACAAGAAAATATACCTTTTGACTCTGATCTTTAGCAGAGAGATGTTGATTGCAAAGCTAACTACCTTTAAAGCTACTGAAATGGGAGATTCTGTACCTAAAGTTGAATCTGCATTCAAAGCATTTGCACATGAGAGGATAATGTCTGCACATCTGAGCACTAGCAGTGAGAACCTAAAAGAAGAGCTTGGTGAATATGCTGAGGAATGGGGACAAATACTAGTAGAGCAAAGAAAGATGGATGAACTTGTTGCACTGATTGCTAGAAGAGAAAAGAGAGGTAAGGGTATATTTGAAGGAAAGTTACCTTTGAAATGTTTTTCATGTAATAAGGCGGGTCATTTTGCATCCAGATGTCCTACAAGAGTTCCTAAGTACAAGCCTAAGTTTTTCTAGTCTAAGTATTTAAAGGATAAGGAACGTTATTATGCTAGTGAAGGTATTTTTGATGATGATGATTTAGATTATGAGGAGATTGGATTTGTTGCTATTAGAGATGAACCATTACATGAGGAAAAGGATTTAGTATCACATGTTGATAAGAAATCTGAATGGATTATAGATAGTGGTTGTTCACATCATATGACTGGAGACAAAAACAAGTTTGTTAATTTAGTGAAGTATGATGGTGGTGTTGTAAGATTCAGAGACAATCTTCCTAAACCTGTCATAGGCGTAGGATCTATTACTCTAGATGGAAAAACTAATACCGATAATGTACTACTTGTTGATGGACTTAAGCATAACTTGTTGAGTGTTGCATTGTTCATGGACAAAGAGTTTCAGTTATAATTCAATGATGGTAAATGTTTTATTAGAAGTAAGGCAGGAAAGCTGATTGCAACTGGTACTAAATCTAGAGGTAATGTATTTGAATTAAATACATATGGAGCCTCTTGTTTTATTGTGAAGGTAGATGAAAGTTGGTTATGGCACATAAGGTTTTTTCATGTTAACTTTGATAATATTGTGAAGGCAAGTTTGACTAATGCAATAAGAGATCTATTGAAGATTGTGAAACTGTATGCAGAGAATGTGTTATGGGAAAATAGACTAGAAGAAGTTACAAAATCAAAGCATATACATCAAAAGGAAAGTTGGATCTGGTACATACAGACCTTTGTGGACCTATAAGGACAAGATCATACTATGATGAAAGGTATTTTATACTCTTTTTTTATGACTTTTCTAGAATGATGTGGGTTACTTACTTGAAAGAGAAATCAGAAGCATTTGATAAATACAAGATATTCAAGGCAAAAGTAGAGAATGAATTAGGTATAAAGATAAAATTTTTGAGGTCAGACAGAGGTGGGGAGTTTAATTCAGACTTATTCAATTCATACTGCGAAGAGCATGGAATACAAAGATAGACATTTGCTCCTTGGACTCCACACCACAATGGGATAGCAAAGCAAAGTAATAGAACAATAATGGATGCTGCTAGAATTATGTTGCTTGAAGGAAATATATCTCATGTGCATTGGAGAGAGGTTGTTGGGAAAATGGTGTACACAATGAACAAAATTCAAATAAGAGAAGATACAAGTAAGACTCCCTATGAATTATGGTTTGATCATACTCCTGTAAAATATTTCAGAATATTTGGTAGTAAATGCTATATCAAGAGAGATGATGAGATAGGGAAGTTTGATGCTAGAAGTGATGTAGGAAATTTCCTTGGTTATTCTACTAAGAGAAAGGCTTAAAAATGTTTCTATCTAAGATTAAGGAAGATGATTGAAAGTAACAATGTGAAGATAGATGAAAGGTTTTAGATACAAGAGATAATGTATGACTGTAATAAGAATATAGAGATCAAAGATGTTGTTGCTACATAAGAAGAAGAACTTGTTGAGGCTAAATGCAAAAATGAGACTTGCGATGATGACACAAATGAGGCTACTGAGATTCCTAAGACTTTGAGGTATGTAAAGAACAATCATCCTGAAAATCAAATTATTGGTAACTCTAATCAAAAAGTAATGACTAGATCAAAGGCTAGAGAAGAAATTTGTTTGATTTCTCAAGTTGAACCAAAGACTACATATGAAGCTTGTAGAGATGAATCTTGGATAAATGCTATGAAGGAAGAGTTAGATTAGATAAAGAAGAATAACAATTGGGAATTGGTTCCTAGACCTAAGAGAAAAAATGTAATAGGAACTAAATGGGTTTTCATAAACAAAATGAATGAAGAAGGAGTAGTAGTAAGAAACAAAGAAAGATTGGTATGTAAAGGCTATTCACAACAAGAAGGCATATATTTTGAAGAGAAATTTTATCCTATTTCTAAAAGAGAAACTATGAGATTATTCTTGGCTTATGCTGCACATAAGAACTTCAAGGTATATCAGATGGATGTGAAATCTGCATTCTTGAATGGGGATCTTGAAGAAGTGTATATAGAACAACTTGATGGATTTCCTTTATGCAAAGATGGAGACATGGTATGCAAGTTGAAGAAAGTTATGTATGGACCGAAGCAAGCTCCAAGGGCTTGGTATGCAAGGTTAGACAAATACTTACTTCGGCTTGGATTTAGAAAAGGTAATGCTGACAATAATTTATATTTGAGAACTAGTGAAGATGGAGTTTTGATAATAGAAGTCTTTGTTGATGATATTATATTTGGAGGCAATGATGAACTATGTGAGAAATTTTCTAAAGAGATGAAAAATGAATTTGAAATGTCCATGATAGGCGAAATGAAATTCTTTCTTGGACTACAAATAAATCAGAGTAAGAATGACATTTTTATTTCTCAGACTAAATATCTTAAAGAATTATTGAAAAAGTTTGGAATGGAAAATTGCAAACTAGTTGGTACACCCATGGTGACTGGTAATAAGCTGACAACTAATGATGAATCAAAGTGTTTTTTTCATACCAAGTATAGATCAATGGTTGGAGGATTACAATATTTGACTCACACCAGACCAGATATTGCTAATGTTGTTGGAATTGTGGCTAGATATCAGGCAGAACCTAAAGAGACACACCTAGCTACTGAGAAAAGGATATTGAGATATCTAAAATGAACAATAGACTATGGCTTATGGTATGATAGAAATGATGACTTTTAACTTCATGATTATACTGATGTTGATTGGGCAGGAAATATTGATGACAGGAAGAGTACTAGTGGAAGTGCATTTTCCTTAGGAAAAAGTTGGTTTCATGGATAAGTGAATAGTGGTAAAATGGATTCACCACCATTAAAATGTAGAGGGAGAAATATGAGACCTATTCTCAAACCCAAATTCCCCAAATAAGAGATCTGATTTGATCAACCAAAAAGGTTAATGCACAATCAAATCAATTTATGGAAAAGAGTAGGAAGAGAGAGTAAATCCAATATTTCCCTATGTGGAGGATTGTGTTTAGAATATAGAATAATTGAAATATAATTACTAACCTCAAATTAGGGCAGATCTGGAAAATGTTGAATTCTGATGTCTGTGTACACTTTCAGGAAAATTTGAAACTTGTCCTAGACTGGAAATGCCGAGACAGAGAAAACCCAGAAATCTTTCCTCAAGATGGCTCAACTCGAGTTTGACCCTCATAAAAGGTCAAATACCACATTCTTTATTTGAAGTCTGATTCAAATTTTGCTCGCAAATCCCAGAAGTTTGTCGAAAAGGGTATCCAAAATTGCTCTCAGATCTGAAACTCCACACTTGTACCTACAAGAAAATGGGGGTTTTTGTTGTATGGGGGGTTTGCCTTGGTCAAACCCCAGTTTAGGAATTAACCTTGAAATTGAATTGAATTGTATTGTGCATAAACAAAGTAATTGAAAAAAATCACCTCGCTTATGTTGAAGTCCTTGTAGAGGATTTGAATCCTCAAATCCATAAGTAGGAATGAATGTAGGATGTCTCCAATCAATGGTATTTGATCTTCAACACCAATCTTGAATTGATCTTTGCATATGAGAAGGCTTGAATGAATGGAGAAGGATTGATCTTCAAGGGGGCTCCAAAGAGATTGAATCCTTCAATAGCTAACAATGGATCTCCTTGATGGATGGATGCTTGCTTGAACACTTGAATGCTTGAAGACTTGCTTGCACTTGAGAGCTTAAGAGCTTGCAATTTCTTGAGATGAGATATGAAAACTTGATGTGGATGTTCTCACAAAACTTGATGATGAAAATGAGAGAGGAAGGCCTCCTTTTATAGTGATCTAGGGCACACTCCTCTAGATGGGCCACCTTGGAGAATTAAATCCCAATTAGGTCCTCACCTTTAGAAAATATACCTAGATTAAATGCAATTAAAATATTTTCCATCCCAAAACCCCAAATGGCCGACCCGGAGGTGGGAAAATAAATCTCCCGAAAGCCCGAAGCCCGAAGCCCGAAAATTCTAGAAATTATAATTTTGGAGGAAGGGGTAAAAGTTGAGGTTGGACCTGACCTATTTAGGGTCTTAGCTCAACCTTGACCTAGTCAGGTTCTAACTCGACCTTGACCATGGTCCCAAATTGACTCAAAACCAAGTCAGGAGGTCCCAGGGATGCCTAGAAACCTAGAATTAATGCAAGAATAGGATAGAATGTCAGAGATAGACATAAAATCCTATGATTAATGTGATGAAGCCCAGGAGGATCCATTTCTAAATCCTACCTAGAAAATAGAGCCATAAAAGAGGGAAATTCAAGAGAATCCTTAAGATCCTAACCCTAATTTCACCTAGAATGAAGAAATCAAGTGCAGGGAAGAAGTGGAAAGCGGGGAGAAAAGCCAAATACATGCAAAGACCCGATCAAGGTGCTTGACATGACCCAAAACCACTTACTCGGAGGGCTAAATGATCTTATCATGGAAGTGCTTCCATTTTAAGATGATACACTAAGTAAGAAGCAAGATTGTATAGCTCAAACTACTGCGGAATCAGAGTATGTTGCAGCTGCTATTAATTACACTCAAATTGTTTGGATGAAATAAATGTTGTAGGATATTGGAATAACTTTTGATGAGCCTATGGTTATCCATTGTGATAACACCAGTACAGTGAATATGTCAAAGAATTTGGTGATCTATTCTAAAACTAAACATATTTCTATCAAGTATCACTTCTTGAGAGACAAGGTGGTAGAGAAATAAATAATTTTGGAGTATATTAGTACAAAGGAACAGATTGCAGACATCTTTATAAATTCAATACCAAAAGATACCTTTGAATATCTCAGAGGTATGCTTGGGGTTCAGGCCCCTCCTAGTTAGAATTAAATTATGTAGGGATGAATCAGTCTAGAGGTTTTCACAACCTTATCATATTTTGGACTTGATGTAGGGATCTACTCCTTAGGAGGAGTGATTGTTGAAGATAGTTTTGAAGAACAATTGATGAATTATGGCACCCTTTTCCATTTTTGTCAAAGGGGGAGTGTTGCTAGGATAAAATCCCTACTGTATGGGGAGATTGTATCGAGGTGTACTATGAAAGTACTATTTGGTTACAAAACTTTGGATTGATAAAACTTTGGGTTAATGGATTTTCCCATATATTAACATAAATGCCAAAGGGGGAGATTGTTGAATATTGCTAATGCATTGGGGAGATGGTTGATACATTTAATATGTTTAATCACTACGTTTAGTGATGATGGAGTTGCTATTTTTTTCATTAGTATTTTGTCATTGATGTCAACATATGTTTATGTGAAGAGAACATGCTCATTACTACAGTGTACAAATACTGTATGAATGTTTCAGGATGTACGAAGTCAGATGAGAGTACATGAAGATGTTGTGATCTTATATCCAAGATTGCATCATGTAATGTTGCATATTGGATGAGTTATAGATGTTTTGGTGAAGACTGGTTACTGGACCATGACAGTGGAATTTGATAGAGTGAGTCTCTGTGTTTCTAGTATATCTTACACAAGGTATGGATTCAATATATGTGAGCTTAAGGGATGAAAAATAAGGTACTAAAGAATGTTCAATGGTCAGCACAAGGTACAAAATGTTAGATGATGTCAGTTGTGGCGTGTGTTCTGGAGATGACTTATTTGGAAGTTGACTTGAGGGCTGTAGCATGTATTATGGATGGAAAACTTGAATTAAGCATGTCGATCCTTAATTGTTCTAATGTAAATGTTGTATACTTGTTTTAGATATCGTGTGTATCTTAGCAAAGGTTTATGTAATTGTTTGTATATTAGGAAAGCCTAATTGGCCGACCTAATCATGTAGAATGTAATAGGGTATATATGTAAGATCCTTTCTTTGGAAAAGATATGGTGAGAATGTATGTGATGTAAAAGAGATTGTGGAAGCTGTGAGCTTGTGTTAGCTAGATGTAGAGCAGAGGATTACTTGTGTACTTCATTGGAACTGATCAAGCAAAGATATTTGTTGTCGAACAGTTCAAAAGATTGTGTATTTCTTCATATACACCTATGTTGCGAATAGTGAGTTCTAAAGGTGGATTTAACCTTCTTTGGGTAATGAGCCTACCCTCTTTTCTTGACTCCTAATAGGGTCTATCCTCTAACAAGGACTATGTACTCTAATGCTTTAATTAGCTCCTAATAGGGCTAGATCTTCTAACAAGGATACCATACTCTCAGTACATCATTTTTTGGTGCTAATTCCCACTGGGTTTTTTACCTTTAATAGGGTTTCCCTGACACCAAAATATTGTGTTATTGTGTTGGCATTCATTGTGTTCATTAAATTTGGTATTGATGCTATTTAAAGTTGTAAAGTTTAATATTCTATCATACAACTGATTCATCCTTCCCCCCTCAATTGTATTGTGGACTGTTATTCCTAACACATGCAACTTCACTAATTAGTTTTATTTACATTTTATTGCAACCCTTCATAAAGAAGGTCCAATATAAAATGATATAATTTATATATCATAGGATACAAGGTTCTTGAATTATACATTTTAAAGATTTGAAGTAACTTGAAAAAAAGAAAGGTGAGTAGAGAGAGACCAAGGTTAAATCCAATTCCAAAGCCTCTAATCCACTATGGTGGTTATACATGCCACCAAACCACATGGAACACATATGTCCATTCCACCATGATATGGAGATACTCACATGCCCCAACCACAACAGACATAGAAAAAATAAGAGAATATAGGTTTCCACACACAACAATCATGAAGTATGCACATCATGCAATATCATGGAGTAACACAAAATAAAAGGAATACAACATCACTCAGGTGCTACTAAATATACATTAGGACTTAGATACTAGAGTACAATGTGGAGGGTGTCATTACATGTGCACAAAAGGATAGAGCCACATGAAACTTGGTTGTACCTTTTATAGATGGGAATGTATGATCATACAAGTCTAACTTGCTTTAGGAACAAACATGTATTCCCATGACATCCTTACCATTTTTGAATTCTCAAAGCATGCAAGCGACATCCCTTTTTTTAGTCAATTATCACTTGATTAAATGTCTCCCCACACTATGATCAAGCCTACAAGCTACTTTGGGTCATGGCACATTGGGATCCACTCCCTCAACCCACTTCAGTACCTAGTTATAAGGCTCATCATTCTCCCCATAAATGAATAATCAAAATCAAAAGCAATAATGCAAACTCCCATTCTTACAAATTTTGACAGTATATGCATAATAACTCAATACACAATAATAACATGAGATGGGATCCAATTTGATCCAAATTCATACAATTTATCTAATATTCCATATTAGAATCTCACAATATTTGTGAATAATTCCATATTTTGTTTTGTTTCCAATTTCGATCCAAAAACTAGTGAATAGTGACAAACTCCATGAAAATGGCTCAAGAACTCATAAAAATTCAAAATGACCAATTTGAAAAAAGAGGAATATTCTTTATGTCCTTAGGTTCCCAACACCGCTTTTTCCATCATAAAATCTATAATTTACCCATTCCAACAAAAATAGGGCATGGTAAGGGCGTAAAATAGGGAGTTCCCAAAATTTATTCATTATAATTAATCTATTGACTCAAATGAAAATTTTTATGTACATATGAAATGGTTATTTTAATAATTCAAATAATCTTAAAGAAACTAAAAATAGAAAGAAGAAGAAATTAGGTTGAATTGAGATTATTACCTCTAGATTGTGTAATCACCTAAAAATGGGCTAGGGTCATCAAAAGGCCTAGATTAATCAAAATCAATCAAATTTTCCCTAAACCTTGATCAAAACATCTAACCAAATCAAACACATGATTATGCTAGTGAATTTCATTAAATTACTTTCATAATTAATCAAGAATCAATAATTCGTTATCAAGCTTTGGAGGTAATCAACCAAAATCAATTAATTAATTAATTGTCCTAGCATGATTAATTAAATAAAAATATAAAATCACCTTTGATAGATTAATTAATTAAAATAATTAAATAAAATGCCTTATTTCCATCTCACCACAAAAGGACAATCAACTTAAATCCCTCCAATCAAGGATCACTCACATGGATCCATCTTTCATTTTTACATACCTACATGCTTCCATTTTTGCATCTAGAGTTTAATCACTCATGTTTAGTGCAATCATAGCTTAATCTTGCATAGTAGTAATTGAATTTCATAGCTAGAATCATGATCATAATTGCATATTTGCATATTAACTAGTAAAATATTTCATTCTAATTGTCATTGATATAGGCTAGAATTTGAGAGCAATAGCTTAATTTAGATCACACTCTTCTTTTTTTGATAGGTAAATGATCATAGCCAAATGATTTTATTAATAAAATAGAAATAACAAGTACAAAAAACTTTGTTCTGTGCGGGCACCAGTAGGAAAGAATGGAGAAGAAAACCTCTGATCTGACCCAGGACCATATGGTCTAGAGAAATTGTTGTTAGGAAAAATGTCCTATCGAGAGAAATTAATAACTTAGAGTACATCTTTACAATTGTCCTAATTTAACTAGATACAAACCACCACCCGGTTAGTCCTTTTACATCCTTTATAAACCAAGTAATGAGATAAATCCACATCCATGTCGAAACAACCAACTATTTCCAAGACTCTCCCTCTTTCCCCAAAGTCCTTTATCCAAAAGAACACCCTAGCCTATGCACAAAGTAAAAACTAACACCAAAACCATTTGCCAAATATCTCTTTTGTTAACGATTAGAGATTACATATATAATACTAGAAATATCCTTACAACTAATTCTTACCAATACTCCAACATTCTAATATTTACATTTACCTTAGTATACCTTACAAGATACTTCTAAAAGGAAGCTTAAATGCAGAAATAATTCTCTCAAAAATCCAAAAACACGTTAGATTTTTAATTACAAGTAAACCATGCCGCTTTCTCCATAATCCGAAAACAACAATTCCTATATTTACCCCTAGACTTCTATTAGCAGAAAAAATTACTAAATTTTACTCGTAGGGATTACATATTACTCAAGTTAAGCATTCCTAATTATCACTGATAAGGATTTCTTATTCCTCGTGTTAAGCTCCATTAATGCTTCATAGGTTTTATCAAGGTAGTCATTACTATAAACATGCTCCTATCAAGAAAGCCTACTAATTGAAAGCAAAGAAAACATGGAAAAAGAAATCACTATAATCTATTGCTAACTTATTTCAAGAACATGTTTTCCTTTAAAGGCCTTAGTAAGAGTACTCGCACTCTCTCTGAGGAAAAGGTGTAAAATCCTAGCGAATCCTACATTATTTTAGGGGGAAAATTTTCTTAATAAAGGAATTTTTTTTTCCAAAATAGGAAAATAAAATAGTTTGTATTGGTGATTTTTTCCCTATGATATGAAAATTCCATAAAATCCCAGTGAATAATACATTAATGTGAGGAAAAATATATATTGTATGAGGCAATTTTTTTTCTTTTATATATATATATATATATATATATATATATATATATATATATATATATATATATATATATATATATATATATATATATATATATATATATATATATATATATATATATATATATATATATATATATATATATATATATATATATATATATATATATATATATATATATATATATATATATATTGTAATATATGAGGTGAATAATTTTATTTTGAAGGGAAAAATAATTATACTGGTGAATTTTATCTACTATTTACAAATTTATTTATTTTATTGGCTAATATTTCATTAATTATGAGAAAAATCAATATTTTATTTGCAATTTTCAAGAGTTGGGACTCGTCATGTGGGCCAATGCCAAATGCAAATTTATCAGAGATCTAATTAATGCAATATCACATCCAACGAATATCACCTTTATTTGTTGCCAAGTTGTTTGCAGACTCAACACGTTAGTATCAAAAAGTGTGGCTAGTCACATCGACACATAACCTAACATCCATCATTTTATAATGTTAAATGTATTATTTGAGACTATTTGATGATCCTAAATCAATGGTTGAAGTTTAAATTTGGCCCTAATTTCTTGAAGGAAACAAAGTTCTCCAGGAAGCCACCAGAATGATGACGCATATCAAAGTGTAACCTACACAATAACCATGATCGTTGATTAAATAATTGGTTAGTTTTTTTTGTAGACGGTGGATAATGTTTCAGAGTGAATGTATTATCACTATCATTCTCTAACTGCGATCCACTCAGCTCGCACGACTTCCAAATTTCCAATTGGGTACTATCACACTATGATGCTATTTCCAATTTCAAAGTCACACGCTTTTCATTTAATATAAAATGCACAAGGGTAGGGTCACACAAAAAGGTTGGGATGATTAAAAGTTTACAAGTTAAATCTATCTAATAGAACTTAGTTGAGAGTTATCATGACACATGTCTTCCTTCCGGAGAGCATTTCCAAAAAGAGGTGGTCATTCCTCAAATCGACCTAAAATACACCATGGGCCATTGATATAATGTTCATCCGTTAGTAGTCACTGTCGGTGTCAAGGGTCCCACTTAATTTTCCTTTTTGTCAATCACTTAGTTACTTTTATATGTCATCATTGAATGACACCAACCGTGTACATGTTAGGAATAGTCCCAAGAGATTACTGAGAGGGGGAGGGGGGGGGGGGGTTGAATTAGTTATCTACAAGTTTCAATTCTTTGTCCAATTAAGTATACTTAAACTTTAAGCATAAACACAATGAAAGAACACTTGAACACAACACCAATATTTTGGTTACAAGGAAACCCAGATAGGTAAAAACCCCAGTGGGAATTAACACCCACTAATAAATTGTACTAGTGTATAATGATTCTTGTTAGAAGATATTACAACCCTATTAGGAGTTGATCTTTACAATGCAATAAGTACAATGACCTGGTCTTGAAGGTCAGACCCTGTTAGGAGTCTTTTATGATTGACCCTATTAGGGGTGAGGACACACTATCTGAGAGCTCACTACTCAAAGGGGTGAAGGCTGCAACCTTATAAATAATAGATACACATTATATCTGGATCTTGGTGAACTGCAAGGTAGACTTGTTGTCTTGATCAGTTCCAATGAATAGCACACTCTATCTTCTTTGTCACATAGACCTCTTCTTGATGACACAATATTTTGCACTCTTTGTTCTGCTCTAATCTTTCATCTCCATGTCATACTCCTGTATGCACCCTAAAATGGTCACCTAGACTTTGGGCCCCCATTCAACAATTTATCAAATCCCTGAATCAATATTTTCAAAAATCAACATTTTTCAATTTCCTTGATCAAATCCTAGTTCTATCATTTATTCAATTATTTTCCATGGGCTAACCATTTTATCCTAAAGTCTTTATTTATTTAAAATGAATTCCCTCCCTTTTTATTAAATAAAAAGCCCCCACTTTTCCTCTTATCCTAAGTTGCACAAATAAAGCATTATTCTTATTTTATAAAAAGAAGAAAATACCTTTTTGTCTCATATGGACACAAAAGTCAACTCTTATTTTCTCATTGGAGGATATTTGTGCACATGGATTGCTCCTCTTTCAAGCTCCACCCTTGATTAAATCTTTTGCCTCTTAATCTCCATGGTCCATTCCTTTTCAATTCCTTTAAAAGGAGAGCTCTTTTCTCATTCTAGGATCCCAAACTTTGAATACTAATCTTATGTTGTAGGATTTCTTGGAGACTTTGGAGCTTTTGGAGATCTTCATGCATTTAGCTTTCATTCTTGCATTCTTAGCTTAGATTTCATGGCATCTAGCTTAGTTTCCTTTATGCTTTAAATTAGCTCACATAGCTTAATTAACAAGGATTTGTAATACTTTCCTTTCATAGCTTAGCTTGCATCTTCATTCTTAGCATAGTTGCATTGCATCTTCATTGTTAATTCTTGATGATATTGGCATTCTTGCCCTTATCTCTTTGAATCTCCCATTGTGTGGTTTACTAGCAAGGTTGCATGCTTCATAGCTCTAGCTGAGAGCACCATCAACATCCTTGTGACTCCATGCTTAGGGAGCTCTAGGTCACTTTCTCAAGGTTTCCCATTCATGGATTCCCTTGGAAGTAATGACTTAGAGAAGTGCACTATTTAGTGTGTACATTTTTGGCACCCACGCCCATACTTGTGCTAAGATTGCACCACATGCCCATGTCTTGCTCTCCCTATAGACAATCTTGTGGAGCTCATGGTACATGTTAGCTAGGATGGTTGGGCCCCATGCCATCCATTGTGGGTGTGCTATAAGATCTACAACCAACCTACCCCAGCCCAATGGGAACCCTCTTTGGCTCCTATCAATAATCAGTGCCTATGCTACTATAGAGCACACTATACATGGAACTGAGAAATCCCTGCCAAACTCTTCCATCAACCGATCCCAACTGAGGTGTCTATCAATGAAGGTGACATCCTGGAACATGTCCTGCATGATCTATCATCCCTCGATCGGATCCCGATCATAGTATACTTGTGCCAACAAACAATCATGTCAGTTTCTATCATATGAAAACTTTACATCTATGAATATCTATAAACATGATTATACTCACTGGATCTTCGTGGCTAGGCACTTGAAGGATCTGATAGACATCCTCCAAGGTAATTGTGGCCTCTTCGGTCGAAAAGTGAAAGGTGTTATGCTCACTGTGCCAGCTCTCAGCCAATGTTGTCAATAACCCATGATCTACCTGAATATGGGGCATCTGCAGCAAGTACCCAAAGCCCATCTCCCCCAAGTCTGCTCTTCCTGGATCATCAAGATCTCAGACACACTGTAACCTGGTCACTCTTGGCACTCTAATGAGGAGCACTAGAAAGTTCTCCTGCAAGCCATAACCCCAAACCAGATGTTAGAACATATCATGATGGATGTATAAAATTAGTACAAAACATTTTAAAAGAAAACATTGTCTGGACCCATGTCACAATGCTCAAAATTTAAAACATGTCATATTTCTTACACTAGTGCGATACTATTTTTTGATAAAATATCATGCGATATTTTCCTCAGTAACAGTGTGATAATATCTTTGAATGCGATAATCCACATAGTATCACATGATGTTTCATTTGGTATCATGTGATACTGGATTCAACATCGGTGCGATACTATGTTGACCCACGAATTATCGCACGACAAATACTATCAAAGGGTGTGATACTTAATAACTATCACACGAAATTTCGTACGAGTAAAATTTGAAATATTTTAAAATCATTAAAAACATGTTTTAAAATGCAATAAATGCTCATTAATGACTCAAAAGGGTGAGTTTTTCTGAAAACATACTGGGGCACCATACTGAGGAGGCCGGTTGTGCAATCGGGCACGCTTGAATTGATGTCTATGAACCAAAATCGCTGCTTGTTGGGCCATTTTCTCTCTCTGAGCTCTCAAAATTCTCAAATTGCAAAAAGACAAATGATTTTGAAATTGACCTTTTCCCCCCTTTTATAGCATTTTGACTTTTTGACCAATTTTCAAAACACCTCAGAATTGCGCAAAAATTGTACCCCTAGCTAATTTTGACATCCTGGATCCATTTTCGGGATTGAAATCAAAATTCGAGTTCATCTTGATAGTCAAAATTGCATTTCAAAACTTTCCCCTTCTTCTACGCAATTGGCTGACCTTTTGAGGCCTAATCCTTCGATCTTTGTTGGAGCATCTTCATTTCTTCATCCCCATCTCTTTCAACCTTCTAGTCTTTCATTCATTTTCATTCGCTTCATCTCTCTGAGGTTTGACTTCATTTTTATCCTATATCTTTTTCAGTCAAACCTAGCCAAACTGGGGCATATCTTCACTGCTTGATGGTTATCCTATCATCCTTCATCTTTGATTGTGATTCCTAGTGATTTGATCAAATTTATCAATTTACTGTTTCTCCTCTACCTGATTTTGATTTCGATACCGAGGGGGCAGTACCTATCAACTTCAATCCTTGCTTTAGCTTATCAATCAAACCTTGCTTGAGATTCTTATCTCTTATTTGAGAGTTGACAATTTCCTATTTACAAGTATGTTGGTTTTGTCTTTCAACTTATCTTTGTCAGCTTATGCTTATCTTTGTCCTAATGTGTTCCCATCTATCAAACACACATCTGGGTTGTTTTGTGATCCCAAATCGATCTAACACTTCAATCCCATTCTTTGACTACATGTGATCCCAAATTGATCTCACATTGGTCAAAGAGGGGCAAATGTATGCACCCTAAAATGGTCGCCTAGCCTTTGGGCCCTCATTCAGCAATTTATCAAATCCCTGAATCAATATTTTCAAAAATCAACATTTTTCAATTTCCTTGATCAAATCTTAGTTCTATCATTTATTCAATTATTTTCCATGGGCTAACCATTTTATCATAAAGTATTTATTTATTTAAAAGGAATTCCCTCCCTTTTTATTAAATAAAAAGCCCCCACTTTTCCTCTTATCCTAAGTTGCACAAATAAAGCATTATTCTTATTTTATAAAAAGAAGAAAAGACTTTTTTGTCTCATATGGACACAAAAGTCAACTCTTATTTTCTCATTGGAGGATATTTGTGCACATGGATTGCTCCTCTTTCAAGCTCCACCCTTGATTAAATCTTTTGCCTCTTAATCTCCATGGTCCATTCCTTTTTAATTCCTTTAAAAGGAGAGCTCTTTTCTCATTCTAGGATCCCAAACTTTGAATACTAATCTTATGCTACAGGATTTTTTGGAGACTTTGGAGCTTTTGGAGATCTTCATGCATTTAGCTTTCATTCTTGCATTCTTAGCTTAGATTTCATGGCATCTAGCTTAGTTTCCTTTATGCCTTAGATTAGCTCACATAGCTTAATTAACAAGGATTTGTAATACTTTCCTTTCATAGCTTAGCTTGTATCTTCATTCTTAGCATAGTTGCATTGCATTTTCATTGTTGATTCTTGAGGATATTGGCATTCTTTCCCTTGTCTCTTTGAATCTCCCATTGTGTGGTTTACTAGCAAAGTTGCATGCTTGATAGCTCTAGCTGAAAGCACCATCAACATCCTTGTGAATCCATGCTTAGGGAGATCTAGGTCACTTTCTCAAGGTTTCCCATTCATGGATTCCCTTGGAAGTAATGACTTAGAGAAGTGCACTATTTAGTGTGTACAACTCCTAGCAATCACAAATGACTAGCTATAAGTATCTTTCCTCTAAATGATATAATCAAGTCAGCCTATTAGAACCACCTTGAAAACATATTAGAGAAATAATAACACTCTCCAATAATATCTCAGACGGCTCTACTAAGCACGCCACACAAACTGGGACCTGTCCAAATCAATAAGTGTATATGCACACTACACACTGTCAGCTCTACCAAATTAACTGATACTTTCTCCTCAAGCTGAATTACATCATGTTATCTTAACCAAACATTCTTAACTCTTCTCCAGTCACTAATCCAAGCATGCATACCGAAATGATAGGTGCAACTCCTGTACCAATATAATCTCTCTTGACTCTTTTGGATAAACACGGGAAACTGCAATTGGTGAATAGAGACTGCATAACTTCACTTCTACTATACATCAGACTCTACATCCATGAATGTAACATCAATAACATGTCTCCATCACATATCCAAATGTGCAAGGCTCCATGATAATTATACAAAAAATCACTCACAGAACACTACCTGTAACTCTGTTAGGAACACTGCTGACACAAGCTGTTACATAACTGTCTGTACTAACAATTAACCTCTGCATCCATGATATCATGCTAATAATATGTCCATGTTATATATACTCAAATCTTACTACATAAGTCTTCCATGCATGCTACTTACCATATGTTGTCATCAATGACAAACATACAGTCAACACTGGCTTGCTGGCAAATCTCCAACAATCTCCCCCTTTGGCATTGATGGAAACATATGAAATGAAAAACACCACCAACCCAAATGAACAATTCTTTTATAACATTCTCCATTTCCTCATCAAAACTCCCCCAAGGATGAATCCTTCATCTACTACAATATTCTTCAATATTCTCCATTTCCTCAACTGAACTGCTTCCATGACTGAATACTACTCCCTCTTGCTACTATATATTACTCCTTAATTCTGTATGCACTCCCCCTTTAATAATATTTTTCATGACTATATACTACTCCCCCTTTGACATCAATTGAAAAGGGCACCACTCCTGAAGTAGAGTAGTCAACCATCCATCAGTCACTGAGGACTGATGCTCTTTCCACTTTCTCTAAACAAAATCAGGAAAGGGAATTACTCCCAACTTCTCCCTTAGATACTCAAAAGTATCCTTTGGTAAAGGCTTTGTGAATATATTTGCTAGTTGTTCCTTTGTACTCACATAATCCAATTTGACTTCTTTCTTTGCCACTTTCTCTCTAAGGAAGTGATACTTAATCTCTATGTGTTTTGTCTTTGCATGCATCACATGATTCTTTGACATGTTGATAGTGCTAGTGTTATCACAATGAATAACAATAGGATAATCAATTTGAATTCCAAAATCCTTTATCATCTTCTTGATCTAAACAATTGTAGAACAATTCAAAGCTACTGCAACATACTCTGCTTCTGCTGTTGACTGAGAAATACAATTCTACTTCTTGCTTGTCCAAGTGACAAGTCTGTCACCAAGAAACACTGCTCCTCTTGATGTACTCTTTCTATCATCAATGCATCCTGCCCAATCTGCATCTGTATATACATGAAGCTCAACATTCTCTGAGTTAGGATACCATAGACCATAATCTATAGTGCTCCTTAAATATCTGAATATTCTTTTTACTGCCATGAGGTGATTTTGTTTAGGTTCTACTGCAAATCTTCCAACTATGCCAACTGCATTAGAAATATCAGGTCTATATTGAGTAAGATTTATGAGTTTACCAATCATAGACTTGTACAATGTTATATCTACTTCTAGAGAATCATCTTCTTTTGTAAGTTTTCATCCTTTTATCATAGATGTACCCACTGGCTTGCAATTATCCATCTTAAACTTCTTCAATCTCTATTTCACATACTTAGACTAATTAATGAAAATACTATTGCCCCACTTTTCATCCTATGCCTATGCTATCAATTGGAAAATTTTGGTGTCATAGTCATGTAATGTCTAGGTCTAAGTCTTTCTTAGGTAGGATTTCTTTGCTAGTTTTCCCTTCATTTGCCATCTTGTTTTAAGCCGGGTGGGATGTTTTCAAGGTCTTTTTACATTGGGTAGGTTATAGACCCCAATCTGGCAAAGAAAAATGGTGCTCTATTGATGATCTTTTCAACAAGAAGGATGATGGTTGAGTTTCAGACATTCAAAGGAATTAGGAGAAGACTCTTCATGTGATGGATGTTATGACAGAATCAGTATTGAATCATTCAAATTTTACTTTATATAACAGTGTGTACACTGCAAAGTATGGATGATATTACAATTGCAGACTCACCTAATGTAGCAGAGTGTGGACAGTCATGGAATAGATTGCATTAAAGATCATTTGAAATCTTTTGGGCAAGGTTTCATTATGGTACTTTGGAAAGAAGCCTATCATTCATTTCCAATTCTTTGAGAACTTCTTATTGCCAATTGATTACAGTAGTCGCTATAGAAGGACATGATTATTTATCTCATTGTTAATAGCATTGCATTTCTCTAAAAGATGTTATTAGCAGAATTTAGGATAAATGAAGATTAAATAATGATTAGCCTCCTTTGATGGAATTAATGTTCGAGGTATATGGTGAGTTCATTCTATTACCAACGATCATTTAAATAGTGAAGTTGACATCATTTGATTATATCAATGGTCTGTATAATGTATTTGGGACTCGGTCATTGTGTTATAAGGCAATCTATACAACATGCTATGTATGTATTCTGCACTTTTATGTCCTCGAACCCATGTCAAATACAATAGAACAGATGCAAGATAGAACAAAATTCAGAGGAAACGAAGATGGTCCAAAAATGGAATTAATTCTCATTCCAGTAATGAAACTAAACTTTATAATGTTAAGGGGCATGTGGATAAGTGTCATGATTATCGACTGTGTATGTTTTGAAGAAATGATAGCTCATGGTGTAACAGAGCTGAGTTTGTATTCATTCATATATCTTTTGCAGTTGATTAATGGTTAATACTTTGCATTATTAAGATGCATATCATGGTTTCCTAAGTCATCACGAGCTCACTGCAAACAAAATGACAAGTGATTTGGTTCAAAAATGACAAAGTTACATGCTGGCGGGAATGTAATAATCAAAATTCTTCATCAATGACCCTTGCTAGAATCCACGTGTGCCAATGGTAGAGTGGTCACATGATTGCATGAATTAAAATAATACCATGTGATCATGCGACAAGGAAGCCTGCTGGGACCCGCCTATGCTAACAGCCCAGTTGCGATCATGCTTATGGAAATTGACCAATCATGGAATGGTCGCATGATCGCATAAATAAAATTATTACCATGCAATCATGCGACTCGGTGACTAAGAGGAGATGAACCCAGGGTTAATTTAGAGTTAAGTCTGCAGTAAGGCTCGAGGTGGGTCCGAATGTGCTGACATGTTGGTATGCTCGCTTCCGATTGGCTTTTGACTGCGATGTGGACTTTGACCTTTCATAGGGGCTTGCAACTATTTTGGGGATGATCCAGATCATCCGATTTGCCGGGAAGGATGGGATTAATGGCCGTGTTTTAAATGAAGAGCTGGTAACCGTTGGGGCCTGAATTTGAACATTTCTGCAGGGTTTTTTTTGCCAATTGTGATTTGTAGACTTTCTCAAGCCAAATCAGATGAAAGGATAAAGTCTTATCAGTTCCTCCTTGTTGCGATGTCGAAACACCTGTCTTTAGTCTTTTCAAATTCTGGAATTTGAAACATTTTGTATTCCCATGAATGCTATGTATTGTAAAATTCTATATATACTGTAAAGGAAGTTAATAAAGGGTCGGCAAAATTTATGGTGTGAAGCTAGTTGTAGAGACAATCAAGTTCAGTGCCATTTATTTTCTGTCAAACTGTATCTGGTCTTATTTCATTGTGTTGAATTGGGAATGATAAATAAATAGAGTTTTGTTCTATTGTTTTCAATTTAGCTAATCAGTAGGATAATCAGAGAATTATAACTGGTTGTGGAATTGCATCAACTACTTCATTTGCATTTCATAATTTGCATAATCATTTTTCCATTGCATCTCATAATTTGCATTTTTCATAATTGCTTTGTTGGGAAATTCATAAGATTGTGAAGGTCACAGCATAAAATCTTTGCATTTAAATCCCGCCTGAGATTTCACTTGCCTGGGTGGAACTCAGTTTTCCTCTATTGTTCTCTGGTTAAGAACTTATTTGCAGTAGGGATAAGATTTGAAACATAATTCATTGAAGATTTTTCATATAGGGAGCTGTACCTCAATTCAGAGGGAAACTAGATATTCTCAGAAACAGTTTCCCAACTGTTGAGTAAAATTATTCTTTGATATAAATTGGGCAAATAAAAGGAGTTTGAAAAGAAGAACAATCTGTTTACCAACAGATTTTTGGTGACTCCGCTGGGGACTGAAAAATAGTCACGTGATCAGAAAGTATTTGAAAACATACACAGAGCTTGAAAGAAGGTCAGGGAGTGAGTTACAAATAGCATTGGTAATCAGTCACTCTGGAGCAATCAAGATACTTAAGGAGTGATAGGGAAAAAGGTGAGGAGGATCCAACTTTCCAGAATTTAGAAGCACTTGGATTTCCCTTGTTAGAAGTACCTCGTCGGAAAGGTGGGCATCAATCTAGAAGCAGGCCTTCATCACCACCAAAAGTAGTAAGTACATTTTCTACAACTTGCCAAGTATTGACTTTGCACGGGGTTGTTCCTCCACAAGTTATCAATTTTCCACAATATCCTCTACAAAATCAACCGAATATGGCTGCATCTTGGGCAACTACTACTAGGCCACTCAATTTTGTAGCTTACCATCCTCTTCCTTCTAGTTCCTGGAAGAATATACCCAAGTTTGTAGGAGATGGGAAGATTACTACAGATGAACATATAAAAGCATTTTTCACAGCTATAAATATTTTGGGAGTTAATCATGAAGATGTTGCAATCCGATTATTTGTTGAAACCCTTACTGAAGCGGCTATAGATTGGTTTTATCACTTAATTAATGGATCTATCACTAGTTGGAATGCCATGAAGACAACTTTTGAAAGTCATTTTAAAATTGCTGAAGATGAACATGCTTTGTTGGCTCAATTAACATTAGTAAAGAAACTTCCTTCTATGAGCATGAGAGATTTTGTTGCCAACTTCAACAAGATTACCAATATAATTCCAATAGCAGATAGACCCACAGCGGGTAATCTGAAAACATTCTTTATCAATGCTATGCGTCCTGAAATTAGCTTTGAATTAAGAAGATCTAGACCTACAAATTTAGAGGCAGCTCATAGGACTGCGATAGAGTTAGAAGATGACATGATTTCAGCAGGAAGGTGGAAGTGTGAAATTCAGAATAGAGCTAGTACTAGTGGAACCACTTCATCAGAAGAAATGATTCAGAAGTTATCTAATGTGATTATTACATTGAAGAGGCAGCTTCCAAAATTCAATAATTCATATCAAAGAAACTTCTCAGGGCAAACTGGTGATAATAATAACAAACCTTTGCAATTGCCTGGATTACAACAGAGGTTAGCAATAGAAGCTCCACCTAAAAAAGTGAATGGATGTGTACTTCACTTGACCACTGATCATGATAGTGAAATTTGTTCGGATGTGATTAGTAGAATGCAATTTTTGACTATCAATGAGCCCAGTTCTCCCCTATCCAGTGATGAGACTAAAACATGCTCAAATGGCGACTCTAGAAATTTATTTTTAGAGTATGTATCAGACTCAGAGAAGCAGGGAGAATGTTATGCCACCATTAATGGACATACTTATAATGTACTTACTAGAGGACAAAAGGCAAAGGTGGCTGCTGATTCAAAAGATGTTCCAGCAAAGCAAAGTCAACCAACATCTAAAACACAAGGTACTAATAAAGGGGTGGAGACTTTACAATCTGGTAAGGAGTGCAATTCCTTTGACTTTATTCAGTTTTGCAAAGACTCTAAAATTTAGATTTCTGCCATTGATTTTCTTAAATCGCATCCTAATGAGTTGAAAAGATTTATTGAGTATTGTAGAGATGAAAATATAGAATTAAATCATGCTACAACTTTTGGATTAGAGGATGAAACATTGACTGCAAACCTTTTCAATGAAGTTGAGAATTCTATCCTAGCTACTTTTCCTAGGCAAAAACCAGAACCATTCTATGTTTCATTGTTTATCAATGGGTGGAAGTTAAGCAATTGTATTATTGATTCTGGAGCTTCGGATAATGTGATGCCTTACACAGTGGCTAAAGTTCTAGGCTTAACACTTACTAAAGCCAATGGAAGATGTTACGCAATGGATGCCAAACAAGTGAGTCTGGTGGGTCAAATCAAAGACATATAGGTTGCATTGGCGGCATATCCTGAAAAGAGAATACTTCTAACCATTCTAGTTGCAGACATTCCTGTTAGTTATGGCCTGTTGTTGAGCAGAAGCTTTTGTAGGGATTTAGGTGGAGAGATTAAATTAGATTGGTCTCAAGCAATAATTCCTGTTGGTAACAAAAGAGTGAAATTAGAACCTGAGGAGAAATCTAAATTCATAGTTCAAAAATCAGACAATCCTAAGGCCCAAATTTTATATCAAGAGTTGGAGTTTGGTAATTACATGCTGTATACAGAGGATGATGCTATGGAAAATGAATTAGAAAAATCAAAATCTGAAAATTCTGGAAAAGAAACACAAATCTGGACACTAGAATTTGATGGTAGCTGCTCATCATCCGGTTCCGGTGCTGGTATTGTTTTAATTTCTCCAACTGGTGAATTAGAGCCTCTAGCATTTAAATTACAATTTAATAACACCAATAACAGTGCTGAATATGAGGCATTATTTCTTGGCATCATAGTAGCTAAGGAAAGAGGAATTAAAATTCTAAAAGCCCAAGGTGATGCAGAGCTAGTTGTAAAACAAGTGAGAGGTCAGTATTCAGTGAAAAATCATAAGTTGAAAAATTACCGGAATAGAGTTTGGGATGAAATTGAAACATTAGATGCATTTTCTATAAATTATGTCCCTAGAGAAATGAATATGAAGGTGGACTCTTTGGCTGTATCAGCATCCTTATTGCTTCCTCATCTAGATTTTAAAGATAAGAAATACCAGATTGAAGTCATCTACAGGCCATCAATACCAGACAATATAGAAGATTGGCAGATTTTCAATGATGATAAAGGTCTGTAGCTATTTTTGGAGAACACTGAAGGTCTTGAAGATGAAAGTAATTGTTTGGATGATTCTATAGAGAAAGAAAAACATGAAAATTTAGGGATTACACAATTGAAAAGTAATACAATTCCACCTTATTTTGTGTCTCTAGAAAAGCTCTTCAATCGACATGATATGTATGTAAAGAAGAAAAGAGTAGAGAAGGGGCCAACTATAGGAGAGTTTGAAAATATAAATATTGGGACAGATGTCAATCCCAAAATGATAAATATTGGTAAATGCTGTACACTGGAGGAAAAGGAGAAGGCAAAGGAATTGTTTCAAGAATATCAAGACATCTTTGCCTGGAGCTATGAAGATTTAAAGAGTTTCATGAGTGGAAATTTCAAACACATGATTCCTCTGAAACCAGATGCTGTACCTTTCTGGAAAAAATAGAGATGTTATAATCCAAAGGTAGCAGATGCCATTTACAGGGAAATTGATAAAATGTTGAAAGCTAGAATTATTTATCCAATACATCATTCTACATGGGTTGCAAACATTGTGCCTGTAAGAAAGAAAAATGGTGAAATTAGAATATGTGTTGACTTCCGAAATTTAAACCAAGCTTCTTTGAAAGATAATTATGCATTGCCAAATATGGATCACTTACTACAGACAGTGGCTGGAGCCGAGATGATGTCTATGCTGGATGACTTTTCTGGGTACAATCAAATTGAAGTGGAAAACAAGGATCAACACAAAATAGCTTTTACAACTCCTTGGGGTACCTTTGCATATCACAGAATGCCATTTGGTTTGATTAATGTTGGTGCTACTTTTCAGCGAGGTATGGATGCTTCTTTTGCTGATATGAAGAACAAAATAATTGTGATTTACCTTGATGACTTAACAGTGTTTTCTAAGAAGAGGAAGGATCACATAGATGATTTGAAGAAAGTGCTACAGCGATGCAGGGAGCATGGTATATCTCTAAACCCAAAGAAGTCAGTATTCTGTGTGACAGAAGGAAAACTATTGGGCCATATTGTGTCACAGGAAGGAATAAGGATTGATCCAGAATGTGTGAAAGCTATTCAGAGATTAAGCTTGCCTTCAAATAAGACTACTGTTAAATCTTTCTTTGGCCAAGTTAATTTTCTTAGAAGATTTGTTCCTGATTTTTCAGAGATTACCAAATGTATTGTAGATATGATGAAAGGTAATGCTGTTTTCAAATGGAATGAGTAGGGAAAACAAGCTTTTAATGAAATTAAGGAAGCAATTGCTAATGCACTAGTCCTAAGTCATCTGGATTATAAAAAAGATTTTATTATATACTGCTATGCTTCAGGACACACATTGTCTGCAATTTTGATACAAGAAAATAAAGAAGAAATTCAGGCACCTATAGCATTCATGAGTATACCTTTGAAGGAGCATGAATTGAAGTACAAACAATCAGAGAAACATGCATATGCTGTAGTGAAAGCATTGAAGAATTTTCATTTCTATATTTTACATTCACATTCTTTAATTTTTGTACCTGATATTGTTGTGAAAAGTATTTTAACACAACAAGATGTTGGCTGCAATAATAGAGGTTCATGGATTGCCAGAACTCAAGAATATGATATTGAGATTAAGCCTGCAAAATTAGTCAGAGGAAATGCATTATGTAAAGCCATAGTAGAGAATTTGGAAGAAGAAGAACCAGCAGCAAATCAACTGGTTTTAAATGTAAGTCTCCAAGATCCTTGGTTTGAAAATATTGCATACTTTTTAACTTATGGAGAATGTTCGGAAGGATTGACAGCCAAACACAGAAGGGATTTAAAATTAAAAGCTGCTAAATATGTGATTTGGGAAGATAAGCTCTACAAGAGATCAATTGATGGCACGTTTTTAAGATGTGTTGATAAGCAACAACAGGAGCAGTTGCTGAAAACTTTTCATGATGAGGCTTATGGAGGACATTTTTCTTCTTCAGTCACAGCTTTTAAAATTTTGAGGCAATGTTATTACTGGCTTGGCATGTTTAGAGATGCATATCATTGGGTGGCTAAATGTGAAAAGTGTAAAATGTTTTTCGGAAAACCATAGTTAGCAGCACTTCCATTAAAACCAGTTATCATAGATGGTCCATTTCAGTAGTGGAGCCTTGACTTCATTGGTCCAATAAATCCAGCATCTAGTGCAGGGCATTCTTATATAATTACAGCTACTGATTACTTCACGAAGTGGGTTGAAGCTAGAGCAACCAAGAAGACCACTTCTGAGGTAGTGTGTGAATTCATAAAGGAGAATATTATGGTAAGGTTTGGAGTTCCTCATAAATTGGTAATGGATAATGCTGCTTACTTTTCATCTATTGAAATTACTGATTTTTGTTTTGAGTATGGTATCTTAGTTAGCCATTCATCTAATTATTTCCCACAAGGAAATGGTCAAGCAAAGTCAAGTAATAAGAATTTGATCAATATTGTTAAGAAATTGGTGTTAGACAATCATAAAAATTGGCACAAAAAGATACATGAAGCACTATGGGCTGATAGAGTGACTCCAAAGAGAGCAATCAGGATATCTCCATTTGAGTTAGTGTATGGAGTTGAGGCAAGCCTTCCATTACCACTAGAGTTGGCAACATGTAAGTTGAGGACAATCATAGAGGATGATATTTACAAGGATGGTTTGGAGAAAAGAATAATGTATTTGAGCAAGCTAGAAGAAGAGAGGGAAAGAATGGTGGATCACATTACTCAACATCAAATGAAGGTGAAGAACTTGTTTGATAAGAAAGCTAGACCCCATAAATTCATGGTCGGAGATCTTGTTTTGCTATGGGATAAGAGGAGAGCTCCCACAGGGATCCATGGGAAGTTTGAAACATTATGGAAGGGTCCCTATACTATTCACCAGGCTTTTGAAAAGAATTCTTTCAAGCTGGCATATCCAAATGGAGAGGTACTTCCCTTGACCTATAATGGTCAAGATCTAAAGCTATATCAAATGATCAATTGAAAACAAGTATCCCCTATTCTGTACTATAGTTTTATTCTAGTGTGTGTTTCCTAGTTTAGTTTTCCTGCTTTCTTTAGTTAGTTGTAGCTTCCTTGCTGCTTTGTTTCCCTTGTTTAGTTTTGTTGTGTTGCTGCCCTTTTCATTCATGTGTGAAACCAGAGATTCAAGATTCATTGCTTAAACATGGGAATGTTCAAGTCCCCAGTCGGAGCCAGCTGTTGCCCCACTTTTCATCCTATGGCTATGCTGTCAAGTGGAAAATTTTGGTGTCACAGTCATGTAATGTCTAGGTCTAAGTATTTCTTAGGTAGGCTTTCTTTGCTAGTTTTCCCTTCATTTGCCATCTTGTTTTAAGCTGGGTGGGATGTTTTCAAGGTCTTTTTACATTGGGTAGGTTATAGACCCCAATCTGGCAAAGAAAAATGGTGCTCTATTAATGATCTTTTCAACAAGAAGGATGATGGTTGAGTTTCAGACATTCAAAGGAATCAGGAGAAGACTCTTCATGTGATGGATGTTATGATAGAATCAGTACTGAATCATTCAAATTTTACTTTATATAACAGTGTGTACACTGCAAAGTATGGATGATATTACAATTGTAGACTCACCTAATGTAGCAGAGTGTGGACAGTCATGGAATAGATTGCATTAAAGATCATTTGAAATCTTTTGGGCAAGGTTTCATTATGGTACTTTGGAAAGAAGCCTATCATTCATTTCCAATTCTCTGAGAACTTCTTATTGCCAATTGATTACAGTAGTCGCTATAGAAGGACATGATTATTTATCTCATTGTTAATAGCATTGCATTTCTCTAAAAGATGTTATTAGCAGGATTTGGGATAAATGAAGATTAAATAATGATTAGCCTCCTTTGATGGAATTAATGTTCGAGGTATATGGTGAGTTCATTCTATTACCAGCGATCATTTAAATAGTGAAGTTGAAATCATTTGATTATATCAATGGTTTGTATAATGTATTTGGGACTCGGTCATTGTGTTATAAGGCAATCTATACAACATGCTATGTATGTATTCTACACTTTTATGTCCTCGAACCCATGTCAAATACAATAGAACAGATGCAAGATAGAACAAAATTTAGAGGAAATGAAGATGGTCGAAAAATGGAATTGATTCTCATTCCAGTAATGAAACTAAACTTTATAATGTTAAGGGGCATGTGGATAAGTGTCATGATTATCGACTGTGTATGTTTCAAAGAAATGATAGCTCATGGTGTAACAGAGCCGAGTTTGTATTCATTCATATATCTTTTGCAGTTGATTAATGGTTAATACTTTGCATTATTAAGATGCATATCATGGTTTCCTAAGTCATCACGAGCTCACTGCAAACAAAACGGCAAGTGATTTGGTTCAAAAATGACAAAGTTACATGCTGGCGGGAATGTAATAATCAAGATTCTTCATCAATGAGCCCTGCTGGAATCCACGTGTGCCAATGGTAGAGCGGTCACATGATTGCATGAATTAAAATAATACCATGTGATCATGTGACAAGGAAGCCTACTAGGACCCGCCTATGCTAACAACCCAGTTGCGATCATGCTTATGGAAATTGACCAATCATGGAACAGTCGCATGATCGCATAAATAAAATTATTACCATGCAATCATGCGACTCGGCGACTAAGAGGAGATGAACCCAGGGTTAATTTAGAGTTATTCTGTAGTAAGGCTTGAGGTGGGTCCGAATGTGCTGACATGTTGGTATGCTCGCTTCCAATTGGCTTTTGACTGGTGATGTGGACTTTGACCTTTCATAGGGGCTTGCGACTATTTTGGGGATGATCCAGATTGTTTGATTTGCCGGGAAGGATGGGATTAACGACCATGTTTTAAACGAAGAGCTGGTAACCATTGGGGCCCAAATTTGAACATTTCTATAGGGTTTTTTTTGCCAATTATGATTTGCAGACTTTCTCAAGCCAAATCAGATGAAAGGATAAAGTCTTATCAGTTCCTCCTTGTTGCGATGTCGAAACACCTGTCTTTAGTCTTTTCAAATTCTGGAATTTGAAACATTTTGTATTCCCATGAATGCTATGTATTGTAAAATTCTATATATACTGTAAAGGAAGTTAATAAAGGGTCGGCAAAATTTCTGGTGTGAAGCTAGTTGTAGAGACAATCAAGTTCAGTGCCATTTATTTTCTGTCCAACTGTATCTAGTGTTATTTCATTGTGTTGAATTAGGAATGATAAATAAATAGAGTTTTGTTCTATTGTTTTCAGTTTAGCTAATCAGTAGGATAATCAGAGAATTATAACTGGTTCTGGAATTGCATCAGCTACTTCATTTGCATTTCATAATTTGCATAATCATTTTTCCATTGCATCTCATAATTTGCATTTTTCATAATTGCTTTGTTGGGAAATTCATAAGATTGTGAAGGTCACAGCATAACATCTTTGCATTTAAATCCCACCTGAGATTTCACTTGCCTGGGTGGAACTCGGTTTTCCTCTATTGTTCTCTAGTTAAGAACTTATTTGCAGTAGGGATAAGATTTGAAACTTAATTCATTGAATATTTTTCATATAGGGAGCTGTACCTCAATTAAGAGGGAAACTAGATATTCTCAGAAACAGTTTCCCAACTGTTGAGTAAAATTGTTCTTTGATATAAATTGGGAAAATAAAAGGAGTTTGAAAAGAAGAACAATCTGTTTACCAACAATACCTTTCTCTTTCTGCTACACATTTAATTCCAAAAAGTATTTGATAGGTCCAATCATGCTCATCTCAAACTCGCTCTGCATTTCCTTAGAAAATTTTGCACTAAGTTTGTCATTACCTCCAAAGATAATGTCATCAACAAATATAACTACAAGTAGTAAACCTTTAGATGTCTCTCTTATAAATAGATTACAATCTTCTTCTCCTTTCTTGAATTCAATTTTTGTTAGATATCCATCAAGTCTCTCATACCACGCTCTAGGGGCTTGCTTAAGTCCATAGAGGGCTTTCTTTAATCTGCATACCATATTAGGTCTGTCTGATAAGGTGAATCCTTTTGGCTGCTCAATGCATACTTCTTCCTTTACCTCTCCATTCAAGAATGCTGACTTAACATCCATCTGATAAACTTTAAAGTTTTTGAATGTCGCATAAGCTAGAAACAACTTAATGGCTTCTAATATGCTCATAGGTGCAAATGTGTTTGAATAGTCAATACCTTCTCTTTGTGCATATCCCTTACATACTAACCTTTCTTTATTACTTACTACTATACCATCTTCACACATCTTGTTTCTGAATATCCACTTTGTTCCAATCACATTCTTATCACTAGGTCTTGGGACTAGTTCCCAAGTATCATTCTTGATAATCTGATATAGTTCTTCTTTCATAGCATCATGCCAATTTGAATCATTACATGCATCTTCAACACTTATAGGTTTGATTTGAGATAGTAAACATATCGCTTCATTGCCTTCTGAACTCTTTTCTTTTGATCTTGTTGTGACTTTGCCACTCTGATCTCCAATGATGTCATCCTTAGAGTGATATCTAGATGTAAACTTTGGAACTTTAGGTGATACTATCTCATCTACCTTCTGAGTTTCTTCTTCACTTGTTTCAGGGTCATTGAATAATACATTAATAATGTCAAACATCTCTTCAACAACTATCTCACTAGTGGAAGGACTGGGTTCTTCTTCAATCATAGGTGCATAATCATGATATCTTTCTTGAACCATAAACTTTTCATCAATCTTAACATGAGCACTTTCAATGATCTTCTTCAATCTCAAATTGAAACATCTATAAGCTTTGCTTTTAGTAGAGTAACCAAGGAAAATACCTTCATCGCTTCTTGCATCAAACTTGCCTATTGCTTCATCCCTCTTGATGTAGCAATTGCTTCCAAAGATTCTGAAGTATTTCATTGTGGGAAAATTACCAAACCATAGCTCATAAGGTGTCATGTCCATGCCAGGCCTCAATTGTATTCTATTGATGGTATAGACTATTGTATTGACTACATCTCTCCAATAGGTGTGTGTAACTTTTCCTTCAATCATGATGGTGCACACTATATCAAGGATGATCCTATTCCTTCTCTCTACAATCCCATTCTATTGAGGGGTTCTAGGTGCAATCAACTGTCTCTTTATGCCATGTTCTTCACAGTACTCATAGAATCTATCAAATGTGAATTCTCCTCCTCTATCCGATCTTAGACATTTTATCTTTAGTCCAGTTTCATTCTCAACCTTAGCTTTAAATATTTTGAACTTCTCAAATGCTTCTGACTTATCTTTCAAGAATGCAACCCACATCATTCTAGAATAATCATCAACAAACAAAATGAAATACCTTTCACCCTAGTATGATCTTGTTTGAGTTGGTCCACATAGGTTTGTATGAATCAAATCCAACTTGTTCTCTATTGAATTATGCTTTCTTCTGAATGAATTCCTCACATGCTTTCCCATCACACATTCCCTGCAAATAGTATCAATTGGCTTTGCTATGCTGGGTAGATCTCTTACTTCCTTTACATTGCTTATCTTTACTATGTTATCAAAATTGATATGACATAGGCTTTTATGCCATAGCCAATTGTCATCAACTTTAGCAACAAAACAACTTGATTTTTAATTAAGGTGAAAAAAATTACCTTTAGTCTTTGAACCTGATGCAATCATAACATCATCCTTGTTGTTAATGATGCACTTGTTATCTTTGAACTCCAACTGATAACCTTTTCCAAGAAACTTCCGAACACTAAGAAGGTTATGCTGCAAACCATCTACATAAAGACCATCATCAGTGTTGTTCTTTCCATCCAATGTGATAGCTCCTCTACCAATGATAGGTTTAGGAGTGTTATCTCCAAATTTAACCATGCCACCTTTGTATTTGTCCAGATGAACAAATATGTCTTTATCACATGTCATGTGATGTGAACAACTGCTATCTATAATCCAATCTGTCCTTATGTCTACTTGTGAAATCAATGCTAGTTCTTCTTCCTTTTTCTCATCTTCATGATCCATCTCATCATAAATCTTCTCCATAATAGCAATGAATCCAATTTCACATTCAACTAAATCATCATCAGAAACTCCATCACCAACATAGTAACATTCTTTTTTATACTTAGGCTTATAGTTAGTTCTGAATTTCTTAACTCTTGTAGGACACTTAGATGCAAAGTGACCAATCTTATCACATGAGAAACACTTGAATGGTAGCTAAACTTCATACTTTCCTTTTCCTTTTCTTTATTTCTTAGCAATCATGGCAATAATATCATCTATCTCTTTATCTTCATCTTCATCATCAAAATTACCAGAAGTGTTTAAGGATTTCTTACCATGGATTGATGCTTTGAAGGTTGTCTCACTTTTAGGCTTTGTCTTCAATCTTGAAATCTCAAAAGCTGAATTTTTTCTGATCAAGGTCTCTCTCTTGAAATTTTTTGTGAGCTACATGGTCTCATCAAGGATGTTGATCTTGTTTTCATACTCTATTGCAAGAGTAATCATCAACTTATCCATAATGTCTTCCTCCGAGATCTCTCCACCATTGTTCCTGATTCCAACAACTGCTTCATTAATCCTTTGGTTGTAAGCTCTCATGTCTTCTTCAGGTAGCATCTCTAATGCATTGTATCTTTTATTCCATGTATTTCTGTGTGCATTCTTTGCTTTTGTATCTCCTTTAAACATGTCTTCTAGGTGCTTCCATATCTTGTAAGTTGTGTCTACTTTCTTTATCTCCAAAAACTCACTATCAAATAGGGCGCTAATAAGGGCTTCTTTGGCTATTGCATTCTAATGGAACAAATCCATTTGCTTGCCAATAACATCTTCCTTTGCAAGATCTACGAGAGAGGGGATCTTAAATTCTTTAATAGCCACTTCAAAAACTTCAAAAGAAATGCACTATAAATGTGTCACCATTTTGTTCTTCCAATCAGGATAGTTCTCCCCATCAAAATTAGGACAGAATTTTCTAAAGAATGCCATCCGATCAACCTCAAGTTGTTAAAATTTCTCTCTGAGGCACTTGGCTCTGATACCAATTGTTAGGAATAGTCCCAAGAGATAATTGAGAGGGGGGGGGGGGGTTGAATCAGTTATCTACAAGTTTAAATTCTTTATCTAATTAAGTATACTTAAAATTTAAGCATAAACAAAATAAAAGAACACTTGAACACAACACCAATATTTTAGTTATGGGGAAAGCCAAATAGGTAAAAACCCTGGTGGGAATGAACACCCACTAATAAATTACACTAGTGTATAATGATCCTTGTTAGAAGATCTTACAACCCTGTTAGGAGTTGATCTTTACAATGCAATAAGTACAGTGACCTGGTCAAAGGTCAAACCCTGTTAGGAGTCTTTTATGATTGACCCTGTTAGGGGTGAGGACACACTGTCTGAGAGCTCGCTGCTCAAAGGGGTGAAGGCTACAACCTTCTGAATAACAAATACACATTATATCTGGATCTTGTTGAACTATGAGGTAGACCTGTTGTCTTGATCAATTCCAATGAATAGCACACTCTATCTTCTCTATCACATAGACCTCTTTTGATAACACAATACTTTGCACTCTGTTCTCCTCTAATCTTTCATCTCCATGCCATACTCCCAGCAATCACAAATGACCGGCTATAAGTATCTTTCCTCTAAATGATATAATCAAGTCAGCCTATTAGAACCACCTTGAAAACATATTAGAGAAATAATAACACTCTCCAATAATATCTTAGATAGCTCTACTAAGCACGCAACACAAACTGGGACCTGTCCAAATCAATAAGTGTATATGCACACTACACACTGTCGGCTCTACCAAATTAACTGATACTTTCTCCTCAAGTTGAATTACATCATGTTCTCTTAACCAAAAATTATTAACTCTTCTCCAGTCACTAATCCAAGCATGCATACCGAAATGATAGGTGCAACTCTTGTATAATCTCTCTTGACTCTTCTGGATAAACATGTGAAACTACAACTGGTGAATAGAGATTGCATAACTTCACTTCTACTATACATCAGACTCTATGTCCATGAATGTAACATCACTAACATGTCTCCATCACATATCCAAACATGCAAGGCTCCATGATAATTGTATGGACAATCACTCACAAAACACTGCCTATAACTCTGTCAGGAACACTGTTGACTCAAGCTGCTACATAACTATCTGTACTAACAATTAACCTCTACATCCATGATATCATGCTGATAATATATCCATGCTATATATACTTAGAGCTTACTGCATAGGTCTTCCACGCATGCTACTTACCATATATTTTCATCAATGACAAACATACAGTCAGCACTGGCTTGCTCGCAAATCTCCAACACTAATGTTCATCCATTAGTAGTCACTATAGGTGTCGAGGGTCCCACTTACTTTTCCTTTTTTTCAATCACTTAGTTACTTTTACATGTCATCATCGAATGAAACCAATTGTGTACTAACAACCAATCGAAAAGGGAAGGAAAGAGTTGTGACATTTGAAATGTTGAAGTTGTGAAGTGAAGGAAGGTGACATTCAGAAAATCCCCTCGAGGCTAACCATCAGCGACTTCAAAGAAAAGTTAGTTTTTTTCCACATGGTGAAGAGAAGGCATTCGAGTTTCACACTTCCTGATGTCAAAGTCTGAAGTTGCAGAAAAGTGGACTTAGATGTGCGGGATTTCAAAAAGAGAGGCTAAGAAGTCTTTTTTGAAAACCCGAAGGAATAAGACTTATAAAGTTTAAGTCTTCGGTAAGGTTTGGCTATTGTTGGAAAAATTGCCAATACATTTGCTATTTTTAACAGTTAAAATAATTTTATTATTGTTTAGTAATTAATCAATTAGTTAGATTGATTTAGAAATTATTTCATGGTTTTATCTCTATTTCATAAAAATTGTATATGTTTACTTTACAAAATATTTAGTCTTTAAAAAAATGATCTCTTGACTTATGTTTTAATTAAGTGTCAAAGAAAACTATGTTTTAATTTTAAAAATACTTACTAATTACATTGTATTGTGCATAAAAAAAATAATAATAATAATTAATGTTCGACCAGCAAGATCGATGACTTAAGATCCATTTTAGACCAAATTTGTGAGGGTTACAAAATTTGACAGCCATCATCCAGAAAAGTGACACGTGTCACATGAACATCTATGTGTCAATTTTGAGGGACCTATAACAACTGCCAATGGATACCTATTATCATTGAGTCATCCATTGGATTATAAAAGATCGACAACGTATGTTGTATTTTAGGCAAAATGTGGGCACGATACACATGTTTTCCAAACTTCATCCGAAAATGAAACACATGTCATTTATAAATATTTAATTAATTATAATTAACTCTACTTTGGGGAGAGATTGCAAATAATTAAAGTCTTAAAAACATTCTAAAATAGCGATAGGTTTGATGGACAATAAATGATAAAAATTCAATTAAGACTTTAAGTATAGTTAAAATCTAAATTTGGTGAAACATCTAATTAATTGTAATAAACATTTTATTAAGTGTAATAAGCTATTAAGCTAAAAGCTCTATTTTGGGCAAGAGTTGTAAAGGATTAAAAAGTCTTCAAGAACATTCCAGAAAAGTGACACATGTCACATGTGACACGTCATTTATCAGTCTTCAGAAAGATGATGCAAATTGTAATTTAATAATTTAAAAACTTCTAACATGACTGTACAAATTGTGCCCTTTCAGATTCAAAATTTTTGAGGGTTTTGAAACTAAGGTTTTTAATTGTAACACCTATTGGAAATAAGAATGAACTCAAAATTGCAGATAGATCAAGTTGAGGAGATCACATAGATAAATTCCTATCTAAAGATTTCAAAGTCTAGCCTCGGTTAGTTGATGTTTATGATTCATAATGCCTATTTATCTATACTTTGACATAATTTCCATATTTTCCAACTTCCTTTATCAACCTATTAATTTAATTGGGATTTTCATAGAAATTTTACTCTACCTGTGAAATAGGGGGCTCGACACTTCTATATATATCTTATTTCCTAATAGTTACCATAAGCCTTACTCGTTATGTGGATACTATATCCTCGAATTATAATTTTCCTTTTGCAGGCCTTCTTCTATTCCTAGGTTTGCTAATTCATCTGCCCTTTGGTTGCCTTCTCGATATATATATGTTTAATTATCATCTTATCAAATGCTTGACATAACTTGATTACTTTTGATAAGATTGAATCTAACCTCCAATTTAGGAGGGATCCTTTTCCTAAGGCATTTATGATAATTGTTGAGTCCCTTTCAATTTCCAACTTTTTCCAACCTACACTTTTAAATAATGCTAGACCTTCCACTAGAGCCATTAATTCCGCCAAGTTATTGGTTTCTATTCCTATGGAATTTTCCACCTTCGCTATCTCCTCACCATCTGAGTTGTGGATACTACATCCTATACTTGCTCTACTAGGATTTCCTCAAGATGCCACATCAAAACTAAATTTAAACCACCCATTTTTTTGGGGTAGCCACTTACAATTTTTTTCTTCTTGGATGTAATGTCTCCCCCCTATCCCACATAAGGAGGAGGTTTTATACCTACCCATTTTCCTCTTATTTTTTCATCCCACTATGACATCTCTGATTCTTTTTTCTGCTTTTTCATAACCTAATTGTTGGCAAGTTCTATGATTGATGATTCAATCTTGTTAAGGAGTTGATTTACATCCATCTTATGATCTTGAAATATCCTCTTGTTGCACTCCTTCTAGAGTTACCAAAAGATAATTGAGGGGGTATAAATCCATAGTAAGCCATATATGCTTTCTTTTTTGAGGAGAGGCCATGCTTTAAGCATTTATGTGACTATTCTCAAGAAGGATGATGTCCAACCTAATTGTGAGCATAGCCATGTTCAACATTGTCTAGATAAGGGACACTCTAGGAATAAATGATGAATGATTTCTTCCTCATTTTCACATAAAGGACATCTTCTTGGACCCTTGTAACCTAATTTCTTTAATCTTTGAACTATTAAGACCTTTGTATTCCAAACCAACCAAGTAAAAAGTCCTACTTTGGGAAAGTAGGCCTTGTTCCAACATAAAGTAGTAGGAAGTGCCTCTATTGTGTTGATTTTCTTGGATGTCAGAAGTTTGTATCCTTCCTTTGAGCTATATTCCCCACTTTTACTTCCATCCCTCATTAGCTTGTCCTTTCCTAAATTGAAAGTCATTTTCCTTTCTGCCAAAATTCTATTTAGAGATTTTTTTTTCTGAGAAGGGAAGGTTTATGTCTTTAAACTATTTCCACTTCCATCCCATCTCATCTTCCTCTAAGGTCACATAGTCTATAACCCTGTTCCCCCATTGGGCTTCAAGAATACTTCTTGACTGAACCAAGTCAGCTTCAGTCTCCATAGTTTTATAACCTCCCCAAAAGTCTTTCCAAAAAAGAGCTTCAACTCCCTTTCCTAAGATTCCATGTTAGTTTTTCTTGAATCAATGATCTACAATTCATCATAAAGTTCCAAATCCTAGACCCCCTTGGAGGTGATTTATCCCTAAAAACTTTAATAGGATCAAAATCACTAAGATATTTATTTTCTAATATTCTAGCCCATTTAAGATGGGGATTTCTGAACATTTTCCAAACTAGTTTTTCTCCTAGGGCTTTCCCTTGGAATTTGATGTCCTTAATCCCTACTCCCCCCATATTTGGGTCTACACACCTTGTCCCATGCTAAAAGGGAGATCTTTCTTTTGTCCCATGTTCCCTTCTAGAAGAAAGTTCATAAAAGTCTGTTGAGTACCTCCCTCTTGTTTCCTGGGAGGTCAATACATGATAGTTGATAAATGGGTTGTGCCAAGAGGATAGATTGGATCCTAGTGGCTCTGCCAGCTACCAAGAGCCATTTTCCTTTCCATGACTCCATTTTTTTTCTTATTTTCTTAGTTATTTGATCCCATAATTTTTTTGAACATGTCCAAGTGTCTACAGGAAGTCGTAAATATTTGCAAGGAATATTTCCTCTATTGAAATTTAGAATATGGCATATTTTATTCTCTGAGTTGGTGTGAGTATTTAAAAAGAAGATCTCCAACTTCTCTGGGTTAATATCTTGCCATGATGCCTTAGTATATTGACTTAGGATTGTTTTGTATGCTTTGGCTTCCTTTATGGTACTTTGTCCATATAACATAGTGTCATCCACAAATTGTTGGTGAGTAGTTGGATCTAGATTATTTTTAATCTTAATACCATTTATTGTTCCTTCATTCTGAGCATTGTTTATTGATCTTCCCAATGCTTTTGCCATCAAGATAAAAAGAAAGGGAGATATTGGGTCTCTCTATCTAAGTCCTTTATTGATCCCAAAAAATCCTTCGAGTGACCCATTCACCAAAATTGAAAATTTAGGGGTAGATATACATTCATAGATAAGGTTAACCCATTATTTAGCAAACCCAAAGGTTTCTAAGCACTTTCTTTAAAAACTCCACCCCACCCTATCATAGGATTTTTTAATATCTAATTTAATTAACATACTAGGTGGTGGAACCTAAAATTATAGGCACAAATTTGATAATTTCCAAATGACTCAGGGAAGTAAAATTTTCATTTCTAAAATTATTTGGTATTTTTCCGCATTTAAGATCAAATTATTATAAATCCTTAATATTTAGTATTTCTTCGTGCTCTTAGATTTTAACATGTTTGTGCTCTCTTTTCAACTATTTTAGAAGGATTAATAAAATATTTTAATGTTTGACATATAATTGCCTTTTATACATTTATCCTTCCATAGTAAAAGAAATGTTATTTTTAAAATAAAATATTATGATTAAAGAAGCAATCTCCACACAATTATTATTTTCATGAAATATTTAACTTCTAATTGTGGAATTAACGGGTGCGAGTCATAAAATGAAAATGCTTCTTACCTTATGATAATATTTTTATTTATTTATTTTTATACATGATAAATGACAGAAATTATGAAAATCATTTGGTTATTAAAAACATTGTTTCAAAAAATGTTATGTGAAATATTATTTGCACATGAATATTTTTATCCTAAAGGGGAACTATGCTATGGTTTTATTTTTCAAATGACGATGTATTTTGAAATAAAACATGTTAATCCTTAGGAATGGAAAATTTGAATTAAAAGATTTTCTAAGGGTTAAATATTTTTATCAAAGGCTAATTTTGATAGAGTATTTATAGGGAACATGTTATTAATGATATTATTTTAGAAAACCCTAGCATAAGACAAAATTTGATTTATCAAGATACTTGACTATGTCATTTTATATGCAGGACATTATACATTGAAGTCCAAAGAACTTTAATTCAATCAAAATGTCATCAGACATGGAGTGCTTCTCACCTACATATTTTAAAATTTAATTATTATATTATCTAAAATAGTATAAAGAAAACTATAATTAAGACATTATGATTTGAGAAGTAATTTCCTCTTAGATATTATGTTGGTAAAATTATTCTTTAAAAGATGATTATTTTTAAGGGGAAATATATGATTTTTACATGGATATAATTTATAAAATGAAAATACTTTTTATCCTTCGGTGAAAAATATTGGATTAACATAAATATGTCTACCTAAATTGATAAACATAAATCTATATTAGAGTAAAATCTCATTTTGCAAAGGAGTGAAGTATTTTATGAATATTTCCACAAGAATTAAATTTAGTTAAAGTTGCCTTAAAATGTGGAAATGCATTTTCATGAGATTATTATTAGAATATTGTTCTTTTGAAATTAAGTTATTATTTTTCAAAAGGGAGATATATTATTTTGCCATTTGCTTTTGAATATAATATTTTTGCCCTAATGTTAATAATTGAAAGTCATTATTAGGGTGAACTTTATTAAAGGTGTATGATAAATAATATTTAGATCAATTTTTGCAAGTATATGTTCTGTGTGATAAAATATTTCTAATAGAATGAAAATTGCCCTAAGATGTGAAAATATATTTTTAGAATATGTTATTACTAAAGTTATTTTTCATGGAAATTATTTTGGGAAAGTGTAAAGTCTTTTATGATCTCACTCTCCTAATAACCCTAGTGAAGAATGAGATTTGATTGGTTAAGATATCTAATTGGCCCATTTTATGTGCAATAGTTTTGTTCAAGAATACTATTGTATAAGTGATTATTCATCAGATTTTTGATGACAAAATATTTTGCGGGATGAAGAAACATTTCATCAGGAGGATTAGTGAAGAATTGGATTATTAAATATTTTAACTATTTATATTGTTAAGATTTTACATTGTAACTATCATATGTTCAATCGTTGATTTAGGATTAGGTTTTGTTATGAATGGTCACATTGGTTTGTAGCTTGTTTTCATCCTTTGGGTTTTATATTTAAAGGATACCAAGACCAATGGAAAAGACATACAATATAATACAATAATTATAGAACTTTTACAGGATAGAATTTGATCAACAACTGCTACATGAACTCTTACATGTAGTTTTTTTCAAAATCAATACAAGATAAGTGTTTTTCGCTCACTTGTGGTAATAAGTTTTCAATTATTTTCAATTAACTTCACTCAGATAAATCTATTTCATAGATTGTTTCATTGTGTGAATTCTTATGTTATTATAATCTGAAATTAAATTTATAGTATGAACATCATATAAAAGGATTGGTTGTCAAACTTTTCTCTGTTCTATTGGTCTCTCAAAGTAGAGTTGAATTCAGTAGAACTAGTTGTAAACTCATATTTCGATTATAATTCATATAGAAGCCCTTGAAATGATGGTCTTGTTCTTCATAAAAAGTTATTAAAACTGTCTCTAAGGTTGTACATAGGATTGAAAGTGAATTGAATCCATTGCCCAAGTAGAAGCAAGATACTGATCTTATCAATTATTGGATATAGTCATTTGGTTCATTGTTTAAAGTTTTGAGATACTCTATTTAGAATTCATTTTATATCAAACATTCATGCAATTAACCAAACTACTCAAGTTCTTGTTGTATTCAATACCCTCTAGTCGTGACATTTAAAATTGCATTTATCTCAAGAATTTACTTGCCAACTTGAGAGAATACCCAAGTTCTTTAGTTTTCTATCTGCTATAAAAAGCCTTTGAACCAATAGATTGTGGTTAAGGTATAGGTCCACCCGCCTTGGTTCTACAGAGCCAAAAGTGCAGGGGAGGAGCATCATAATCGATCACTCCTGTTAGTTGGCCAAGTCATTTGGATTTTCCCTTGATTGAGTGGGAAATCTCATAGGAAATCCAATCTGTTGATTTGAGCACCAACACTAAGTTCATGGTTATTTTAAATTGAATGAATGACCTCTTGAAAAATTATTACCCCATTGTATATGGATTTTCTCGGAACAAACCATGTTTGTTCTTCACTGATTAGGCTAGGGAGTAGTTTTTGGATTCTATTCACCATAGTATTAGTAAATAATTTGTAGAGAGTGTTATAGAGTGAAATAGGTTTGAAATCATTGAAATTTTCTGGACACTCCTTCTTTGGGATCAGAGCTATGAAAGTATTGTTTACTTCTTTAATAATTTTTCCTAAATTTCTTACTCCCTCTAATGCCTATATTACCTCTCCCCCTATAAAGTTCCAACATTTTTGGAAAAAAAATGTCAGAAACCCATCAAGCCCCAGAGACTTTTCCAGATTCATTTGCCTAAGGGCATCTCTTACTTCTAGAATAGTCAGTTTTCCTAGTAGTTTTTTTTTTGTTCAAGGGAAATTAGCCTTGGGATATTTTTTATAATGTTTTCTTGTGCATCCAGATTTGCTAAACCTCCATTGTTGAAAATTTCTTCAAAATACTGAATAACTTCCTTTGTAATCCCCTTAGGGTCCTCAATTTTTTCTCCTACATTATTTTTGATGCATGATATCCTATTAACTAATCTTTGTTGCTTGGTGCTATTATGAAAGAATTTTGTGTTTCTGTTCCTTGCCTCTAGCCAAGATTATCTTGATTTTTGTCTCTAGAATATCTCTTATTTAGCTAACGTCTCCCCATACCCTTTTAGTAGTTGCTTTTCATATTCATATGAGGTAGTATCCATCCCTTTTTCTATTACCTCATCATTTAGATTTTCCAAATTTTTCTCCAAAGTTTTATTAATCTCAAATATGTTTCCAAAGTGTTCAACATTCCAAATCTTAAGATTTTGTTTAATGATTTTAAGTTTATTTACCACTTGGTAGAGTTTTGACCTAGATATCTATATTTCTCTCCACCGTTGTTTAATCATTTCCAAAAAACCATCAACCATAAACCACATCTTTTCAAATTTGAAAGGACAGCTGTCTGGTCTCTTATCCATCAAGATCCTAAGTTCCACTGGAAAATGATTTGAACCAGATATAGGCTTAACTTCTGAACCCATAGTGAAAGGTGTTTCTAACAAATTTACACTAAATAGGAATCTATTCTATTTTTACGCTATGAAGCTAAACCCTTTTCTTTGATTATTCCATGTAAAGAAGCCTTTAGATGTTTCTATTTATAAAATTCCATTCCTATTTATCCACTCATTAAAGTCCTCAACTGCTTTAGGAAATTTTTGTATCCCACCCCACATTTTTGAGGTTTTAGTAATAGAGTTGAAGTCCCCTCCTAGAATAGATACCTCACCTTTATATTCTACCAGTTTATCTTCAATTTTCTTCCATAATTTCACCTTCTCCATGTTGAAAATGGGACCATAAACATTGAAGATCCTAAAACTTAACTTTATTTGGAAACTTCTAACTATACCACAACTCCAGTTTACATGGTCTTAAATTGTTGTGATGCTCACAACTCTAGGATCCCAAATAAAAACTAGACCCCCTGAAGCTCCCCTAGCCAAAGAACCCCAGATTTCCCTAAAACCTAGTTTTCTCCTTAAATTATCCATGTCCCCATTATCTACCTTGGTTTCTTGAAACATTAAAATTTCTTCTTTTTTATTTGATATGCAACGTTTTAAGATTTGTTGTTTGTTAGGGGCATTTAGTCCCCTAAAATTCCATGTTAGGATATTCATTGTGATTTGGGAAGGAACTTCCCTTTCCCTACATTAAAGATATCAGGTAGTTTGGCGTGTCCTTCTTCACCCCCATCCCTTATTTTCAATTCTAAAAAAGATTTTATGCCTTCCTTTATGTTTGTTTTAGCACAATCATGGGTGCTCTTGCTCGACTGTGTTGCAACAATCCCCAATGATTGATGTTCTTTCTGTTCTAAAATTTCTAGATCCATTAGAGAGTGCTCTATTTCATCTTTCTCTAGTGGCTCTTCTCCTTCCAAACATCCCTTTATCAACAACTCCCTTTATCTCTCAACTTCCTCTTTGTCACAAATTTCATCCAAAATTGATCCATAAGATCTTTGACCATAAAATCACATAGATTTTTGGTGATAATCCTAACTTCCTCCTCCACCTGAGTTGGGCTATTCGGTCTCTCTTCTGAGGGGCTAGTTGATTTGAGCATTCCCTCCCTATTTTCCATACTAAAACTTCTTGGCTCCCTTTATTTTCTATCTAATTCCTTAGGATTCTGATTTGTTATAATTCTAAATCCCTCTCCTTCCTTATTTAATGAAACTAAGATTTCTTCTAAAGGCTTATTATTATTATGAACTTCTTTTTATCTCTTCTAGGACTATTGTTCTACCTGATTTCTTATCCTCTATAATCTCCCCTTCCTCTATATCCAAATCATGAGTACTTGAAATTTCTTTTGATGGTTTTAAATGCCCCTGATGACTTTGTGTCCTATCTTGTATGACATTTTTCACTTTCTCTGCCATCTTAGTTTTTGACTTTGATTCTAGGAATTTAGGTCAAATTTCAAAAGCTTCTCTTAGACCTTGAATAGAGATTGGGTTTAAGGATTTGATATTAATATCCATGTTAACAATTATTATATTATTAGACTGCGAAAAGTCCATTTTCACCATCCCTACATATTGGCCTAAATGGTTCCCTACTTCCTTGAAGAACTCTAGGTTTATTAATTCTACTGGAATGTTTGATAGAAAAATAACTCTATCTACTTTAAAATTAACTAAATTCCTAGGGTCAAATTTTAGTTGCCAATCTAAAAATGTAAAATTGCATTCTTTAAAAATAGGGTTTTCATCCTTAAGAAAGCTATTCTTAATTTTTAATAGAATTACATTTAACAAAGAAGAAGCTATCAGAGAGAATAGATATACTTACCTTATCCTTGTATTAGGATACAAACCATTCCACAATTTCCTTCAAAGGGGTTGCAAAACCTTTCCATCTTGCAAAAATGCCAAATCTCTTGCATAGATTCATTACTTTTTCAATTCTTCCAGAACCCATGTTTATCATGAAAAAATTAACTCTCCTAACATCATCACCACTATCCCCACCACCTCCATCATCTCCACCACCACCCCCAAATTCTCCTAGTCCCTCATCCTCACCTCTCTTTCAACCTCCTCCATCCCTATCAACACAACCACTACCTCTATTAGGACCTCTCCATCCTTGTCATCCTCTACCCTTGACACCATCATCATCATCAAGATCATCAAGATAAGGTTTTATCTCATCAGGAGAAGTGAAATGTGGTAAATAATGCTACTCAAAGTACTATCAGTACTCATCTATAACACTTCCATTAGTAACACTAGACATATAATCCCAAGCTATAGATTGCAATCTCTATAAATCCTATAAAGAAACATCATATGAGTTCCATGGTCCCCACGATGGCTCATCATCTTGCATCTGGGCATAAGCGGCCATCTCTTGTGAAGCATCCTATGGATGACCAAATTCTTAGAGAACACGAGTAACAATGAAAGAGTTGATCACAAACTATGTACAACCAATAAGATACCTAATCATAAATATATAAGATAAATCTATTGCCTCATTGGTTCACTACTCATAGTCTAGATATGGTCTCTACTCCAAAACCATGTAATCATGAAAGACTCTCCTCCAGTACTCTAACTTGCCTAGGTAGGGTTGTTGTACCTAACCACTCTATGTGTCAATATAAAAATGGTGAACCTATTGCTCTTTGTCCACCACAGGCCATGTCACTAGGATGTTCTCATAGTCCCAAATCTATAAGATATCAACCTCAACCAATACACTCTTGGTGTACTAGTACACCACCTCTTGAAACTCTTTGTACAAATGAGTTAAGAAACATGAGTCCTAGGAGAATATATGGGGTCTAGCTACACATCCTCTATGATCCTACCCCAACCACATAGGAACTCATGTGTACCATGATTTGACATGATAATACCTCCTATCAACCTAGCTAAAAAAGAAGGTAAAGGGGAATAAGCTCTCTCCATGTGGTCCCAGATAAGGAACCTCTTATCAATAGTATCATCAGAAAAAAATCATCTCAAGGATGCAATACCTATCCAATGGGCTAGGCATCATAATAAATAAAGTCTTCGACAACAAGGATGCATAGGATATGGTACACATCCTCTAGTGCCACTGTAATCTCATTAGTGGGTACGTGGAACATGTTATGTTCCAAATTCCACCTCTTAGCTAGAGAAGTCAATAAACCTCTATGTACCCAAATATCAGGTATATCTAGCAAGTGACTTAGACTACACTATCTAATGACATGTCGTTTCTCATCTAAAAGCTATGAAATCATGATCATAATGTGAGGGTACTGCCCACATAATTTAAAGAAACAAAAATTAATTTGCATTGGAAATCAAATAAAAAATATCAGTATCAGGTAGTAAACGAATTATCAGAGAGATAAATCATATCATTGTTGGAAACTACAACTGAAATAATTTTTATATTGTCATTGATGTCAAACCTTAACTGGCAAGATAGTTGCTATCTAGGATAGTACCATATCTTTTGATTGATGGAGAGGATTTGGATTGATGGAGAGGATTTGAAAAGAGGAGATAACAAGAGGACCTAAGGAAAGCTTGAGTTATGTGATACTTCAATGGGTACTTGATTAGTTGGCACTTTGACAAGGTAATGTGGTGTTTATCTAGTAAGAAGAAAGACTAAAATTGTAGGCTTAATCGAGCAAAAGTGAAGAAATCTAATTTAAGCCAAGTGATGTTAGTGTCGACTGAGCGCTAGTATATGCTGAGTAAATCTAGTGTTCACTGAACATTAGTAATTGTCGAGCGACAATAAATTACTAAGCAAATACAGTGTTTTCCAAGGAAGACAGTTTGTAGTAATGACCAAGATACACATTGATGACTGAGAAGATGAACACAGTATTGACCGAGTGTCAGTAATTTACATTTGGAGAAAGAATTGAGGATCCCAGTCGACATAGTTGAATTCTTAGGATATGTAAAATGTGTTGACATTATTAATGAATTGTATAGAGCATTTAATGCATGGTAAATCGTTTTCTTATGTATTCAAAGAGAGGTTTGGAGATGTATCTAGAAGGAAAAGATGAACATAATGATGGAAGGATTCGATGAATTTGACCTAAACCTAAGATCTACAGAGGAGATAAAGCAGAAAAATATTGATCTACCTGATCAAGGAGGTATAATATTAACCTAATTGTAAGGTTACAATGGTATGGAGAAGAGGTTGATGTTATTGACTGATAAGTCTAAGCAGAAGGCTGAAGGTGAAATTGTGAAGGAGCTGAATAGAGTTGTGATTTCTTGAAGCAAATTTTGAGTAGATCAGAGATGGAGATAGAAATGAAGGTCAGTCAGATATGTGTGAAGTGGATCTATATTTGAAAAGTGAGTTGTATGTTTTTCAGATCATAAACTACTGTTACTTTTTAACCATTGTATCAGTCTAAATCTTTTAATCAAGGTTGACCTAACAATCATTGTATAAATCCTTTAATCAAGGTGACATTCTAATGGAATGTTCTTAAATCCTCTAACCAGACCACTTTTGACATAGTGTTTTAAATCCTTTAAGAGGGTCACACCGAACAGTGTGTATGTAAACCTTTAACTGGGTTGGCTTCTCACAGAGCTTACTTTAGAAGAGTGAAAATTAGTAGCATGTTACAAAGTGGTTTTCCCCAAATTGGGTTTCCAATCTAAATCCTGGTGTTATACTTGTGTGAATGATTTTGATGTGGATGATGTTGAAAGATTTATGTTCTACAAGTTAATTACCTTTGGACATTATACTGCATGTTATATGTTTCTGATATATGCTATAGAGACCGAGTTGAATTGTTGACTAGATTTGAGTTTGTTGAAGAGTTAGAAAGTTCAATTGGTACATATGGACCCAAGAAAAATTGATTCACCCCCCTCTCTATTATTCTAAAATCATTCTAACAATCATAACATCATTAAGAAATAATAAAGATCAAATTGAAACATCAAAAGATCAAAATCGACACAAAAATTAAGTGAGAAAGATAAATTTTCCTCCATATAATGAAAGGAAGGTAATCGTACAACACAAAACACCCCATACAATATAGGAATGGGTCCTGTATGAGTTAGGAATGTGATAGGACACAAGAAGTTGGGGCATAAGAAGAAATATCCTCATACAAGACATAATACAAGAGGATATGATACATGATACAAATTCATACGAAAGAAGGGGCATCAGAGGTCAACGCAAACACAAGTTTCATATGACGTAGGAATACATGGCATACAAGTGAGGAATTTTCATTAAATTGACATACAACTTAGTATGACATTTCATACAAACAAACATAAGAACAGTAACAATTAATAGAAAATTGAACAAAGATGCATCAAATTTGAAAAAAATAGATCAATAAGATCACTTACTGGAGCCAGGTAATGTGCAGGTTGTCGGTCATCGATGTCAATGAGAAATCTTGAGTCTGTGAGTTTCGGTGGGAATCAACATTTTATCTGTTAGAGGGATGAAAATCACTATAGAGGTAAAAGTCAAAGTGAGCAGTAAAAAGTCCTTTTCACCTATATTAAGCCCTTTTGACCTAATTTTTTTGATTGGGTATGATTGACACCAAATTGAAATTAGAGGATCAGTTGAGCTCACTAAAATAAATTTCAAGATCAAAATCAAAATATAAAGTCAACTGTATCAGTCAAAATTTTAGTCAACCCTAGTCAAACTACATTCAACAAAGATTAAAGCTGGTCAAATCAAGTGCAGAATCAACTTGGAAGCCTTTAGAAGTAGTTCCAAAGCATTTAATTCGGTCAACATCTAGTCAAACTTGGTCAAATAAAGTCAAATATAAGTCAAAATTGGTCAAACCAAATCAAATTTTATTTAAATAAGGTCAAATCAAGGTCAAAGTTAGTCAAACTCATCTCAAATCAACTTGAAATCAATTTTAATCACTTCCTAATCAATTGGAATCAGTTTCTAATCAATAAAATCATTTCAAAATCACCATTTCCTTTTGAGTTCGCTCCCAAGGGGGCATAATCATCAGAATCTTCATATTAGAACATTGAACACATCATTAATTTTTGAAATCAAGGTATTGAATTGATTCGGTGTATCAAATTTTTGGTCATCAAATCAAGTAATCGAATCATTGGATTGAACTAAAGAATATCACTAGAGGAACCTCAAATTCATAAAAATCCATATCAAGTTGGTGGTCTCTGATCAATCTTAGGGAATGAGTCATTTCATTAGGAACCATATCAAATTACTCAGGCAACGTCAATATTTTCAGTAGTGGAATCAATAGGGGCATATCAATTTCATTGCACCAAATCAAATTGGTGGTCTCATCATTAGAAAATGAATAGTTGACTTTATTAGACCCATATCAGGTTAAATATCTAGATCAACCTTCTATGGTAATAAGTTTCATTTCATCACATAAAATTGGTTATTCATTCTTATTAGCATAAATCCTTTCAAAATATTTTTGATAGTAATCAATTTCATCACATCACATCAAATTGGTTATTCTAGTCTCAATCTATCATCAAATATCACATCAAATCTTCAAAATCAACATCAATTCAGTTGTGAGAAGTTTCATTAGGATCTGTATCAAGGTGTTCACTTAATCAACTTCTTATCGACATCAACCATTAGACATTCTTTGAATCAATGTGTTGATCACACATCAATTCAAAGAGGGTTAAATGTAATCACCTAAAATTGGTCTAGCTTAATCAAAGGGCCCAAATCCCAATAAATTCCCTAAATACTAATCAGGTGACCAAAAGTGCAATTAATTGATCAAAATCCTACGTAAAAAGGTCAAAACCCTAATCAAAGTTCATATGATCAAATTGATCCTAAACATTGTGGTGTGAGTGAATTTAGTCAATTTACTTGCATAATTTATCTAACATCAACATTAATAATCAAATATCAATCATCAAATTATCAAGCATCAAAGATAAATAATCATAGATCATTAATAAAAGGAAGTTCATTAATTAATTAATCCTGTCTATTTAATTAAATCAAGATAAAAAAATACACATTGCTAGGAATATTAATTAAGTGAATTAATTAATTTTTCTATTATCCAACTCAATTCACAAAATGACAAATGACTTGGCTCAAGCCAATGATATCAAATCCACATGGATCACTTAAGGCCCAATCTCCATCATCCATCATGGCTTCATCATAGCCATTGAGATCAAATTTAAACCTCTTCCCTCCAAGGGAAAATCTATAAAAATAACATCAACCAAGCTCATTTGGTCATCTAGGATTTTTGTAAGGATATCATGCTAAATTTAGTCTAGACCATTTCCCTTGCATTGTGAGAGCACTTTAGTGAGGATTTCTCATCTTAGATCAAAATTTATATCAATTTTATAGTTAATTAATCATGTAGATTGTCAATTTATAGAGATCTTATCTTTCATAGTGCTTAATTACACTCATTTAGAGATATTTTCATGGATCTTTCATTTCATGGTGGATTTTCATTGATCTTATGCATATTCTGAGAGAAATATTTACAATTATATCATACTCAATTTGACTAGGAAGCAATAATCCAATGTTAATTGGTTATTTGAGTTCATTTGATTGATTTATTATCCTAACCAATTGAATTAATGGTTTATTGAAGTGATGTGTTGTAGATATAACAGGTACACTTTACACACACAATGTTAAGCTAGATAAATTATACTAGGTATAAGTTATTGGTTTTCTATTTATTTAGTTAATAGATCTCCTTGTAAATCTCTTATTGATAAAAACACCTGATAGAATGTAATTGGGTAAGTATCATGTATAAGAATAGAGATATGGATAATAAGATGGAGAAGAAGAGAGAGTTGAATTAAAAGTTATGAATCTAATTAGTTGTGATAGAAGAAGTTGATCATAATGAAGAGTATGAGGAATAACTTATTATTCTAACTTTGAAAAGGTTTGCAAGATAACATAATCTAGCTGATCAATAGATATATCCCACCAGATTTCCATTGTAAGTTTTCTATACTAAGTATTAACAATGAACCTAGATCTTTCAAAGAGGCTCAAAGTGAGTCTTGGATATAGGACATGCATGGGGTAATTATGGCTTTAGATAATTTTGACACTTGGGATCTTGTTAGTTTTCCCAAAGGAAGAAAGCCCATTAGATGCAAGTTCGTATCTATGAAGTTTGGTGCAAAGAGGTCTATTAAATTTAGTGAAATATTCTCTCCTATTTCCAAGTTTACCTTTATTATATCTAGAAAGAGGAATCAATGAGGAACATGTCACTAAAATTCATGCGTCAAAGTGTAGGACTATATCAATAGGATAAATAGTCTTGGTGATATCTCAATCATATATTGTGAATAGATTCTAACTCAAGATGTTTCTCTAATGATTCTCCTAAAGTTTCATAGAAAATATGCCAAATCATTTTGGTAATTGTAGACTATGTCAATAATTGACAACATGTGGGATGATTTGATTCTCTTTTTCTTAGGATGCTCTTCCTAGATCTACAGCTCTTTTCTCTTAAAACTAAAAAACCTGCATGTAGTAAGAAGGAAAATGGTGTTTGGGCTGTCTAGGGGATCACCTTAGTCAAGCCCTAAGAGGATTCAATCTTCCCTATAAATAATGATGATAAAAAATAAATCTTAATCTAAAGTACAATTTCTAATATAAAAAAGGTTATACATCAATCTTGATAATGTTGATTAATTTTATTTTCCTTTGATTAGAACCTCAAGTGTTGATGTAGCACCATAACACCAAAAAACAAGATCAATCATGAAAGATCATTTACAAGAAGATTGTTGTAACATGGCAAAATTAAAATTTGAAGAATCTTTCCCATAATTATTTCTCTATTAATAATTATGTGTGAGTGGATGATCATGAATGAATCAAGGATTCTCTTTTATAGGGCTCCTAAGGTGTTTCATAAGTTAGGCCAACCTCCAATGGTCATGTACAAATATCAAGATCAAATGATAGCTAGTAAGAATTTCAACATACTAATATATTCAAATTTGGGCCCAATTTTGGGGGAGTATGGAACCTAGCACCATAGTCCACCTGAAATGGGTTGAGATAGTGTAAAATGAAGCATGCACAACTCAAAGAACAATGTTTGATCACCATACTAGTATTTGAGAACAATTTGACTATGAAGGGACCAAAAAGAGGCTTATATAGAGCTACGAGGAGATAAATTAAGGAAAAAGGGCATGAAAATGTTTGTAAAATTGTAAGGGGTTATAATTTACACCACTATATTTAGCCCCCACTTTAGTAGGAGTATAAAATTATGATAATACTCATGAGAGAGAGAGAGAGAGAGAGAGAGAGAGAGAGAGAGAGAGAGAGAGAGAGAGAGAGAGAGACCCCAATCTTAGGATCTTAACTCACACAACCACATCCAAGGAAGAACACAAAAAACAAAATAAAAAAGATCAAAGCCAAACAAAATTAAAAAAACAAGGCAAAAAATGACTCACGAAAAGGAGGTAAGTACTAAAAATAACTTTTCCAAGTCGATAAGTTGACAATATCTCAATAATAAAAATGCATTTGTACTGTTATAAATTCTAAGCACCTAATATGTATTCAATTTAAGGACTATTTTGTGCCTACTTTAGTATAGTTTCTATGGTAGGACCTCATATGGAACTTAAAGGATACCTAAATTTAAATATGAGTCCTCCCTTTCTTTCAATTTTTCTTAAACATGAGGTTGGCCATCATTTCTAAGCATGTTCCTCTCTTTTTCATCCAATCCCACAATTCATTTCCTCACCTAGGCCCTATATACTTATTTTTGGCCATCATGATCTTCCCTGACCCTAGAATGAGATACAATTGGAAATCCTTCACATATATTATGTTCCTTGTACCTAGATCAAATTTGGGTTCATTCTCCTAGGGACATGTTTCCATTGGTGACATGTCCTAGGAGAATGGGGCCCAAATTTAGCTCAGAGACCCATGCTAGGGTCTTGGGAGAAATCTAGTCTTATGGTTGGCCTGCTTAATTCTGTTAAGAATGGGAACACTGAGAGGGGGGGGGGGGTGAATCAATGTTCTATAATTAATATTTTTCTGCTTCTTGAAACTTAGCCCAATTTACTTTATTATTGAAATGAATAGAAAAGCATATAAAAAAATCAACCACAACACATAACACAAGATATGTTTATAGGGAAGCCTTGGCCAGAGGAAAACCCCAGTGGGAATTAGTACCCACAAATAATTGCACTAGTCTTATGAACCTGTTAGAGTTCCTTTGCCCTGTTAGGAGTAGTCTTTACAATGCTGAGTACAATGACTCTGTTAGGAGTCTGAAAGAACAAACCTTGTTAGGGGTGGATGGCACACTACCAGAGCACACTGCTCAATGAAGAAGGCTACTTGACCTCCTGATAATCAGATACAAACTATATGTGGAAGGGTGAACTACTACTTTGACACTGCTGTCTGATCAGTTCCTTTTGTGCGTTGATGCTCTAACCTCTTGTAAAGATTTATTCCATTTGTTCTTCTTTTCTATATACTTTTCATACTTCTACTCCTTTCTTTGTCACTACATATCTCAAATACAAAGGTGCATATCATATATATACATGTCGAATAGGCGCAACCAAAACTTAATACTATGTCAGCCTAAAACCTAACACACACAATGCTTCCAATATAATTGGCTCAAGCGTGTTTACATATAATGATAATAACATGTTTACAACACTATTGCAATAGGTGCATAGCCTTTACAAAATAAAATGATATACGCTAAACAAAAACTTTCTTGTTGGCTTCATGCTCTATTCTGCTCTGTCACTGAACTGCTAGTGTCACTTAGACTTGCTGTAACTTCTCGATACTATCACATTTGATCATGCATTCTTAGACTTAGCATAATAACATATTCAAAATCTTATATCAAAGGGTGCATACCATAACTCAATCATACACACATGCGTTGATGCTCTAATCATCAGGTACATTATTGTCTGCACTGTCTACCATACTTAGCTGAAATATGAACTTCAAAGCTTGTGCGCTGACTATCAAAACTCCATATGACTTTGTTGCCATAATGACAACACAAAAATAGTCATATAATCTTAGTAAAGTCAACTTGCCAACAATCTCCCCCTTTGTCATTGATGGCAACAAAGGAATATGGAGAAGTTGCTATACTTAGACTTAACACAAAAACTGCTATCATATCATCTTAAATTTCTCTGTATATTGTATACCATATACTATTCTATCTTCTTTTTCTTTATACACTATTTATACACTACTCCCCCTTTGACATTAATGATAAAGGTGCTCAAAAAAAGAATTTTTAAGTGCTTACATGGAGTATACACCTGGATATGCAATCTGAAGGTTTTTAATTTCTTGCTGCCAAAATACCTTGAGTCCATCAACAGTCTAAAAATGAGTGCATAATGCATATGTAAGCTTCTCCATCTTTTCTAGATCCATGCAGGGGCCTTGATCATATGTAACAATTGTTGCATCTATATGCTTGATGTTCTGATTTAGTACATCTAATGAGGGCACTAGTTCATTTCTCACCTATGCTTGTCTAGCCCTTATCTTTACAATCTCTTTTTATATTTTCTCTATTTTGTCTATCAACCCTTGATAAACATTATTATAAATATTTCTGTCTTGAGAGGGGTCTTCAACCGATTTTATTATTGCTACAATCAAAGACTGTGCTTCCCGAATCTTCTTTGAGCATTCTGAAGTGAGTTTATCTTGGTTCATGCAATTAGCTATCTACTTTCTTCCTTTTGCTGCTATTTCTTTCAACATTTCTTGACCAATCTTTAGAGAATTTAGGTCTAATGAGAAATTGTTTATTAAGTCATTCAGCCTTTTCTTGTTGTATTTTTCTTCTACAATTTTTGTCGATGAGTTTTCTAGATTGGAAAATTTTATTTGAAACTCGATAAGATACTACTAACATCATCCACTGAGTGAACATTCACTAATTTCTTATTTGTAGACAGTAAGTTATTCAATATGCTAACTGATTCTACAAAGAGAGGGTTTCTCATCACTTGCTTTTCTTTGTCTTTTTCCATAGCCATCACACTTATCTTTATTAGATCCTCTTCTCCCATGAATATAAACTTGCTGTATCAGGATTCACTCTTGACAACAATGATATGGAGGGATTAGGAGTAGGAATTAAGTTTTCACTTTGACTTACATCCATACTTTCACTCTCCATCTTTATTGGGATCTCAATAGAGGGTTGTTCTTTAGGTTCATCTTCTTTTTCATCTTCCTGTCCTGTTATATCTTCAACTAGGACTTCTTCTTGCTGCATAGGTGCTTCTTCACCGCATAGGATTTCATCTTCTTCAGTACTTATAAAAGTTTCTTCAAACTTATCAAGATCATTATCTGTTGCTGCCATGGTTATTTCAACATTATCAATCAGAATAGTTTCATTTTTAGCTTCAACTTCTTCAGAGGGTGTTGTAACCTTGGGTGCAGAATCCTATGGACCTGTAATAGGTACATTTGGAATCTTTGATTCTTTTTCTTGATCTGGAGTAACTTGGGGTGCAGGTGCAGTAGGAGGGTACATGTGTTTGTCCATAAATACTTTCTCAAATGTGTTCTCTATCTCCTTTGCAATCAAATCATAATCTTTGTTTATTATGTGCAAATTTCTAATTTTTGATCTCAGATGAGGCTTTACCAAATATAATAGTATCATCTTTTCTTCTAATGAACAAACAAGAAGGTTATCATCCAATGTATTCTCTCTAATTATCATATCCTCCTCTATAGCTTGTCTTTTCAATGAATCAAGTATGTTCCATACATTATCAGGGATGACTGTCTTAAGTTCCAAAACTGAATTTTTGAGCTTATATGTTGGATAATCATAGCATGAATTTCTGATTTATCAATCTCTCCATATTTATCATAGAATTTTCCAATCTGATATGACCTTCCTTCATCAACAACTCTAGATCTCAAAACTTTCAAACTTGGTCTGAATCTTACCTTAGGAGGTACTTGAGTGTTCTTTACTTTGCTTATGGTTGTCCTTGAGGATGGGTGGCTACGCCGGTCTGCTTCTTTTTACTAGACAACTTGCTTGGCTTAGAAGGTGGAGAGGACTCCAGATCAATTGTAATAGAGGGCGTAGAGGTGTTATCACCTGTCTTATTCTTTTTCTTCTTTGGATCAACATTAGACTTTACTTCTTTAATTTCTGCAGATGAGGGTGTGCTTTCAATTTGCATAGCAATCTTGGCTTCCCTTGCTTTATATAGGTCTTCTTAGGTGACACTGAGAATTTTTAGAATATCAGAAGTAATCTGAGATTCTTTCCTCTTAGTTGCTGCACTGTACAAAATAGAATCAACTTTTTTTGTCTTCTCTTCATATGTACCCCATCTAGGTTCATTGGGATCCTTTGCTGTAGATAGAAGGACTTGTGCATAGCCTTCCAAAATATGCTCATCTACTTCATAACCAAGTGGATGAATCCACTTTTTTCTAGACTCAACTACTTCCATAGATGTAGAATCTATTTCCACCATAAAACATATAGTTTCCTTATATTTCTCCACTATCTTCTTAGGTATTCTGAACCTTCTCTGCATTTTAATTCTAAATGTTTTGATCTCTATATCCATGTAGTCCTTTAAAGTGCTCTCTGATGTTGCCTTAAGTGAAATTTGAGGCAATGTAGGTTTGCTTCTATCTAGGTAAAGATTAGAAACCTTACCAACAATATGAAAGTACATATATATGATTAATGATCTAAACCTAAATATTGTTCTCTTATCATGCTTTATAGCTTTGATGTTATCAATTAATTGTGTGTGCAAGATCTCACAAAGGTTAAACTCTGTATTTTCTTTCACTATCCTTATTGCTACTAGAATTATAGCTATAGATAAAATATTTAATCTATTTTCATGTTGAAATTTGTATCCAAGGATCATAGCCATGAGTTTAATGTCTTTCTCCTCTATGGGCTCAATAGTCATGCCACGCTTATCACTCCTAGATTTACATGCCTTATCAACTTGTTTTATGACATCTTTTCCTATTGGAAGAAGGGCACCAACCTTAGAGATTATTGTCATCTCATGAATGAGATCAACTGTAATACATATAAGAACTTCACCAATCCAAAATAAATCATCATGTATCCTTCTGAGTAAAATCTTAGTCCATTTTGACTCATAAAACTCATGTGCAGTCGCATACTCAATAATAGGGTTATCTGTAAGATGAGAGAATTCATCCTTGACATGGAACTAGAGAATTCATGATGAATAACAATAACCATTGAAAGGTCTTACCTCTTTACAATCTCTTTCTATATGTCCATGCTTTTTACAGGCATAACAAGTTCTATTTACTAGCTTGCGTTCATCTTTAGGTGGTTCTATTTTAGCTTCAACTTGCTTTTTAGTCTTCTTAGATTCTATAGATTCTTCTGGCGATTTCATTCTTTCTTGCATTTCATTGATTTGAATTTGTGCTTCATTGTATCCAATATCACTGGAATCTCCTTTTATCTTCTGTGCATAAATTTGTGAATCTAATAAATCAATACTTGTGTGCAATTTGTCAATATGATTCTTGGCTTTTGTTAACTCAGATTCCATCTTTTTCTTGATGTTCTCTAACTCCAAGATTTTTAGATTTTCTTGCATAAGTTCTTTATCCAACTATTTATTTTCTTTGATATGTTCTTCAAGAGCTAACTTACTATCCGTTAATTGTTCATTCAAATATTCAATTTGATCCTTCATAGACATGTTTTCTTCATTCATCTTTTTGACCATTTTTCCCAAATCATTCGTTGAGCAATCTTTCAAATCTTTTCTAAGTTTCTTGATGAATACTTGTGAGCCATTGACCTTCATTTTTAGTTCTTCAATTTCTTTTTCAGATCTATCGAGATCTTCAAGAGCTGCTTCAAGATTTTTCTTCAGATGTTTTGCTTCTTTTGAACCCATGATCTCCACAAGTGGTTAAACTTCTCTTCAAGGACCAAAGCTCTGATACCAATTGTTAAGAATGGGAACACTGAGAGGGGGGGGGGGGGTGAATCAGTGTTCTATAATTAATGTTTTTCTACTTCTTGAAACTTAGCCCAATTTACTTTAATATTGAAATGAATAACAAAACATATAAAACAATCAACCATAACACATAACACAAGATATGTTTATGGGGAAACCTTGGCCAGAGGAAAACCCCGGTGGGAATTAGTACCCACAAATAATTTCACTATTCTTATGAACCTGTTAGAGTTCCTTTTCCCTGTTAGGAGTAGTCTTTATAATGCTGAGTACAATGACTCTGATAGGAGTCTGAAAGAACAAACCTTGTTAGGGGTGGATGGCACACTACCAGAGCACATTGCTCAATGAAGAAGGCGACAACCTCCTGATAATCAGATACACACTATATCTGGAAGGGTGAACTGCTGCTCTGACACTGTTTTCTGATTAGTTCCTTTTGTGCACTGATGCTCTAACCTCTTGTAAAGATTTATTCCATTTATTCTACTCTGCTATATACTTCGCATACTTCTACTCTTTTCTCTATCACTACATATCTCAAATACAAAGGCACATATCATATATATATATATAGATGCTGAATAGGTGCAACCAAAAATTAATATTGTGTCGTCCTAAAACCTAACACACACATTGCTTCCAATATAATTGGCTCAAGCATGTTTACATATAATGATATAATAACATGTTTACAAAAATATTACAATAGGCACATAGCCTTTATAAAATAAAATGATATACGCTAAACAAAAACTTTCCTATCAGCTTCATGCTTTGTTCTGCTCTGTCACTAAACTGCTAGTGTCACTTAGACTTGTTGTAACTTCTTGATATTATCACATCTGATCATGCATTCTTAAACTTAGCATAATAACATATTCAAAAGATTATATCCAAGGGCGCATACCATAACTCAATCATACACACGTGTGTCAATGCTCTAATCATCAGGTACATCATTGTCTGCATTGTCTACCATACTTAGCCGAAATATGAACTTCAAAGCTTGTGTGCTGACTATCAAAACTCCATATGACTTTGTTGTTAGATTAGGTGAAATACTAATCTCCCAAGAACACCTGCATGCATAACCCTGTCACATGGAAGAAGCAAAGCACAGAAGCAAGAAAAATCATGGAGGCCAAAAGGCCAGAGACTGCAAAACCATGTTGCAAGAAAAATAATCTTCTATTAACAATGATGAAAATAATACAATCTGCTTATGAATTACAAAGAGGGAATCCTTATAAAAGGATACCAAAACCCTAAAGGTGAAAACCCTAAAGAATAATGAGATGCCTAAGTCTAACTTAAGTGTAGAGAATAATAGACTAATAATTAAATAAATTAATTATTAGCTATAATATGACTACTCTAACATTTGTTGCCATAATGACAACACAAAAATAGTCATATAATCTCATTAAAGTAAACTTGCCATCAAATTCTTAACCCTTAAAATGGTGTGAGATGTATATAAACCCCCTATCTCTCCTTATTTTGGCATCCATTATCTACTATTAGCATCCACAATCAAGATTTTTAAAAAGTACAACCATTATTGTCAATGAAGATATGAAGTGAAAGAAATTAAATTGAGCAATCAAGAGCCATCAAGTTCAAGCATTCAAGTCTTAATTTTTCTTGTGCAATCAAGGTTTTTTCTTCCATAGATATATCTTATTTCCCCAATTAGAGGCCAAGGAAAGGAGTTTTCTATCAATAAAGTTGATCCACATTAATCTATTTTCATTCAAGTCTTCTATCTCTTCTCCTCAATCAAACATTGTGGTGAGTTACAACATCTGATGTTTTGTCTTTCCTAATTTCCTTTTATGTTTTTGTGTTTAGTCAAAGATATTGTATCAACATATTTGATCACATTCAAAGAAGTATTTTCATCTATAAGGTATGATATGCTTCAGTTTCTATATCTAGCCTCTGCTACATGACAACATGCTTTCCTTTATTTCATTTCATTTCAATGTTAATTCCTAGATAGGGGTTTGACCAAGGAAAACCCCTTTTTCAACCTTCTTCCCTATTTTTCTATGTATAGGAAAAGGTTGCAGAGTTGTTAGATCATATTTGAGTAGAATAGGTACAGTCAAATGATCTGTGAAAAAATTAGATGAAAACAATAGGAACATGTTGCCACTACCATCATGTTAAATGTGCATGTCACTATTTCTATCACATTCTTGTCATTTTGAATTAGATTTCAGCCACATGTCAGATCTATGTCCCGATTCCCGTTCCTGTGAATTACTTCTCACTATCTATCTTCTATAGTATGTTTTTACTAGTTTTTTGGTAACTTTCCTAGCTATTCATCTACATTACATCATTTTATCATTTCTCCTTTTTACCTTCATTCAATCACATTTTTAATGAAGGGATCATTATCCCACTTAGAACTTAAGTCACCTCTTGAGCCTATTGGGGGTATATTCCTTCCTAATGTAAAATTGTACAAAGGGGAGGTGATTTACCTATTTTTCATTGCTTCCCTTTTCCCCTTGTATAGTATCATAATTGCTAATACCATTCTCAAAATGTTATTGTAAGAGAACATGTTTTCCTAGGGAAAGAGAAAGAGCATACACCAATTGGCGAGATAAGAAACCATAATCCAATGACTAGGGAGATGTGTTATACTATGGTTCATGAGAAACCATGAATTCTACTAGCCATTAAGCGTGTTATGTTTGTTGATTCATGTTAGAAGGCATGGATTCTACTCGCTAGCAAGTTTCTTTATGCTAAATGATTCGTGGAAAGAAGGAGAAACATGGATTCCACTAGACAACAAGGTTAATTTATGTTGTATGATCTATGTGAAAGAGGGTCAAATATATCTAGAAATATTTCTTTATTCTATTTTACTCTAGAAAAACCTCTTTCTTGCTAAATAATCTAAAAAACTAACAAAAAAATTACCATACAAAACACTTTTTTTCTAGGAAATCTAAAAAATCAACTATAAAATAGGTGCAACAATGACACCAACACAAGGATTACCAAAAACCCCTTTTTTTACAAGGCAATATAAAAATGCAACTGCACCAAGCAAAAAAAAAGGAATTCTTGAAAAAGGGTTGCACACACTTTCAACATCAAGGAGAAATCATTCATAAAGATATACAAATTTAAGCAAGGAAGAGGTCCTAATCAAGGATTTACATCTCCAAGCAAGGAGAAAGTCCATGTGAGGGAAAAAAAATTCTATGCAAGAAAGGATACCCTTACAAAAGATACAAGTCATTAAAGGGAAAGTGGATCCAGATGGAGGAGGGAAAGGACTAAGTATTATTATTTCCCCCTAGCATGGAGAAGAGAATAAAAAAGCTATTATGTTGTTATTCAAGTAATGATTGCAAATGAGTTTGTATCACTGTGAATGACAAACAGACTTCAAAAAGGTAAGCTAATATTTTCACATAGTAAAGAACAACATAATAAGGCCAAGGAATGATAAGGATTGTATGTATATTTGGATTTAGAAATTGAATGAGGCCAGATGCAATATGAAGAATAGATCTATGATATAAATCTTGAAAAACTCATTAAATTATCTACAATTAGCAAGAGAGTGAAAGTAACTTTGGTGAAAGAGGAAAAATGTATGATCATCACAAGGTTTGAATTGCTTTTTGTATTTTATGAAATGAAAAGTAATTTTTTTTATCATGTTTAAGTTTTTAATATGTTCTCTCTATTAGATTCAAATGAGTGTTCCAATGTACAGGCTTTATCTCATACGGAATAAAAATATTAATCTTTGGCACAAGCTTAGGTAAGAAGGGACAAGTAAATAGTACACCATCTCTAGTACCCAGGTTGAAGGTTCTATAGGGAATTTGATTTTATGTTCCATCTTTCCAAGACCTTGTCCACTATAGTATTGTTTAGAAATGATGCCAAAGACAACCTTGTAATTTATTTGAAAATGTGAAGGAGAAGGAATTTCATCATAAACCTCATTGATTTTGTTGTGTAAACATACTTTGAAGGGCCGAATGGATGAATAGAGGAAGTAGGAGGAATCATTATAAGAGAACACACATCTTTCTTATCATCACTATTCATGTCCACTTGAGAGGTAAGAGTCCTTGTTAGGTTGGAAAGAAGTGTTCTCATCATATAAAGCCCCATTTCTAATCAATTTTATATTAGGTGACATATCATTAATGAAATTCATAACATCATCTTTTATCAACATTTTTTGATGGCTAAGGTAAGCTCTAAGAGAATGAGAAGGTTCTAGGGTGATAGAGGTGTTAATATTTGGATCAACATCTGAAGCATTGTCCCTCTCATGCCAAAGTAACCTTATGAGAGGAGGATTTATCATTAATCCAAAAATTTGTTGGTACTCTGAAAAATACAGATGGTTTTAGCGCTTATAATCAAATTTTTCTCCTAAGACAAAGTTCAGTGCTTCAAAAACCACTGTGAAAAGACCTAAGTTTAAGTGCATACAAAGATGGACCTATTGAATTTCATGGCATAGTGCATGGGACATGTGTTCCTCGCATTTCATTTGGTATTTACAGTTGGTCACAACTTCCAGAATTCAAATCCGATAAGTTTTAGAGATACCCATTTGAGGGGCTTTCTACAAATATGCACTTTGCACCCTGTTCGATTTTAACTAAATGGCCTATTTCAGGGGTTTACATCTGACACCTGGGTGATGGTCATGATGAATGAAGTATTTCATCATGTTTTAGGCATAAGAAATAGGTGCCGCACCAATTTTTAGCCCCCCATGTGCCCGTTTGACATGTTTACCGGAGCCATTCTATTTGCAATTTCTAAGTTTCTCTGAGAGTGCACAGTTCAGTTTTGTGAGTGGCTCACTTTGGGGTCTTGCCATTTGCACCTGGTTCGAGGTCAAACATAATTGATGGTTGTTTCATAATGTAGACATGGAATTGATGCTCCTTGATAAGTTTTAGATCATGACGGATCCGTTTGACCCATTTCCTCAGACAGTTCCAGATGCAACTTCTACTGTTTTACTACCTTTCAGTTCGAGATGTTCTAAGTGGTTGACTTTGGCATTTATTTCTGGATGATTGGTTTATCTTTATGGAATTCTGATTGTAGCCTTATTTTATATGCATAACAAAGATCATATATCCAGGGTTTCAGACCATTAAAATTTCATTTGATCAGATTGCCAGGTCAGATAAAAGGGTGTTCAATAATGATAAAAAGTGCGGATAGCATATCTTTGTAAAGTAGCCATTTTCAAAAATTTGTAGCTTTTTTCCAGATGCTCGTCTCCAGTTGAGGGTTATTTTGTTTTGATCCTTGCATATGAAATTTCTTCTAGATTCAGTGGCTCACCCTCAGTTCGTCATTTGATATTTTTCATCCATCTCTTTCTGGGTCAGTCGGCAGTGATTTTCAGTTTGTGTTTGCCGACAATTCTGAAGGGGCATTTTCAACTTTTAAAATATCCTACCTTGTTCATTTTTTGGTGAATCCCTTTTATGGAGTGCTTTCCTATACTACAAAGTTCGTACTCGCCAACTTTCAGCTTCCAGGGATAAGTTTTCATCAGTGTTTTAATAGTGCGACTGGAGGTGTTTTATTAAGATTTGGCGACTAGAGAAGTTTTAAATTTTGAAGTTTTTAAAGGTTTTTGGTTATCCAGATTGGATCTGGTTGCAGACACCAGTCGTTCTGGATATTTTTTGAGGTCTGGGTGTTTGAATTTGAATTTTTTTTTGGCCGAACCCGTTTGGGGTCCAGCCTGCTTCATTATTTTAAATTAAAATTTTGCCAACTACATAGAGCTGCTGACAAATTGATGGATTGAATGAAGTATCAGTGGATCAAGATAGATTTTATTGATCTCACATCAATGGATATCTTGGGGTTGTTTCTTCTTCAAAAGTATGTTATGTAATCAAAAGCAAGAGAAGCAATGTATTTTAAAAGGGGGGATTTGAATTAGTAAAGAGGATTCAGAACATCAAAGTAAGTATGAGGACAATGGAATTATTTCAAAAAGGGATGTTGATAAAATTCAGATGGGATACCGATTTATCACTTCATAGGAACATCAATATTCAACAAATACGTTGTTATACGTGATCTCTTGAAGCAGATTTTGATATCCAAAAGTTTGTTTTCTCCTTTGCTAACAACCATGTTATTCAAAATTACTGTTGGTTACTCATGTTCTACAAGAAAAACTCTATTGCTTGTGTCTTTTATAGCATACTAACAGGTCCAATAAGTAATGAAGGGTGTTAAAGGGCCAAATTATGGGGGGCATATCCAGTAAATTATTGAATGCACCGAGTTTTAAGTTTTAAGAGTTCACATGAGAGAAGGAGTCGACTGTGTATACCATATAATGGAGAGATGCACATACTTTATGCACACCAAAGAAGAGATGTTGCTCTCATTTCAAGGTTTGCAGGCATTTTGTTGAGAGCTCAACACACTAATTTGTGGGCTGCAGATGTTTTAATAACAAATACTGATGTATGCTGTGAAGGAGGGGCAGTTTTAAGTTTTTAAAACTATTTTTGGATAAGTAGTAGATTATAGGGCTATTGGTACCATATTAATTATTGTGTATACCCCTTTGGAATGAGGCACATATCCTCATCAAAATGCCATGCTCTCCTTGTATGCGCCTACCTTCCTTTAGTGTTGATTGCATGCATTTTTCCATTGAGAGACATGTGAGGGATATGCATTGGGCAATAAGATATCTGCAAGCCTCAAAAGAAATACAAAGGGGGAAGCTGCATGCATGAGGGACTAGCTGGGCACTCCAAAAATATGGAGGAAAAATCGCGTAAGCCTCCATTTTGGTGCTGCATGCATGAGTTTCAGGGCATGTGCATAGTATCTAGGCATAGGTGTTTGAAGGGGCAGGGTTTCTTGGTAGAGTGGAAGAATGGAGAATGGGGCTCACGCACAAGTTGAAGGGATATGCTATGAAAATTTTAGTCCCACATTTGTATTGTGTGGTGGCTAATAGTTATTTAAAAATAACATTACCACAACATATGGTAAAGAAGGAAAGAGGATAAGGGTAGAACCTTTCAAATTTGGTGGGCCCAGCTAGGCACGCACACCAAAAATAAAATTTGAAGCAATATTATAAATGAGAAGGAATTTAATCCCACATGCACGGTATGGAAGGGAATTGAGGAATTTATAAGGTAATAGAATAATGTCTATAGAATAATGTCTAAATATAGACGCCTAGTTGGAGGTTGCTATGCACGTGTGGATCGAGGTGACAGTTGGATAGTGACTTGGCAGTTATCGGGCCCCATATGCGAGGTAGAGTATTTTGATGAAACATGTGTTGATAAGCAGGTCAGGGCATCGAGATGCGTGCCCAACATCTGATGGTCATCACTTTAGTGCTAAGATAAAGATGCCCGAAGTTTACACTTGCGCTTCAACAACATGGTGACACCTATTAGTTTGGTATGTGGCAGGATGGTGCATTAAGACACCCAAATGGATCAGCGAGCTCAGTGAGAATGTGACACCTGGCGGAGGATGGTGACAAGGCGACGATGAAGAAGAACTTGAACAGTTGGTCGGTCACCTCGAGATGCATGCCGATCTGATGGTGGTCACTAGTGCTTCAGTGATGTGATGACATGTGTCCCAAGGTGAGCTGGAAGATAGATGCTTAGTAAGCGGTACAGGCGAATCGGAGAGCATCATGTGGTAGAGGGTGTGCTGACAGCTCTGATAGGGTGATGATGTGGATCATCAAACAAATGAGATCATGCCATGTGGCACATGGAGCCAGAGTGAAATTTCAAATTTCAAATGTTTGTGAAAGATTAAATCCGAATTTATATAGTCAGCACTATATAAATAAGTCAAAAAATTAAATGATGGAGGCTGTTTATAAAAAAATGTCTGTGGGACTCATTTTTTACCCAAATATACAAGTATTATATGTTTTCAGAATTAGCGCGAAACAAGGAATCCAATGGCAATGTTAAAAATTAGATTTGACCAAGTTGGTAAGAGCAACAATGGACTATGTATTCCGAGATCAAATTTAGGTAAGGATGCAAATATTTTGTAAGAGATATGTTCTGGAATGAAATGAAATCAGATTTATCTGAGATATTTTTGTTAGTCTTAGGGTTGATTGCGTTTCCCTAAAATGCCCTAAATGGTCCTTAGCTTGTTGCAATCCTATATATGGATTTCCAAGACCATTTATAGAGGCTGCTGGTTTCTTTGTTCACAAGGTTACATCTTGAACCTTCAATCAAGGAATAGGACATGTTCAGTCCATTTTGTATCAGGATAAAGTAGAAAGTTGCAAATCATTTGCATATTGTGTCAAGTGGCTTTGAATCTTCAAGCAAGGTGTATGCAGAGGCTTAAATCCTCAATCTTAATTCAAGTTTTCAGCTCCATTTCTCTCCATCTATGTCAAGTTTTATGGGTTTTGAATGTTCTGATTCTTTGTATGGAGTTTATCTATGCATGTGTTATTTGTCTTTAGTTCTAGTTTTAATCAGATTAAAATATGCTCTAGATGATACACAAATTCATGAGGTTTACATAGGGATTTCTATAAGCAGTATGGTTCTGGGTATTTGTATTTATGACTCAGGTTTGTGGTGAAGTAATAGTAATCAGTGTCTGTATTCTGCAGTGCACTAGATGATTTGCCCAATGGATAAGGCATTGATCTGAAACAAGTAAACTCTATGCTAATACATTCTGATTGGGATGTGTTATATTCTACAAAAGTTAAATCAAATCCTTTCTATTCTTTCAGTTTTATGTATTTAGGCCTTAGTTATTTCATAGCAATGGAGAGTCAATGAATGACTGGTTATCATTTAGTACTTTCTTGCTATTATCTGCTTTGTTTAATCTAGTCTTGTTGTTGTAAAGAAGTGTTCTATTATACTAGATTAGGTGCACTTGCCTTGGTTCTGCAGAGCCAGAAGTGAAGAGGACAGTCTTGTCCCTATAGTTGGTCCAATTGCCTATAGATTTCTCACATTTGGAACTAACCCCTCCTTAATATCAGTCATATGTATATTTGCATCTCGTGGAGTGTAAAATCCTACCCAGGAACCAACAAAATCTTCATATGGACATTATAAAAATCATTAATAGGAGCGTAAAATCTTTCCTCATGATTAAGGGATACTCTAGGAGAGGTAAAAGAATTATTTATTTCAATATCATTCCTAAGAGGATTATCAAAAGTACCACTTGAAACATTTACCAAATCTTCAACGCAGTTCAAGAAATCAATGAACATGTTTAAGAATATAATCATATAGAAACATAAAGTGAAACCTTTATTATTAAATACATAAAAATATAATTGATCAATGCAAGCAACATGAAGTGAAAGATGCCACCATTTAACAAATAATTATGATTTTATACAAACAATAAAATTGTATTCATATTTTAAATTGAAAAATAATAATATTTTGTAAATTCCATAGTAAAAAACCAATTTTGAGAACTCACAATTAGAAATATGCCATATTAACACATCAGGTTCCCCAAAATATGAGTTTTGGTGAACTAACTCTCAAAATACATGTAATATAAGTGCATAATGATAAATTTAAGAAATGATTGAAATTATAAGTCAATTAAATGAATACAAATCAGATTTGAAAATGAAAATTGGAAGGTAATGCAAGTATAAGACACAATCAAGCTCACCAAAATTGTGGGGTAAGGAATAGGGATCTACTAGTCTAAACTAGGAATCAAACCTATTCACATCAGTGCACATTGAAGAATAATTAAATAGGTCCAACTCCAACCTATTATAAAGAGATGGAGTCAAATGGTTGATATTTTTATTCTTTTCTCGTGTGATTCATATTTGAATTCAATTGATTAGAATAGATAACAAATTATGTATTCTTTACTATCAATTCTTTTATCTCACCTTCATGGAATTCCACATGACCACTATTCTTGAAGGTATTTCATCCAAAATTTTTGATGTATTGATACACTTAGAATTCCTTTGAGGAGTTGGTGAAATAAATGACACATGCCTATTGAAAATTAATATCTTGTGGAATTTTTTTTTAATTCCCCACCAAGGAACCCGAGAGGAAACACTATTCTAACACCAAAATAGATGTAATGTTTTTTTTTAATAGAAATGCAAACTCTCTAAAAATAATTTCATTATTAACTTGACATTATTACCTTATTCATTCACCAAATACTTAAGTTGAAAGTATAGTTAACAATGCATTTCCCAAAAGAACATTTCATGAATGCAATCCCTAACATTTATACTAGAAGCAACAACTAAAAAATAACTAAATACTCATCATATATAACTAAATGCAATATAATAAATATGTAACATATCATCTATTAGATAAGCTCCATCACATGTGTTCCTAAGTTATTCCTTTATTCAAAATCATTTAAGACAATCACTCTATCCATTACTAACACAATCATTTCCCTTTAATCAATAAAATTAATTCTAATATACATAACTTACTTTCTTTTTATCTTTAATTACCTTATTAAGATTACATTCAAGAGTAACCTTTCATACCATCAGCCTCATACACACTAACCCGATGGATGTCTTGTTGTAGAGTCCAAGATTTGCCTAGATGACTTTTGTGTGAGTAGGGTTCCTAGGTGCCCTAGGTGAGTGGCTCACCGCAGGATTCAGGATGAGGAAGTCAGAAGGATAACCTTTGGGCGTGTTTGGAAAAGAAAACCTAACATGATTCAATCTGGATGAGAATGGGTAAGGGATTAATTAAACTTTTAAAAATATTAAAGATTGGATAATGGCCGCATAGGTCCTATTGGAATACTAGGGTCATTGTAGCTACTGGGGCAGGCCGCATGAGGGCATCAGGGTACATGACTACTAGGAATGATCCCAACATGTAGGACTATGTGATGACACTCACCTAGTCAGTGTCCTAGGGAACTCCTCTCTTGTGCTTTTGTTTTTTGTTGCTTTGTTGCTTCTTGTTTCTAGTTTGGGTGGTTATCCCTCAACCTTAAACTGTCCTAGTTTCCCTATGTGAATGATGGTTCTATCTCCTAGCACAGAGGAGTGGACCTTTGTGGATCCACATGAATGGGTGGCATTATATCAAGGCATTGTTCATGGTTTCATAGATGACTTACATTCAATCCCTGCCTGAAGGTGTTGAAGATCATTTCATTATATCTTGTATTTCAAAATGTTGTATTACAAAAGTGACGATTCTATGTAGCTTCCAAAATAATGATATCCTATGTACTGATTGTGTGAGCTCTTGAAGGAGACTCGAGACTCTATGTGATTTGTAAAGATATGAAAAAGGGTATCTCTAGGAGAAAGGAAAGGGTTAAAAATATTATCTTTAAAGATGTTTTGCAAAAAAATTTCTTGTAAGTCCTATTTGATGTTCAATCTGAAAAAATGTATGTTATAAATTCTTCAAGTATGATCCACGATTTATATGCTTGAATAATGTAGAAAGTTCATGGTCTAATATTAAGTAAGTGTGAAAGTCGATAAAGGAAATAACAGTTGCTTAATATGAATGTTAATCTATAAAGAAATAAGTTCAAGATCCACACATATACTTTTAGGAAAAGTGGATAATCAAATACTTGGTCATAAGATGTGAATTAAAAGTTTAAACTTTGTTGTAAACAATTCACCTATATGTGATGCATAGATATATACTCATGTTGAAGATGATGGTAACTAACATTCATAATAGGATAAGATGAATGGGTACAAGTAAACCATGTAACTTGATACTTATGACATAAGTAACTTATGTAACTCTAAATTGATGGTTTTCATGTATGTATCTAATCAAGTTGCAAATCATTGGATAAATTATGAAAATAACGTTGGTAACAATGCTAGGGTTCCTAGCCTTAGCCTTAGCCTTGGTATTAACATTGGTATTAGCCTTAGCCTTCTGGGTTCCTTGGTAGGGTGTTATAGTAACCTTCGCGAGGGACGGACATTGACCATAGCCATGATTCCTATCAACATCAGACTTAGTCACTGCTTGGAAGATTGTATCAAATCCTTCAATAATGAAAACACATAAATAACTCTTGTAACCGAATAGCCTATCGAACCAATGTTATTACAACATTAATAAATTAATGACTTTTAAAAAAAATAAATTAGTATGTTTTTACCTAAATTCCACATGAACTCTAGCAAAATCCTCCTGATTTGCCCTCGTTGAATATCTCCATCTGAAAATATAATATATAACATCATAAGTATAATCTCCTACGTGACTTTAACTATATTTCACTCAGTTTAAATTTTATTTCACTCCCTAATACAAACCCTAAATCATCCCACTTTCTTGTTAAAATAACATGTCTGCTTTGCATATTAATGTTTGGACAAATAATTCCCATCAACTTTTACCCAAATATTTTGCCTTTGGTAGAATAATTTAAACATATTGTCTCTGAAGTCATAATTTCAAACCCCGTGAAATAATTTTCACTTTTGTAAAATATTCATTTGTGTCCCTTTTAGCATTTGTAACAAAAATAACTCACCTTCTATTGGGGAGACTATGCAGTTCGAGGAGACATTTTGATTTTTCCCCGATGCTTATTGTCTTGCGGATATGCGTTATCAAATCCATTTCGCGTATAATGTTTTTAGGGTTCCCGTTTCATGTCTGCTATTTATTTTGTTTGAAAGTTCGTAACACCTTTTATTAGTTCCTGCCGTAGGCAGGTAAACTTAAGGAACTGTTTAGTTCCAAATTTTTTATTTGACTAACTTGACCAACCAATTAGAATACAGTATTAAATTCTATTGAACTTAAACTTTATAGTTGATTATTAATATTTATTTTTTATAATTAAAAAACATGATTTTTCTTATTTTTCATTGGTGAGAGCAATGAGAAAAATCAAATTTTCTAAAGAAAAATACAAAAATTGTAACATCATAACAATAAAAAAAATTCTAAAACCTTTATACAGAAAGTTCTAAAAGTTCTCAAGTTCTTTCTGAAGACAATGTTCTTCAGTGCTTCTTCCAGGTATGCCAGTGCTTCGCATTCCGCTGTCGTCTATGCTCAGCAAGCACACTTTGCCTCGGCTCGACGACGACGCCATTGGATTTTCAAGAATTCATGAGCCCACATATAAACTACATTTTTTGAAACACCTAATTCCTGCTAATGTTAATGTTTTCAGTTCTTACTAAGAAGATGAATTTGTATTTTCACAATTATTTTTTCTCTAAAATCTTAATCTTGCCTTGCTCATACAATATTTTGGGCCATTTTCATTTTCTTGTATTTTAGGTATTTTGTTCTAAACTTGCAGAAATTGAAGAAAGAAAGTTTTCAGGCTCAAAGTGCTTGAGTAATTTTCGCATTTGATATTTAGACATGTGGGCAGCATTTGGCCAAAACCATCTAAGAACGTTTGACTCTTCCAATGCGGATCCCTAAACCCATGTATTATCCAGGCTAAGATGCCCATTGTTTGAAATTTAACAAAATCAAAACCAGGGAAGCTGACCAATTCCATGTGTGCTCAACCCACTGTTATAGATGTGTTCTAACCAGGAAACCATTGCCTTTATAAGGCTGGACGTGTTTCACAAAACTCAATTCAGTTTCGTATTCATTAGCTTTGTGCAAAAGAGATCGAACAACAACAAAAATGCAAAGCGCTACTGCATGCCAGATTATTACATGCAAAGGTAAGTTTGAAAGCTCCTCTTTCCATTCCATCTTGTCAAATTTTTTGTTGCCAATTCAGTAAAATGGAAGATAACCATGTCAATGAGTATTGGGGATTTTTGTAGGTTGATGTCATTGTCAATTTGATTTGAATGCCAAATCTTTTATCTTTTTTAAACAAATCAATTTTGGTTTGTGAGCAGCTGTCGTGGCATGGGCAACAGGGGAGCCTCTAAAGATTGAAGAAGTGAAAGTCGCACCTCCGCAGACAATGGAAGTCCAGATTAAGATCTGTTACACTTCCTTGTGTCGCACAGATCTTTTTTTCTGGCAAGCAAAGGTCAGTGCCTCCATTAACTTTGAAGAAGCTCAGAATTTCTTCTTTCTAAATCTAACTGCTGCTCTTTCTCCATTGCAGGGTCAGACTCCTATTTTCCCACACATATTTGGACATGAAGCGGCAGGGTAAATTCCCTTCCCCTTTTATTAAATCTATTCTAGAACAAACTAGATTACTACATCTCAATCAATTTCATAAAAATGGAGCGAGTAGATTAACTTATCTTACCAATTTTTAAACCCTAATGTCAAGTAGGGTTCCATTATATGTGTAATTGGGGCTGATTCAGATCACAAGGACTTCAATCACGCCTGTTTACATACTTTTTCATTGAAAATATAATTTATCAGTGTGTACTAATATATAGTGGTGAATGCAAAGTGGTAGAAAGTGTGGCAGAAGGGGTGACTGATATGAAGGAGGGAGACCATGTTCTACCTGTATTTACAGGGGAATGTGGAGATTGCAGGCACTGCAAATCAGAAGAAAGCAATATCTGTAATCTGCTAAGGATAAAAACAGACAGAGGGGTTATAATTAGTGATGGCAAGTCAAGGTTCTCCATCAGGGGACAACCCATTTATCACTTCCTGGGGACATCCACATTTAGTGAATACATCGTTGCACATGTTGGTTGTGTTGCCAAGATAAATCCTGCAGCTCCTTTGAGCAAAACCTGTATTCTCAGCTGCGGTGTCTCCACAGGTCAGTTAAAATTATTAATCAAATGATATCATAACATTTGTGGATGTTGTTCCATGTTTATTATGGATTGTACTTGAATTAGGTAGGAATGACAGGAGGGCATGAAAGACATAGAAGGACTACTATTAGTTTCGGAAAGAAATAAAAAATAATTTATCTTCAAACTATTTTTAACAATGAAGATGATTACCTCAACAACAAAGATATAAACAACTTGTTTTGTTGGTGCACATGCAGCCATAAAACATTGGCATTGCCCATCTTTCTACCCAAGGAGATAATAGCAGATTATCTGTGTATTCTAAGAATTAGCTCCCATGTCTAGTCTAACGTGGGAGGTATATGAGACATCTATTATTTCTTTTGCAGTCAACTATGTAAATTTGGAAGACATGCAGTTGAAAACGTGGAAAGCTGCATGTGTTTGAATACTGTTTAGTCCTTACATTGAAAGCTTCATGTGTTTGAGTATTGTGAAATGTTTCTTATTAACTCAACTTTTTAAAGATGTGGTATTGTTTACAGGGTTTGTCAGCTTTGAGAATAGAAATTTGTGACATATTTAATCATTAGTTTTACAATAGGTTGAGGGCTACAGTCTCATGATGAGAACCACCAGAAACATTTGATAGGAGGACAAAAGAAAAATCCTGTAACTATTCTTATTGGTTTCGTCCCTTGTAAACTTAGAAATTAGACTAATGAACAAAAGAAATCTTTACAATACTAAGCTTGGCAAATGTTGCTAATGATAGTGTGTGATATTTCTAGTTTGCTAAGATGTATCCTAAAGTATTAATATATAAAATTCAAAATAAGCTTATTAGGAATAAGTAAATTTATTTATTTTCCTAATGGTGCACAAATTTATCTTATAAGAGAGTGAAATTGTAGGGAAAAATTTTTATAATGAGAATGAAAATGAGATTGGTAGAAATTTTAAATCTATAATATGTCTATAGTGGAGTTTGAATGTCATTTGAGACATAATATGTCTATAGTGGAGTTTGAATGTCATTTGAGACATGGATTTTAGACATTCTAAAAAGCTTTGATAGGTTTACATGAAATTATAATTTTAAATGAGTCAATGATTCTTTTAATTTGATTGAGTTGTATTTTACCAATTGTCTTTAAATCTTAAATTCTTTTAATTTGATTGAATTTTATTTAATCAATAGTCTTAAATTCTTTTGTTCTCTTCTTTTGAACAAATCCATATCTATTTCAAATTCAAAATTAACTTTGTAAATTGAAATGATTTGAAATTTTTTATAGAATGTGTACATATATTTGTTAAAGAAATTTAAAAAGCACTTTTTAAAGTAATTCTGAAAGCCCATGTTTTAAAATAATTTTAACAACATATATTTTTTAAAATTAATTGTAACAGCTTATATCATTTGAATTGAAAAAGAAGCTCATGTTTTAAAATAATTTTAACAACATATATATTTTTTAATTAATTGTAAAAGCTTATATCATTTGAATTGAAAAAGAAGCTTGTATTTTTATTTTTCATATTTTAGTTGATGTAAATTTTTATTTGCAGTATTAATTAATTAATTTATTTACACAATATAATAGTATTTTATTTCTAATTTAATTTATGCATGCAATATAATCACAACAAAAAGGTTGATTAATATAAAAGTATTTTTGATTTATAACAATGTAAGAGTTAACATTTTAGCATTAAGATTTCTAATATTTTAGTTTTATTTTTACATATTTTATCTCAAACAAATTCAATTTTCTATTTTCATATATTTTAAAAAATTGAATTGTACTAAATATTGAGATTTGAAAGCTTCAATTATTTTAATTTTATAATAAAATAAATAGGAGCCTGTATATGTTCAAATATGGTACCTCATATATTAACAATTTTAGGCACTTTAGTGTGCGTTGAAACATTTGTTCAGATCTCATTTGCCTCCATGCCCCATTCCAACAGAATTCAAAAGTAGTTAGATTTTAAAAAGTAATTGCCATGGATAATACCAAAATTGAAAGTTCACTAAAAGTTTTCAATTTTTTTGATTTTTCGCATTGTTCTATTTTTATTTTACACTTATTTTAGCAGTGTAATTATTTATATAAATTTTAAAATTCCATATTTCTTTTTAGATCATAGTACCAATTTCTCTCTTTCCCTCTCCAACCCAAACCAAATTGTACCTATAGTGTACAAACTAGGTTTAATGTTCTTGTTCAAATTTACATACAAATTTTAATTTAAAACCAAAATGCGCCATTCAATATGACTATATGACTTCCACAACTCAGGGGCAACGAATTTGTTCACTCTACCTTCACAACATTCTCATTTCACCATATCCTACCCCAAAAACCATTGCGCTATAAACAGGAACTTTGACGCTTGCGTCCCTTGTTAAATCAAACTTCGGCACATTTCCAGGAGAAACCATTTCACTGATCTCCTCCGTTAAACACAAAACGTGCCTCTCTTGTGTATCCATATTTTGCATATTGCATGTCCGTGTATGAGAAGGAAGGAAGCAGCGTGGATTGGCCTGCACTTGCCAATCGTATTTCTCAAAAGTTTTGAAGCCTTTATACCAAGCTCATTGTGTATAAATTCTCAAACTTATTCAATTATTATAATCCATGAAATTACGTTTCTGTGTAGCGTTCGTCACACATTTTAGATATATTGTCACATTTTTTTTTGACACGGGCTAAGTTTCTTACAAAAATGTACTAAAGATTAAAAAAAAGTCGATTTTTTTTTCAGATTTGTGAAAAATATTAATTTTTAATTTTTATTTTTTTAATGGTTTTCGACTACAAAATATGCAGATCATGAAAAATAGATGTGAAAAATTTTGCAAAAAATTATTATGTTTTCTGGTTTTTGAAATTTAGTCAATAGTACATTTTGCAGTTCAATGTCTGCCAACCAATCTACCTTTCATTTATCTATGGATGTTCATTCTCCTCTTTGAATATTGGTGGCCCATGATATATATTAATGACAAATATTTCTATTTTGTTTATTATACAATTTATTAATTTACAGTAATTTTAGAATAGAATCTATGAATTTTAGAAATTTGTTTTACCAATTTAAAATATTAGTATGTAATATATAGACTTAGAAAATTTCTTAATTAATTTGACATATATTACTAATTTATAATTTTTTTCTAATTTTATATTATTTTATTACAAATATAAATATCTATATAATTTATTATATATTATTTTTATTGATTTAAAATCTTTTCAAAATAAAATATATGAGTTTAAAAACTTGTTGAGAACATTTGAGATTTTTATAAATATTAGTAATTTATATATTATATTAACAAAATATTTAAATTTAAAAGAATTATTAGACTATTCTTAAATTAGAAAAAAATTCACAATCAATATACATCTCAAAACATAAAATGAAAGACATTAAAATGACTAAACTGTCATAAAGAATTGATATGACAAGTAAGACGATCGTCAAATTCCACACTTGTTCATGGGTTATTAGTAATCATAATATCTGATAAAATTTTCTTATGCTGCAAATTGGGGCAAGTCATCTCATGGAGAGACATTACAGTTTGGTGAGACATTTTAATGTCTTCCCAGTGATTATTGTCTCCTTGAAGCATCAATATTCTCTTCCTCAAAACCATGGAGTAAATAATTGAATCCTTGGCATATTTATTTCCAGTGAAATAAAGAAAAAATTCTCTTTTTTATATTGTCAATTTTAATGAAAGTAATGAATTTGAATCACCTTAAGATGATTTAAATCAAACTTTTCTTTTACTCATATGTCGTGTATAACATCTTCATCCAAGAGACAACCTTTATAGACGAGATCTTTTATTTATTTCCCCGATCAAGATAGTCACCCTGATGTGCCCATTGCATTGCCGGGTCCCACACATAATGAGTTCACTTTCAAATGTGTCTCACAAATTTGCTAACTTAATAATCCTCATCCTTCATATGTTCATCGAAGAGACTTACACTATCGGGGACTATATTGTCTTTCTTCTCGATCTTGAGCCTCTCATCGATATGCACATATGATTTCTATTAAAACATCTCCTTTAGGGCCCGTTTGGACCACGACATATCAGCCGATATACCAGAATTTCGTATGCCGAAGACGGTATCCATTGTTTGTGGTCGATAGCAAAGGATAGAATTGGAATTTTGATATTCCAATTTTACCAAAAAAATGGGCATATGGTCTTCCACTTGAAAAGATGGAATTGGAATTAGAGGCTCATATTCCCATTTCGTATGCCAATTCCCATTTCGTATGCCAATTTTATTATGTCTGTCGGGTCCGCCTGCATTAATAATGTTTGACGTCTGCAATTTATGAATCTTGGGTTACATGATCTCATCTGTATTCTTCATTGAAGAGGAGGGTTTTGAGAGTTTAGTGGTTCCAATCCCGCAAGGATGTGGTGAAGGGTTGCACAAAAAATTTCTTCTTCTTATGCAGTTTCAAGCAAACGATCATATCAAAATGGATTGATTTTTTCTAGATCGACATCTTTAGATGCCTCGTCGGTACGCGCATGTTAGCCCTCGTTTATTATTTTTGCTGCACTTTTGAAATGTGTATGCTAAGGATGTTAATCTTTGTACAGGTAGGGGGTGTTCTTCTTACACGATCATTGATCATACGTACGATGCTATTTTTGGTTTGATTGTAATGATTTGCAAATCAAAAAGTGGCTAAATCATTTCTGGTCTGATTGTAAGATCAAACAGGTCATCCCATTTAGCGTGAGATTCGCTGGTTGGCAAGCTTGGATTGTATGAGAGGTAGCGCACGTCACAGTCATCTTTGAGTCCTGAGAAAAATCATCTCAGTTTACCAAACAGGTCATTCCATTTTGTGGATATCATTTTTAGAATTTGTATCTTCCATAATTTCAAAATCTTCCAGAATTGACTATATCCGGCATTTGGTATGCCGTGGTCCAAACGGGCCCTTAGTGGCCACACAAAACCAAAAGTGGGGGCTACCATACTTAATTTATATCCATTGAAAAGATTTATTTTAAATGGTTTTAATGATCCATCCACCTTGCATTATTGTCAATGTGGACCCAAATTTATTTTATTTATGTTTGTGAATAACTGGCTATTAAATCTCTTCCAATTGACATTGAGAATGATCCAGAACAAGTTTTGGGCCAAAAATGAGTATTTAACATATTCACATATTTTGTTTTAAACTCCTTTATGAGTGATAAAATATAGTCTGTTGCATCTAAAATCATCCTAGAAAAAATATCATATCTCATCCTCAAACCATGGGGATTGGTAGGCGTGTAGACACCTAGCCAAAGAATGTATTGCATCAAATGGCTCTGAGAAATTCATCTAGGGGTGCAAAATATTCACTGCCAAAGATAGCCTCTGACTATTTTCTAAAAACTTTACTGATAAACCCTTATAAATTACTTTTACCTTTGATCTTGAAAACATATCAAATTGACTGATGAAGTTCTGCAATCTGGCACAATGGTAGATGGACATATAGAGAATTTCTAGGATCAATCCATTTGAATTGAAAATTATTCAATCATGAAAAATTAAAAATAGGCATTTTGATTTTAACACTATGCAAATAACATATTTGTATAAATTGTATTTACTTTTGGTTTGGAAAAAATATCAAGTGGACTACTCAAACAAGGAAGATTTATAGAGTAGTTCCTCGTTGTATAGGCAATCACAAGGATGAAATGATTTGGTATGGAAGTGACATGAGCATAAAATATCAACTCTTATAGAACCATTTTGATAAAATTTATAGTATGTAAGCAACAAACTTAATAAACTGCAAATGGATTGGGCTTTGGGAAAAATACCAAACTAGGTCATAGGATCTTGAAAATGGGCAATGGGGTTACATTATAATAAGGAAAAATTGGAGGAATAGTTGGTGTGGCATGAAAATCACAGGGCATTAAGATATTGACCGTGAAAAATGGATACTCGAAAGACTTTAAAAATGTGAACTACAAAGTTGTTATAGAATCCTAAACATTGACACTTGATAGATATATAAAATTTGACTACAAGGGGCTAAATATTGATTCACATGCTTATTTATTAGAAGAAAATGTGATTTCAAGGTAAATTCACTTATCAGGTTGACTATTCATAATGGTGTTGTTTGGGGATTTCATTGGTTTTTCATTTTCAGGGAACGCTAAAAAAATTAGGGTCCAACATACCTAATCCTCCACTTCATTCCACTTTCCTATTCACCTCTTTTTGTTATAATTCTTAACCATGTGAACTATTTCAATTTAGGACACATGCACGTCATGAAAACATCAGCATAGGGCTCTCTCATCTCATGAATCTAGAGATCAAAGATGGTCATTGGAGTATTACACTTGTTGTCCCTAGTAGTGTAATGTCTCCTTCGGTATGCCGCCAATGTAGATAATCCTTTGGGCTCCTTAAAGCCTCCCTTTTCCCTCTATTTTTAGCCTTTTGAGTCATTCAAGTTACTTCTTTACTACTTCTTGGTTATTTTCACAAGTTTTGGAGCTATCTCTACAACTTATTGATTTTTTGGATAGTTTTCATATCTCTTTGGTCACCTTGCATCATTTATCTACCACCTTTTATTGTATGTTAGTTCATATTAACCTTCATCATAGAAAGTTTTGACTTCTTGGCTTTGAAGGGGAGTCATCTTTCACCTTGCACTCACTCACTTTGGTTTGAACAAGTATATCTTAGTATGATCTTTATCATTTAGATTTCTATATCCATTATTGTTTATCAGTTAATATATTATCTATTGTATCTTTATTGGCTATCTATGGAGGTGAAAACACCAAAATCGTGGGGGTCCAACAATGATAGGCCTCTAAAACAAATAGCCACAACATTTTTCTCATCATGTGCACAAGTTTGAGGAGCAGATTTCCATGTACTATCAAGAGTTTACTTTAAAGGACTATGAGGTCCTCTTTCTCACCTTTCACCTTTAGATGGTTTCTTTTTAGTTTATTTGTATTCTTTATTAGCCCCATGTAGTTTATAGTTTATTTTATTTCATTAATTAGTATCCATGTACCTTTCTAGTATAGGACATATGCACACCTCACTATTGTCCTTTATCCACACTATAGTCATTGACTTGTTTAGAAATCCAAGATAGAGAACTCATAAAGCCTACTAGTTCATCTCAGTTGTTTTCTCTTTCTATTTTTATGGTTTAAATATTTATAACATTTTATATTATGGAGATATCTTAATATTTTATTATTATTTCATTATAGTTGGGTTCATTTCTCTTAAGCTTAACTAAATCTCTATATCTCACCAAAGCACTAGTATAAGTGAGGTGACATGGGGTCATTTGTCCCTTGGGTTTCCATGGATCTCAATGGTGGTAAATTCTATTCTCCATATTTTGGTTAAGTGAATGTGAACACAAAATTTATCTTTGGTTATTTTCAAGAGATTATTAGAGCATTGTGATGCTCTTACATGAGCTTCACGACCCAAACCACTTTGATAATCATCATATTAATGAGATCCTTAAGACCAAACATTCTCATTTACTAGTTTAATCCTACTAGGCCAAGCTTGATATTTATGGTAAATGTAGATCTAATGATCCTTTTGTGTCCTTAGTGACAATATTGGAAATTAACACTTTACCAATATCTAAATCTAATTTTTAAAACACAACTTTGATGAATTGTCCTCCCAAGTCTCCTCCCACTATAGACTATGAATCTAGTTGAGTAGCCTCACTCAATCAAATTCAATCTCTCAAGGAGAACTTGAGGGATTTTGAGGGATTTCTCATTATAGAAATTTTTTTCCTTGGGGTTGGCTCTACCATTAGCAATTTGAGAGAAACACCTATTTTGGATAGAAAAGGCCTTGCGGAGTTGATCCAAAACTACTTTGTATCATGGTACCTCATGTATCTTCCACTTTTAAAAATCCATAGCACACTCAATCCAATGCTACTAGTTCATAGATTGGTGTCACTATGCATGGTGTATGATTTCACAGGGTAAAAATAAGTACTAATTTTGATCACCTATCTAGAGGTACCATTCGTAGCATCATTATGGGTAAGGTTCCCTTTGGGTATTCCATATACACCCCCTAGCACTAGATCTAGTATTGGTAGTTGTGTTATTGCTAGTATTACTACTAGTCCTTGGTCGATGCTATTGATCCATAGTAGGGATAGAGCTAGGACAAGAATTCATCAAGGGTTATGTTGAACACTAGAATGTGAACCAAATACAATTGATATTTTTAAACTCAAAGGAAAATAACAAGATTTTTTCAAGGATCATTAGGATCCACAATCCCAAAAAAATATTTTCCTAGACTCATAAGACTATGCTAATTAGGGGGAAGAACAGGTCTTAAAGTCCTTCCCACCATAATCCTTGAAGCAATCTGGGATATGAAGCTCATATAAGAGTTCCACAATAGTTCAACAACCACACAAATGAACAAGAAAGAGGTAAATTGGTAGAGATTTTTTGTATGCTTTAATATTAAAGAAAAAATTTCACAAGCTTGCACAAGTTTGGACTAAAGGAAAATTCACATTGGGTTCACCAAAATGTAGAGTATAAATATTGAACCACTGTAAAAGGTGGTCAGGAAGCCTGAGGACTCAATATCCTGCTTTTCACTCTACTTTTTTTTTAAGTTCCTCAAAATCTAAGTTTGCTAATTTGGATAGACAAATGTGTGTGTAATTGGCACATTATAGTAAATAAAGGTGTTTAGATTATAAATAAAAATACATAGGTCATAAGAGATCCCTGGTCAAATCCATACACTCTTTTCCTAGGATGCACACACTAGGCATGAACAACATTGTGATGTGAAAATGCCCCATATAGACATAGTACAAAATATGTACCAAAAAGATATCAAATAAAAGATTTTATTATGTTTAACAAATATAGTTAAACTAGAATAAATGCAAGAATGTGAAGCGGTTGAAAGGGAAAAAGAAAAGGAATGAATACTCATAAGGGCCCAATGAATGAAGCCTCTAGCACACTTGAGTTCTCCTTTGTTGGACTTGCACATATAAGACTAAGGAAAAAAAATTGGGGTGACTGTGATAAAAAAATATTCATTGTCAAACCCCCACTTTGGCATTTCCACCTCTATAGATAGCCTCAATGAATTGATAAAACAATAATGAATTATTAGTAAAGAAAATTCAAGAGAGCTATGCTATTGTCAAAAACCAATGATAAACTAAGAGGAAGGAACTCCCCTTCTACATCATAAAACAAAGGTTTTCTAGAGTGAGGAAATAATGTGGACCTTACAAGAATTATTTTTTGACACAAACGATAATGGTGGTGAGAAATAAATGAATGAAAGAAGTAGTGGAAGATAAAGAAAAATAATCATGAGAAATAAAAATGACCAAGAGACAAGAAGAGTAGCAAGATGCATAGATTAAGATATCCAGTCCAAAATGAAGCAAGAAATGAGAAGATAAAGAGAGTTTCATCCCAAAGTTGGTAGGCACAAAGAGAGATTTGTGAGATGAACATACACCACATGGACATCTCAATGCCATGAAAATTTCTATGAACATCGAAACTAAAGTTATTAGGAAGACATGTGGTGGAAGGTGGAAGAGAAGGTTGAGTAAGTTGATGAAGTGGATTCTCAATCATTTTCCTTGATTTGACCAAAGTAAAGGCCTTATGTGACATGAACTTGTAGTGAGTGAAATTTACAATGTTACACATATTGATATAGGTTATGTGTAAAGACTAGTCTTGTACTTAATTAAACTTGTATGAAAATTATGGAAGTGAAAATTATTTTAAAAATATAATACCCCTCTAACCCTGAAATGACTTTGTTGTTATTTGTTGGAGTTTATGAAATAATGTAGGATCCTCTATGTTTCTCTCACTTATAATGTAAGTATGATTATGCATTAGGTGCTAGTATGGAGATACTTGTCTAATATATTTTATTAGCTTATTTTCCATGACTTCATAATCTAGTACTCGATAATGATAGACATATCGATGTGATTAGGTATATTGATTATAGTTACCTAGAGGATTTTTTAGTGGTGAATTACAAGGGTCGGTTGTGTTGGGAAATTAGCAAATAGTATCATTATGAGAAGTGGTCAGATCACCTTGTTTTCATGCAATATTTATCCCATGTCCAGTTTATTTGCCACCTTTTGGTTGAAATGGTCATACTATGAATTTTTTTTTATGCCACCAACTCATACATGGTTTGAATATTTCTTAGTCATAATTTCACCCAGAATTTTTAGAAAAATGTAAGAAATCACTGATGGAAACACCTGCATTCACTATTATTGACACAATTTTTAAATTTGGAGGGGTCATATCGACAATAATATTAATTATTTTGTTCATTGGGAAAAACCCAATTTACCCCCACTACTATTGAACAGTAATACCAACTCCATATTCACCTTCAAATTTAAAACTGCACCACCATAATCCTCCCCAAATTCACTAAATTTATATCTTCCAATTGTAGAATGACGTGTATTTTTCTAAATTATGTTTGATATAAATACATGAGAAGGTGAGATTTTATAGTTTACACCTTGTTCAGATTGGTATGCACTTCCAGAGGCTCTAGAAACAAGTTGTCGAGGAATTCTTTAGATGCTGAGTTGCTTATGGACCCTATCACTATAAAAGCTTAATGGTAAGTGACAAAGGATATAAAATAGATGTTAGTATTTTCCATTTTGAGTTGTTAGTGCTTGTCATTTTGATTTTAGAATTTTCTTACAACTTAGCTGCTAGGGCTTACATTTTTCCATTTTAATTTGTTAATGTTTACATGGCATGCATTTTTACAAGAAAATTTATCTATTTTATTTTCCTTTTATTTGTTACTGTATTTCATATGAATCAAATTATTTCTTGAAATTGCTATTAGTAAGAGATGTCAAGCAGTAAAACTCCAAAAACTATTGGAGAGAGGCCATCCAAATGAAGAAATAATAATATAATCTCATACTCTCACGGTCCATCAAACAGAGCTACAGTATCAGAACTTGCACCTAATGCCTACGTCGTAGAGAATATTCCAATGGGTACAAGTGTAGCCAAACTAAAATAATTGACTTTGTTGAAAATGTCGGTGATGCTATTGCTGACAATGCCACTATTGTTGGAAATAATGATGATGTTTTTGCTGATAATATCACAGATGTCGATGTAAATGTCAGTGATGTTTTTTCTTAAAATGTCAATGATGCTATCACTGAAAAATATTGGTAATGCTATTATTGACAATGCATAAAAGAGAAGAAAATAAACAATAAAAATTGGGTGTGAGTGGGATATGCCAAGGTAATTTCAGATGAGTTGGGATTGAAAGTACACATTCATTATTTTTGTGCCAAATCCAAATAAAGGTATAACCTGTAGTTAGAAACTTGATAAGGACAAAAAAATGTAGTTGAAATTGGATACAATGGTAAAACATATCGAAAAAGTGTACAAGAAACAAACCATAGACAAAAAAAAGAACCAATGATTAGATAGAAAACAAAGGAAGAATGTAAGCATGTCAAGTATGTAGATGAATTTTATGAGAATCAAGAGAAACAAAAGGAGAAACCAAAATGCATGGTTTCAAATGAAGCTCAATTTAAAAAGGTAATGGATGATACATATATGTCCAAAACTATTCAGTTGGCTACTCTTTTTTATTTTTCTTTTGAGCAGAGGTCATCCCATGACAAACTACTCTGAAATTGTTGGATTATTAAAATTTATAAGTATTCTAAGATATCCTGAAGCTCATTGGCTAGTAAAGAGTGGATGGGATTTGGTGAGTTATCTTGCTAAAGTGGAAATTGTTGGAAACTATAATTGAAACAATTGTTATACTGTCATTGATGTCAAACCTTAACTAGTAAGACACTTGCTATCTAGGAGAGTACCATATCTTTTGATTGATGAAGAGGATTTGAAAAGAGGAGATACCAAGATGACATAAGGAAAGGTTGAGTTATGTGATACTTCAATGGGTACTTGATTAGTTGGCACATTGACAAGGTAATGTATTGTTTATCTTTAACACCAAGTGAAGAAGAACGAATGGAAATATAGGATTGACTAAGCAAAAGTGAATAAATTTAGTTTAAGACGAGTGATCTTAGTGTTGGAAAGTTGACTATGCTGAAGTATATGATTGTATTTAGTGTTGTCATTATGCCAACAAAGTCAAATGAAGTTTTGGAGACAACGCATATTGAAGAAGATTATAAATATGGCTAAGTATGGAAGACTGGACAGTTAGCAGAGCACTAGGTAAATAGAGCAACAATGCACGTGGGCATGATAGAGTTGTGACATGCGCCCTTGAAGATAAGCTTCTAAATATGTCTTCATTCTAAGTCTAAGAGTGCATGATGATATGAGTTTGTATGAGGAAGTTACAGTCAGATGAAGTAGCACAGATAGTGAGTGGTAGAACAGAATAGAGCATGAAGCCGATTGTTTGTATTTTGATTAGCGCTTATAATATTATTTTGTAAAGACTATGCACCTATTGTATTTAGGTCATAGACATGTTAATATTATTGTATGTAACATCCTTGAGCCAATTCATTTGGAAGCATTGTATCTAATTAGTTATAAGCCGACTTGATGAAGAATTTTGTATGCGCATATAAATAAGACATGTACCCTTGTAATTCAGTATGGCATGAGAAAGAGAGATCAGATAAGAAGAGAAGAAGTATGTGAAGAGTAGATAGAATGAGATAGAGCTTTAAAAGAGGCTAAAGCATCAGTGCACAAAAGGAACTAATCAGACAAGCAGTGTCACAACAACAGTTCACCTTGCAAATATAGTGTGTATTTGATATCCAGAAGGTTGTAGCCTTCACCACTTGAGTAGTGAGCTCTAGGATAGTGTGTCCCCACCCCTAACAGGGTTAATTGTAAAAGATTCCTAATAGGGTCCGACCCTTGACCAGGTCACTGTACTAAAGCATTGTAAAGAAAAACTCCTAACAGGGTTGCAAGATCTTCTAACAGGAATCATAATACACAAGTACAGTTCTTAGTGGGTGTCAATTCCTACCGGGATTTTTACCTATTTGGGTTTCCCCATAATCATATTTGGTGTCATGTGTTATGAATGTTTATCTTACTTGCATTGATGTTCATTTCAGTTACTAAGAAATTAAGTTAAGTTTCAAAATATCAGAAAAAGTAATAAGTATAGAACACTGATTCATCCCCCCCTCTTAGTGTTCCCAATCCTAACAATTAGTGTCGACTGAGTGCTAGTATAAGTTGAGAAAATTTAGTGTCGAATGAGCATCAGTAATTTATGAGTGATAGATAATTATTGAGAAAAGATAGTGTTTTCTAAGAAGTAAAGTTTTAGCGATGACCGAGATATCCAATAATGACCGAGGAGATGAATACAGTATTGACCGAGTGTTAGTAATTTATAGTTTGAAAAAGAATTAAGAATCCCAACTGACATAGTTGAATTCTTGGGATATGTAAAATGTGTTGACATTATTAATGAATGGTATGGAGCATTTAATGCATGATAAATTGTTTTCTTATAGATTCAAGGAGAATTTTGGAGATGTATCTAGAAGGAAAGAAGGATAATAAAATGATGGAAGGATTTGATGAGTCTAACCTAAACCCAAGATCTACAGAGGAGAACAATTGGTATCAGAGCTTTGGTCCTCTAAAGATAAGTTTAACCACTTGAGGAGATCATGGATAAGGGAGAAATGAAACATCTGAAAAAGATTCTTGAAGCAGCTCTTGAAGACCTTGACATATCTGAAAAAGAAATTGAAGAACTAAAAGAAAAGGTTAGTGATTCTCATGCAGTCATTAAAAAATTGAGAAAAGATTTGAAAGACTGTTCCACAAGTGATTTGGGAAAAATGGTTAAAAAGATAAATGAAGAAAATAAATCTCTGAAAGATCAGATTGAAGAGTTGTATGAAAAGTTACTTAATAATCAAGAAGCCTATGAAGAATAGGTCAAGGAGAACAAGCAGTTAGATAAAGAACTAAGGCAAGAAAACATGAAAGTCTTGGAGCTAGAGAACATCAAGAAACGGATAGAATATGAATTGATTGAGGCAAAGAACCATATTGACAAATTACACACAAGCAAAGATCTCATCGAGTCACAACTGTATGCACAAAAGGTTAAAGGAGACACCAGTGATATTGGATTCAATGAAGCACATAATCAGATCAATGACATGCAAGCAAGAAAGAAAGCATATGAAGAATTAGAAGAAGCTAAGAAGATAAGAAATCATCTAGAAACTGAAGTTGAACCACCTAAAGATGAGTGCAAGCCAGTAAACAAAACTTTTTATGCCTGTAACAAGCATGGTCACATAGTAAGAGATTGTAAAGAGGTAAGACCCTTCAATGGCCGTTGTTATTCATGCAATAAGTTTGGTCATAGAGCTATGAATTGTAGATAAAATCAAAGAAATCATAATCAAAGAAGTCGTAGGGGGAGCTAGATAAGCTCTAGACCCCTGTGAAGCTGGTATACTCACCCTCAAAGTATGTGCCTTGGACTACAACTATTTAGAGACTATGTGATGCAGTATGCTAGAGTGCACTACCTAATTGTTAGCAGAATCAGAGAACAAAATTTATAGTTGCATTATGTACTTACACGGCAAGCATTAATGGCTGAAAAGTTGCTTTATAACCATCAGAGAGTCATTATTCTCACATTGCATTCTAAGTTGAGCGATTGGAGGAGCAAGTCTTGGAAGCTTATCCACAAGTTTTACTATCAGCGCCCAAGGATCTCGATGAGCCCAATTTATAGCTTTTTGTTTATACTTTTCTACTCTAAACTTTAAGTATTCTCATGGGTTTTATAAACAGCTTCAGAATTTTATGTTCATATAATATAACTATGGATGTATTTAGTGCTTTTAAGATTAAAGATATGTGTTGAATATATATATATATATATATATATATAGATTAAGTGGATATTATGATGAAAATTGGTATTTCTTTCCTCTTTGCATTAATGGCTAGTGTTCTTGTAGCCATGTGATAAGGTTGCACTAACATAGGAAATCTCGTTATGGATATTTATCTTGGTTTATGTTGCGGGTTCTGGTGCACTAATCTTTTGCAGGGAAAGACGAAGTCAGTAGGTAGAGGAGACTCAACATTGAAGTGGCTTCATTAACATAAGTAACTATTTTCAAGCTTCATTATGACTCTGCTACTTCCAACTGATCGCAGTTGCTATTACAAGACTGAGTCAGCCTGATGACCAAGTGTTTTGGAGAAAATACAGTGTTCATACATTCCTATATTCCTAAGGAATTAAATATAGATTGCTTTTATGTTTAATGTCCTGTTGTTGAAAGATTGTTGAAAGTTGTTGTAACCATGATGTGAAGATCCTAGTTTTTAGGTGTTTTATTTTTCTAGTTACTTAAATAATCTAGAGTTTGTGATTCCAAGTTAGTTAGATGTTGAAGGAATCCATTCTGTAATCCAGAAGAGAAGTGAATACACTTTGATTTTGTATTATGTACTTATGATAATGTTTCATGAATAAATATATGACATCTTCAAATTTCAATCTCTTAGTTCTAAATTTGTTCATTCTTCCATGGGGGGCCATGCAGGAGGTGAGCTTAGTTTCCGTTTAAGTAGGAATTAGACTTTAACTTCTTTATAGTAGTTATGCACTATTGCTCCTGCAACCACTGGTAACAAAATCATTGACTATTTCCTCCAGCATAGGTTTACTATTACAACATTTCCTTAAGTTCTAGAATAGTTGTTGTTCAATTCCAAGCATAGATTTCCTATAGTAGTTACCTTGTTTTAGTAAATATGGCTTTGTAGATGAACTAAAGCATAAACCTTGCAATCACCATCTCAAGTTCCAGGTTCCTAGATTGATCAATCTAAATGAAGCTCAGGAAGATATTCTAAGTAAATACTTGATGCTATTACCATAGAATCACTGTGAAAGGATGTCCAATCCTTGATGTTATTTAGGTATTATTTTGATCAACCAAATCCTAATGAGCCTAGATGGTGAACTTATGAGGAAAAGACCAGGGAGGTAGATGCAGTCCTGAATAGTGCAGTGACCAAGAGGAAAGCCTCTAAAATTACATCTAAAATATTGAAGATCCATGGTGTGACCCAAGAAGACCTGGACAAAGCTAGAGAAGCAAAAATTTCTATGCAAATTGAGAGTGCATCCACTGTGGAAACTAACTCTGATGATTCTAAGTTGAAGAAGGTAAAAATTGACAAAAATGATGAACCAAAGGAAAAGGAGAAGAAGACAGATGACATCACTCCTGTGCCCATTCCTTGTGACTCCAATACATCACTAGAGCCCAGTAAGATGGCTAAGAGGAAAAAGCAGCCAGTTACAAGTCATCCATCAGCTAGAGCCATAAGAAGCAGAGGCAAAAATGTACAACCACCTCCTGAGGTAGGATTCCTACCAAGTCTTCAAGTATATTAAGGACTCGAGTGGTAGAGGAAGGAAGGTTAGATCAGATATCTAAGTTCTATGACAGATATCATGAAATTGACAAGTCTAAGATCCATGAGATGCTAATCAAACATACGATCAAGTTCAAGAACACAATTCTAGAACTAAAAACAACCATCCCAAATAAAGTATGGGACATTCTAGACACTTTGAAAAGACAAGAAACTGAAGAAGACATTAGAATAAGAGAGAAAACACTGGATGACAATCTGCCAGTGTGTTCAGTGGAAGAAAAAGCATTATTAATGGATTTGGTGAAGCTGCACCTGAGGACAAAGATGAGAACATTGCATATAATGAACAAGGATTAGGAAATAATAGCCAAGGAGATAGAGAAGGATTTTGAGAAAGTATTCCTTGAACAATGCATGCAACCTACATCTGTGCCCATCACTCAAGCACCTGTGATAGGTCCATAGGACTCAACACCCTCAGTGACAATACCTGTAGTTGAAATAAAGTCTTTGCCCATGCCCACAACTCAAGAAGATAACACAATAATGCTTGATAATATGGATATATCAATGGCGTCCACTGACAAAGACTTAGACAAATTTGAGGAAGCCTTTGTGAGTACACATGAAGTAGAAACACTATGTGGTAACAATTCATCTTTGCATCAAGAAGAAGTGTTGATCGAGGATCTAACAGGTAAAGAAGAGGAGAAAGAAGAAGAAAAGGAGGTAGAAAAGGAAACAATAGATGAACCCTCAGTTGAGATGACTATGGAGATTAAGATAGAAATGATGAACAACACACCCATCATTCCCATGCCTTCAGCATCATTATTGTCAAGTTTAACTTCTGACACTACAAGCTTGGACTCTTGGGGAGAAGAAGACCTGATCAAGATCAGTGTTCTTGCTATGGAGAAAGCCAAGGAGAAACAAGTAATGAGAAATCCTCTATTTTTTGAGTCAATAGAAATATTGAACAATCTACTGCCAGTAGAGAAGAAGGTACAAAAAGTGCACTTAGTGGAGGATGTCAGCAACATCCTAACAAGCTTCAAGGAAAACTTTTCCTACCTAGAACAATCAACGGCTAAGGTAGTAGAAGACAAGTATCTTAAGAAGAGATTGGATGAGCTGACTACAAACTTTTCACTTGACCTAAACTCCTTAAAGGTTGGTCAAGCTTCACTAAAAGAATTTGCAACTAAAGGAAGGAAACTTATAGCAAACTGCATGAACCAAGACAAGCTGACTACAGATCTTTATAAGAAAATTCAGGAAGCAGAGACTATGATAGATAAAGTGAGAAAATCAGTATAAGATCCCACTACAGATGTAAACATGTGTAACAATGTATACTAGGGACATGTGGACAAAATAGAAAAGATAGAAAAAGAAATGTCCAAGATAAGGGCAAGGCAAACACAACTGAGAAATGCTCTTGTGCCCTCACTAGATGTCTTGAATCAGAACATCAGGGAGATCGATGCCACTATGGTGACATATTATCAAAGTTCGAGTATAGATTTCTCAAAGATGGAGAAGTTAACATATGCCTTGTGCGCCCACCTCAAGACAATAGACTCACTGAAGAAATTTTGGCAGAATGAGATTGCTAATCTAAAGATAGCATATCCAGATGTCTTCACTTTGTAAGTACTTGTGTATACAATTTTTTAGCACCTTTGTCATTAATGTCAAAGGGGGAGTATAGTATGTAGAAGGAAGAATATAGAGCCTTGTAAATGATGTAAAGAAAATTATAGTACATAAGGGGAGATATAAGTTAGAGTATGCATAAGAAAATTTTGTATAAGGATACAGTTAGTCACTTCACCATATTCCTTTTTTCCATTAATGAAAAAGGGGGAGATTGTTGGCAAGTTGACTATATTGAAGTATATGATTGTATTTAGTGTTGTCATTATAGAAACAAAGTCATATGAAGTTTTGGAGATATTGCATATTGAAGAAGATAAAAAAATATAGCTAAGTATGGAAGACTGGACAGTTAGCAGAGCACTAGGTGAACAAAGCATCAACGCACGTGTGTATGACAAAGTTCTGACATGCACCCTTGAAGATAAGCTTCTAAATATGTCTTCATGATAAGTCTAAGAGTACATAATGATATGAGTCAGTATGAGGAAGCTACAATCAGATGAAGTAGCACAGACAGTGTGTAGTAGAACAGAACAAAGCATGAAGCCAACTGTTTGTATTTTGATTAGCATTTATAATATTGTTTTGTAAAGGATATGTGCCTATTATATTTAGGTCATAGACATGTTAATATGATTATAGGTAAACATGCTTGAGCCAATTCATTTCGAAGCATTGTATGTAATTAGTTATAGGCCGACTTGATGAAGAGTTTTGTATGTGCATATAAATAAGACATGTGCCCTTGTAATTTGGCATGGCATGAGAAAGAGAGATCGGATAAGAAAAGAAGAAGTATGAAAAGAGAAGATAGAATGAGATAGAGCTTTACAAGAGGCTAAAGCATCAGCACACAAAAGGAACTGATCAGACAAGTAGTGTCACAACAACAGTTCACCTTGTAGATATAGTGTGTATCTGATATCTAGAAGGTTGTAGCTTTCACCACTTGAGCAGTGAGATCTAGGATAGTGTGTCCCCACCCCTAATAGGGTTAATTGTAAAAGACTCCTAATAGGATCCAACCCTTGACCAGGTCACTGTACTAAAGCATTATAAAGAACAAATCCTAACAGGGTTGCAAGATCTTCTAACATGGATCATAATACACAAGTACAGTTCTTAGTGGGTGTCAATTCCCATCGGGGTTTTTACCTATTTGGATTCCCCATAATCATATTTTATATCATGTGTTATGAATGTTTATCTTAATTGCATTGATGTTCATTTCAGTTACTAAGAAATTAATTTAAGTTTCAGAGTATCAAAAAGGTAATAAGTATAGAACATTGATTCACCCCCCATCTCAGTGTTCCCAATCCTAATAGTTAGTGTCGAATGAGTGCCAATATAAGTTGAGAAAATCTAGTGTCGACCGAGCATAAGTAATTTTTGAGTGAGATAATTATTGAGCAATGATAGTGTTTGTCAAGAAGTAAAGTTTTAGCGATGACTAAGATATCCAGTAATGACCGAGGAGATGAATACAATATTGACCAAGTGTCAGTAATTTACAGTTTGAGAAATAATTAAGAATCCCAACTGACATAGTTGAATTCTTGGGATATGTAAAATGTGCTGACATTATTAATGAATGTTATGGAGCATTTAATGCATGATAAATTGTTTTCTAATAGATTCAAGGAGAATTTTGGAGATGTATCTAGAAGGAAAAGAAGGATAATAAAATGATGGAAGGATTCGAGGAGTCTGACCTAAACCTAAGATTTATGGAGGAGATTAAGTGATAAAATATTGATCTACCAGATCAAGGAGGTATAAGGATGACCTAATTATGAGGTTATCATATGAGTGGAAGAGTTTGATGTTATTGACTGATGAATCTTAAGCATAAGGCTAAAGGTGAAGTTGTGAAGAGATGAACAAAATTGTGGTGATTGCTTGAAGATAATTCTAAGCAAATCAAAGATGAGTTGGAAATGAAGGTCAATCAGCAAGGATAACTTTAAGAAACCCCCTTTTAGGAAAAAGTGTAAAATCCTGGCGAATCTACATTAGTTTAGGGGGGAATTTTTTTTAATGCAGGTGATTTTTTTTCAAATCCTCTTTTTTTCATAGTTTGTATTGGCGATTTTTTCCATGCCGAATGAAAATTTCATAAATTGCTAGCGAATTATTCAGTCATGTGGGGAAAATATATATTAAATGAGGCGAATAATTTTCTTTTGAAGTAAAAAATTATAATATATGAGGTGAATGATTTGTTTTTGAAGGGAAAAAATAATAATTGTATTGGCGAATTTTATGTGCCATTTGAAAATTGATTTATTTTATTGGCTAATTGTTCGTTAATTATGGGAAAAAAATATTTTATTGGTGATTTTCAAAAGATGGGACATAACACGGACACATAACCTAACCTAAGTTACCTAACATACCTAAGTCTAACATACATACATTATTTTATAATGTTAAATGTATTATTTGAGAGCATCTGATGATCAAAGATTAATGGCTGAAGTTTAATTTTGGCTCCATTTTATTGAAGGAAATAGAGTTGTCAAGGAAGTCACCAGAATGTTGACACGTATCAAATAAGGGTAACTTGTCTGCAGACTAGAGTGTACACATGTTAGTATCTACTATCGATAATCACGGTCCTATTACTATAGTGCAACTTGTAACCTCTTAACTCTACAAGAAATAAATGTCTTCTCAATGACAACTGACAAGTGTCATTCTTTAACTTGTCATGCACCACTTCCAAAATCCAAATTCATATTGCAATATAACCGATATTTGACATTTCTACATTTATGGGAAATATTTACTGTCAGATATGAAAGATTAAGGACAAAATTTTAATTCCTCACACACATGCATTTAGGGGAAAGATTTACAGAGAGATTTAGAGCCATATTAAGGAAAATGGATTTAATACCATTAAAGATAGAATAATTTATTGCTAAGTAACGATCAAGGATTCAAGGGCTCTAGCTATTTATAGACGATCTAGCTTCTTTATTCCTTGATTCGTCTTTGCTAGATAAATTGTTTGTTTAGGTCATTAGTTTGTAGTTGCACTCTACAAATAATTTTTTTGTAAGGTTTCTAAAGTTTTAGATGGACACTCCAATTAGGCTTAGATGCACATTTGAGGAACCCCAGAAGGCTTTCTGGGTTCCTTTTTAGATGAAACCTTACAATCAATTTGTAAGGAGGGTGGGCCTTTTGTAATAGAGGTTGTTAAAATGGTGCTGGGCAGAGAGTTTTTGCACAATGAAGATAGGCACCGGGTCAACATGGACATTACGTCCCATTTTTTCGCATCTCTTCTCAACCTCGGAGGAGAGAAGGTGGACATGTTAATGCTGTTGAGGAGAGTTTTTAAAGAATAATACCTGGGGAACAACGTTGATGTTATCATGTTTGTGAAAATAGGGGTGGGGATCCCTTGGGCAAGTGAAATACCCAAGCTTCCCCTCCCAGGCTAGAATGTGGCCATGCAACCTTTTCTTTTAGGCCTGAATGTTGGGTAGTCTAAGTGCCATAGGAAATGAGCCATGTTTGCTAGGTATTTTCTCTGAAAGTGGTTTATGCTTGATGAAGAGGAGGCTCAGGTGGGGCAATATAGGTGGCTCGATGAATTCTTGCAGTTAATTCTTTGTGCAGAATTCTACTTAGATGGAGCTGAAGGGAAAAATTAGTAGTGGACTACTAGGGTTTTTTTTTTAATAAAAGCATACCTCATTTTTGGGTTTTTTGTTTATAGTTATTAGTAGGTTTCTCTTTGTACTAGAAGTGGACAATGTAATTATAATTTTATGAAAAAAAACAATGAAAATTTTGCAAGCTTTAGCTCATTTCAATTTTTGTTTTATGAGTACAAAAAATGGTTCTTAGACTTCTCTATCACTGTGATTGCAATATTTTAATTAGTTGATTTATCTGTGTATTAGACATGTATGAAGTAACTTGTATGTTTCAGTAGAAATAAGGAAATGTATAAGAATCAAATGTGATTATAATTATCAACGTTAAAGTTATAATCAATAAAAAATATCATTTTAACTTTAAGTATACTATATAATCAATAAAAAATATTACTTTAACTCATGTTTGGGAGACCTAGAGAGTTAGCGACCACAAAAATCTTGTAATCTCTAAAATGTAATATTATTAAAAAAATAGTGCATTTTGAATTTGATTGGCTAAAATTGTTACCATTCAATTAAATAACTTTAAATGTTATTATCTATTATTAATTAATATCTATAAAGGAAAAAATAACAGTATAACATTTAACAATGTCGGTTGCAATTACAGATAACTATTAACTACTGTTGGATGAGCACAGATCAACAATGTACGATGGACTTCAGGATGAAAGGGAAAAGCAACCCCATCTTTTCAAACCCATTCCAGAATCATGACGCGTGTCACTAAACATGTTCCACTCACAGTCTTGCATGGTCTACCAACAATGTCATTTCAATTTGATGATGACGTGACATGTCTAACTCATTAGGTGAGTCAGACCAACTAGGTGAGTTAATGGGACCCATGGAGCCACTAAACCACTCACCAGATAGTGACTAACAATGACATTTTGACTATTGGATGATTGTAGATCAATGACCAAAGTTGTAGTTCGGGCCAAAAGGGAAAAGCAACCCCATCTTTTCAAACCCATTCCAGAATCATGACACATGTCACTAAACATGTTCCACTCATAGTCTCGCATGATCTACCAATAATGTCATTTGATGATGACATGACACGTCTAACTCATGAGGTGAGTCAGCCGTCAGGTGACTAGGTGAGTTAATGGGACCCACGTTAATGTGACTAACAATAAGTCATGACATTATGACCGTTGGATGATTGTAGATCAATGACCGAAGTTGTATTTTGGGCCGAAAGGGAAAAGAAAACCCATTTTTGCAAACCCATTCTGAATTCATGATGTGTGTCCACTCACACGGTCAATGAGTTACTGAGAAGTGTGACGAGTGTAGATTGTACAATTTTTGTGCTTAAAGTTTTCAATCTAATTTTTCATTTATAAGTATAAGTAGTCTGCAGATTTAGAAAGGGGTTACAGATTCTAAATTTATAGGTTGAGGATTGAGGTTAGAGGAAAGCAACAAAGTCTCTCAACTCTCTTCCCAATCATAGTCTGCAAAAATTGAAACTAAGGGTAATGGGTAACTACTAAAATCCTAAACACCTAGGTCCCGCATTTTAAATTTTTTAAATCTCTTAATTTACAACTTTACTATTTATATTATAGAAAGAAAATTAGCATGTTACTTGTTAGGGTTTAATTTTGAATCACCCCTATAAATTGTAGGCTTGTACCTATGTATAAATATTTGAATTTTCCTATGAGTAAATAGTGAAACCGATTTAGGTTACTAGTTTACCATGATGGGAAAAAAAAATATCAAGAATAAGACTATGAGTAAAAATCCAAGTTAGATAATAGAATTCCACAATCTACTTAAAACACCAGGTTTAACTGATTTATTCCATGACATTTATGATCCTGTTATTCATGAAAATAAGTGAATAAGGAAATTAGATTTGCACTTGAAAACAAGTGGAACGATCCAAATAAGGGTTCAAAATTTTATTCATTTAACCCCATGATAAATGCAACGACAAATAAAATTGGAGTGTGGGTTGCTGGGTTGGTGCGCATGGTGTTACCTCAAGTATTCCCTTGCCCATAAATTTTCATGGTCTACACTGAAAATTATGATGAAAATAGAAAAGCAATTGTGAAAAAAAATACTTAGGAGGAAATTTTGTCCATAACCAAGAATGAATTTGCTAGTCTATTGAAGCTAGGGTTTGAACAACAAAACTCAAACATGCACATTGACCTAGGAAAGATGGCAGAGGATTATGAAAAAATAGATGCAACATAGAGAGATTCTTATATCAGAGGAATGACAAATTGTTCTAGTCTAAGTCTAGATCATATGCCTCCTTATGATTATGAAATTTTTGTGCCATGGGCACAGAACAATATTTCCTTACTAGCATTTTGTTTGGGATTGGATAGTAACAAACAAGTGGGTACCAGCATTCTTGAAATGATTTTTCATATTCATTTTTAAAAAGAACCATTAAAATATTATTTTATTGAGCACATTCTTCGTAGCATGCAAGAACAATTACTAATGATTAAAAGAGGTTCACAAAAGATATTTAGATTCACAACCTACTTGTGCTATCTTCTCTTAGCAAAGTATCGTGTAATATTTCTGACAAACAAGCTTTGTAGTCAGGGGCCTCAGGGCCAAAATCCAATATATGAGTGGACACCTCAGATAAGGATGATTGATAACAAAAGGAACTACAACAATTTTGTAGACTTCTTTTTGGCACCAATGTACCATAAAATTATAGGCATTCCAATGCCTAGATTACCTGTTACTTGTAGAGATTGCATTCAACTCGAAAGTAAAATACAATTGGCTGACTGGTACTTAATGGAAGAGTACACTGTGTTAAGGTTTTATGGTTTAGTGTTAGAACCCTACAAACTTCCAATACATGTAACAAAGAGGGTATTTTCATTGGAATATGTATGGCATATGGAGAGCACATATGTACTCTTTAATGGCCAGCAAAAGAAAATGATATTTCCTTCCTTGCCTTTCTCATTTGGAGGGTTCACATTTGAGAGAAGAGGATTCAAAGTGGCACAAGCCTTTTTTTTAATTTTTCACTTTGATGTTGATAGTCATTGGTAGTATGATCCACTCAACATAATTGGAACAAAGCTTAGAGAGAATGAGAACTCTGCAAGAAAATGTCAACATGAAACTATGCCATTGATTGAAAAATTTAAAAACATGGAGTCCTGGGATGAGGTAAAAAAAGAGATGGAGAAATATGCTACTGAAAATAATATGTCAATATAGGAATTTTCATCACAAATTATGGCATTGCACTTGAACAGAAAGGAAAAGTGTAGGCCATGACATCATACAATTTCTACCATAAAGCTGCTCAACCATCTACAAAATCTATTCCAAAAGACCTAATGGATGATAATTGGACTTGAACCAAAATTCATGATTTTTGAGAAATGAGGAAGAATCTCGGTGAGCCAAAGACCTCTGAAGATCTTTATGAGGTGGAAGAGGATAAAATGTTTAGTGAATTATGGAATAAGGAGCATCTAGCTGAAGCATATCACAGTGATGATGATGACTATGACCAGGATTCTGTGAATCCCACATCCAGTGTGAATCCCACAATTAGTAGAGGAGTTGATGAGTCGACAAAAGATAAATATACAAAAGTGGAAGATATTATAGAGAAAATGGGATACCCAGGTTTTGGTGGTCCAGGTCCTAGTGGACAAGGGCTTTGGTCTATACATGACCCACCATCTCCAGCAAAACATGGTGAGAAACCAGGCCTTGGGCTTGTAGTTCAATCATCATATTCATCAACTCAGTCAATTTCATTTCTTCCACCATCAAATACAGTTCCACCTATTCCAAGCACTTAGATTCAACTTGAATCAATTACCACTCCCATAGCTATGGATATCATGGGTACAACTATGACTAGTAGTAGTGGTCTAAAAAGAACATTACAATTGGAAATGGATATGAAAAAAATGGTTCCCAGAGATCAAGGCTGTATAAAGAAGCAAAAGGTTATGACAAGTATTAGTACAACAATGGCAATGGTGACTGTGAGTCCAACAATTGCCCAACCTTTAGGACAAAACCCTCAAAATAGTCCAAAAACTCCACTTGTAATGGGTTAGGGTGTTGGTAATCATCATGGTTGAATTATGAGAACCACAGGCAACATAGTGGAAGCTCGTACATAAGTGCAAGTGCTATTTCACCATTCAAACATTCAATTGCGTCAGAAAACCTTGATTTTTGTTATAATGATTTTGTAACTAACTTTGAACAATCAAAAAATAGGATTAGACAAAATAGTAAGACAATGAAGATGGAAGTAGTTGTTGCAGCTCGTGATGCAGAACCTGCATCCAACAGGTTATTTCCCACATATGACCCAAATAAAGATATGATGAAATTTATGGTTGTTATGCCCCCAGCTAGAGATAACAATCCATGAGAGAGTCAGTTAGATCCATCTCAATTTCAAGTTAGCACCCTCCAAATGGATTTATCCAAAATTAAAAATGTGGACAAGATAAATGTGTTGAAAATGACCAGCCAAGTGGTCTACAGTTTAGTGATGAAGTTGGAGAGAGAGAAAGGAAAGCTTCAGGGAACAATAGATAAGTTAAAGGCAGACCTGGAAAATGTAAAGGAAAATGAGAAAGCAATAGAAAATAGGTGCAAAGAATTAGAGAGAAGGATAAAAAATTCATCCTTTAAAGAAGCAATTGGACAACAAGAACATATGGATGTAGAATTGAAAACTCTAAGGGAAAAATTGGAATAGAGCGAAAAAAAACTTGAGGATGAAAAAGCATCTTCATTAAGTCTATACAAAAACTTGGAGAACAACCAATAGCTTAAAGAAAGAATTAGAGAATGAGAGGGTAAAAATAAAATAGTGGGAAGAGAAAGCAAAACAAATAAAACAACATAGTGAACACCAATTCTCAGAAATGAGAGAAGACCTAAAGAAGGAAAATAATATAATTAAAAATTATGAAAACAACTTAAATGGCCATGTAAATAATACAGTCATGCAAATAAAAAAATTCTTCTGGGGGAAAATAAAGATGTCTGGGGGTAGGTTGTGTGATTGGTTTGAACTGAATGAAAGTCTTAGAGATGTTTTTGGGAAGCTAAAAGAGCACATTGAGAAGAACAAATTTTTTTGTCACAGACAAAAAACTGCAAAGTAGATTATGCTAGAAATCAACAGAACCAGTTACAGGCATTTGGCAAGAAAGGGAATTTAGGACCTCATTGGTGAAACAATAAAGGCAAAATCTATCTTTCAAAAATGTCAGAAACTAATAGAAGCAGAAGAAAATATTTCCTTATTCGAGCCAAAGCTCACCAAGATGAATAGTAAAACAACCAAATTGATATCTCTTGGTTTGCTGAGTCTTGGTCTTGATTACTCATCAACGAATTTTTTTGGAAGAGAAGCTTACAAAAAAAATTTGGAGGACACAATGACGTCTGATTTAGGCAAGCTTCCTCGAGACAAAACTCATGAAGGCATTGTAAACTGCACCAAAATATTGACAAATTTGAATGCAATAATGGAAGGAACATTGCTTTCAACTCACTCTTCCAAGTATGGATGGATGACGAGGTTGCAGGTCAATTACTATAACATCACAAATTTTTCCCTTCCAACGGAAGAAGAATGGAGCATTCTAAAGAAACTGACAGAATCATCTTGATCTCATCAATCATAGTATGTGAAAGTACTTTTAGTTTCAATCATCTCTATATCTTTATTATATATCTTTAATATTATCCTAAATACTAGAATTAAGTTTAAAGTAACAGTTTGAACTTTTTTTTTTGAACAGGATCAATGTTGCAGATGCTATTGCCAATGCTAATTTACTAAACTAGCCTGTCAAATGCAAAAATGTACAACTACAGTTGTAGAGATGTTGTAGACTTGTAGCTATCTTACTGATTTAGATTTTGATACTTCACATTAGGCAAATCAACCTAAAGCTATTGTTGCTCCCTTGTTTCTATAAAATGGAATTCAGGGTCATTGGCTTAGGGTAATGAAATTGAAATTGGGCAATGTGCCAAATTGCCATGGGTATTGAGTCATTGACTTTTGTAAACAGAATCATAGAGTTGTAACTTGTGTTATTACTATTATTAATGAATGAATTTTTACATTGTATCATATTTGTAATTAAAATAATGAAAATCAATATTTCTAAGAATTGTAACATATGAAAAATCTACAAGAATTGTACCATATGAGCTGAATAATGCAAATGAAAACCATTATTAATTATGGAATTGAATCTTGATGACATTATCAACCACATTCATGTTTTTGACATTGGAATATGCTATTATGCATGATTGATGATGAGATATAGAAACTGACAATAGACTTTAGGAAAAAGTTTAATAAATACCTAGGATCTACTACTTCTACAATGGTTCAACTTCAAGCTGCCACATCATATCATTATTGAGATCGTCAGATTCATCACCATCAACTTCATAGCTTCCTTGGTTCTTTGATATGTTTTCTTCACTTTGCATACCTTCACTTAACTGATGTTCACCGCTAGGAGTACCAGTACCAGTACATGAGTCAATGACATCATTTTCTCTGGTATTCCCACTCCCAGTCCCACTTTGGTTTGAAATGTTTCTCAACCCTCTTCTCTAACATTTCTTCCTCCACAATTTCAAAGCCCTTTCGTAAGGAAAAGTATTGACTTCATACCTGGATGTATAGAGGCTCAAGCAATTTTCTAGATTCTTGTCTAGTTTGTTTCTTAGCTTCAACTTTAGGAATCCCAAAGCAATGAAAACTCTCTCATCCTCCACCAACCCCAATATCATGGTCAGACATAAATTAGAAAGCTTGAAATATTTTGATATTGAATCAATCAACATTTCACTATCAGCTAGATTTTTCCAAAGCCTTGATACCAATCCATCTTCGCGAGGGTTCTGCATAATATTATATTGTTCCCTCATTGTGAGTGAAAAATGACCTGATTTCTCTCTCAAATGATTTTCATCTAAAATTCCATTTAGAGTTACTCCATTTAACTCTTTGGTTTTGCAAAAATGATCTATCAAAGTCAGTAGCTTATTTTTAAAATCTTTCAGACTGTTCATACACCAATATCGAGGAAACACAATAGCCATGGATTCAAGTAGTTTGAGTGGAGGGAATCTTTCTCTAATCTTTGAAGAAAGATCATAGGAAATGTGCTTCACAAAAGCTGTTATAGACTCAATGATCTTGGTAAAGTCTTCCCTTTTAATACTTGATACTTTCCTCCTGAGGTTCTTTCCTGGTTCCTTGGACTCGATCCTAGCAAAGTAGTGCATTGGTATCTCAACTCTGTGAACTTCTGCACATAACTCCCCATTTGCACTGATTTTTAAAAAGTTATTAGGATTGTCCAAATCTGTGATTTTCAGCCAGTTGGAAAATTTTACATCATCGACACATAATCGATAGAGATTATCGAGTGTCAGGCATGCCAATTTACACAGCGCAACATATTCTACAATATACATAACTCTTTGCTGGGCCTTTTTCATTAAATTTATCATTTCCTCAAGCATGGGGAGAAGACTTGCTAATGTTAAGAGTGTCTCTACATTACTTAACATTCATGACAACATAGGAAATTTTAGTTTCCTTACTTCGTCATGACTTGAGTTCATTAGACCAAGCAATGATTGATATTCTGAAAAAACTCGATGTGTTGGTCCATCGAAAGAGATCCATCTGGTATCATTATCCTTAAGAAGCTTGTTCTCATCGGTTAGTCCTTTGGCAAAGTGTTGAAATTCCCTCAATCATTTCAAACTTTGACAGAAGTATTGGTAGAGCTCTTTGATTAAAAATTTAATTTTTTTGTACTGGAGCATGCTTGCTGACAACTCCAAAATCTATAGTCATTCTATGGGCCATGCAGTGAATGGGAGTAATGTAGGGTGCACAAGAAGATTGTATCTTTGTGCAAAGACTTCCCCTATGACCTTGCATTACTGAAGCTCCATCCGCTCCAACACACACCAGCTTTTTGGCAATCATCATGTCAGTTATACCTTCATATTCAATTAGAGAAATCTTTACTAGTTCAAATAAATTTTCCACTGTCGCATTATCCTTCATTTAGCAATAGTTAGTAGATGAGGTTGGCAAATGAAATTGTGTACAGTATAAACATTCATGCATACCCAAGAAGTATTGTCTACTATTTTAACCTTGTCTAAAGACAATGCAATAAAATTTGACTCTTTAATTTTTGCCTTCAGATCCTCTTTTTCAACCTCAACAAGACAACTTTCCCATTCCCATCCACTGTTTACTGACCAGTGATTGTTAGGATAGTTACGAACTTTCAAAAAGTGTAACAAAACACTTAATGATGGGTAGTCTATTAGAGGACACCCTCTGCTCAAAATATTAAACACAACACTTAACTGAATAGCTCTTCCCATTAGTTCTACTTCCAATGCTTTTCCAAAACAAGCTTCAATAGAGCCTCTAACTTCACCAGACTTCATCTTTATATTATGCTGAAATTCATATAATTTTACATTCCTAACATGATGAGATTCCTCCTTTGTTTTCTATCTTATCACTAATTTTTGAACTCCATCTATGATTTTCTTTTCGTAAACTTTACCCATATGCTTCTCTATGGTGTCAATTTTTAGCTATAACCTCTTTTCCTTCTTATTTATCTAGCTGCAAATCTTACATCCGCATTCTACCAGAGGCTCCCCTTCAATTGGATTGTCCACTGGTTCAATGAATGGATACTTAGACACCCATTCTACTTGAAAATTCCTCGACAGATCCCACATCCGATCTTTTTTTGATTCTCTATCATTCTTTGATTTGTATTTTATTTTCTTCTTCCCTGCACCATCATATTCTCTATCATTCTCAGTCTCATCCAAGTTGATTATATCATTATGGCTACTCTGGGTATTTAACTGAAAATATTCTTCAAGTTCATCATGATCTGCGATATCAGGTTCACTAACCTCTTCAATATGTCATGTAGGTTTAGGTTGTGAATCTTCAAAATCTTCTTGTGATGAAGTAACTTCCTGATTTTGGCCAAAAACATTTCCAACACCATGACCAAAGTATGATGATAAGGTTCTACATTTTGCTGGCCTCTCTTGGCATTTCCCATATGCTGGAGCCTTACCCTTATTCTTGTTTGACATCTCGATTCTTCAATGAAATAAAGGCTACTAGCCTACCAGTGAAAAAAAAATGTTTACTTGTTAAAGAAGTGACAATATAACTATAATATATATAAATATGATTCATTGACCCTTAAATCATGTCTAAGGTCACCACTGTTCACTAACTGGTCCCCACTAAATAAGAATGAACTCAAATTTACATAGTCATAGTCTGGATAATAATAATCATGTACCTTTTCCTCAAATTCAATCGTAGTCACGACTCGCCAAAGTAGTCAAGACTCAACAGTCTGAAATTTGCTATCGATCAAATTGAACCAATCCAAATTGTGTACAATAACACTGATCTATGAATGTATTTATACTAATCCTTTTTTGGTGAATTGGATGGGAGGTATTATGTCTCCAAATATGTGGCGAAGCTCGCGTAATTATAACACGTCTTGTGTTATTTCCTAGGTGATTATGGGTTGTCCAATACCTTGGTATGATTAATAAAGTTGGTGAAAATTCATCAGTTTGAGACATGCATCCGTAAAATGCCTAGCGAATTTGGGGTCGCCCAAAAATATCTATATAAAAATATTGACGAATAAAGGCCATCCATTTGGGGCCTCTTTGAAATTATAGGTGAATATTTAAAATATATCGTGCCAAAAAATTATATGCCATTGGCAATAATGGGAAAGAAATTGACAAAATTAGATAAACTGATGGGCGATGGACCCGGCCATTGGGCCCAATTTTAATAAATGTGGGGTGATATGATCAATCCCATATGGCCAATATATTCACCAAATCAGGGGTCACTGACATGCGACATTCACCAAATGGCAAATATTACCCACTCAAGTTTTCACTGTCAGTCAGTAGATCAACATATGAGTGAAGTGGATTTGTATTTGCAAAGTGAGTTGTATATTTCAGATCAGAACCTACTGTTACTTTCTAATCATTGTATTAGTTAAATCCTTTAATCAAGGTTGACCTAAAAGTCATTGTGTAAATCATTTAATCAAGGTGACATTCTAATGGAATATTCTTAAGCCCTCTAACTAGGCCACTTTTAACAGAGTGTTTTAAATCCTTTAACTAGGTCATACCTAAAAGTGTGTATTGTAAACCTTTAACATGGTTGGCTTCTCATATGGATCACTTCAGAAGAGTGAAAATTATTAGCATGTTACTCGTGGTTTTTCCCAAATTGGGTTTCCACATTAAATCTTGGTGTTATACTTGTGTGAATGTTATTTGATGTGAATGATGTTGAAAGTTTTATATTCTACAAGTTGATTACTTTTAGACAGTGGACTGGAAGTTTTATGTTACTGATATATGCTATAGAGACTGAGTGAATTGCTGATTAGATCTAAGTTTGTTGAAGAGCTAAAAAGTTGAATCGGTACATCTGGACCTAAGAATAACTGATTCACCCCCCCTCTTATTTATTCTAAAATCATTCTAACAATTGTTATCCAAGTTGTTGGTGCTTGTAGAGAAAAATTTTAAAAGGTACTTGAAGCTAATGATCAAGACGTACAAAAATGAGGTACCGAATTTGAACAAGGAGAACTTCCCTACATGGCAGAGTTTGATGAAATTGCACCTAGCTAGTATTGGAGATTCAATGAAATACTATGTGGAAAATTACTATGTAACACCCATTGCACCTTTGACTTCTGAGGAGAAGAAAGCAAAACAAGAAAATAGTCAGGCAATGTTGGAGATTACATCTACCCTAATCTATCTTGAATTTGAAGACATGAAGCACTGTACTAATGCAAAGAAAATGTGGGAAACTCTAGTAGCTATCTATGGTGGGGACACAAATGTACTGAGAGCCAAATCTGAAAGTTTGAGAGGTAATTTTGATGAAATGAAAATGCAAGAAGGTGAAAATGTTGCTCAATATTGTGGAAGAATTAAGGAGGTAGTAAATTCTATTAGAGGAGCTAATGGAAACATTGATGATGAAATTGTTATTAGTAAAGTGTTGAGAACCCCGCTTCCTATCTATGCTATTAGATTTTTTGCAATACAAGAATATAGAAGTAATCCTAGTAATGTCCTAACTCTGGAAAGTCTTGTTGGTAAGCCTACTACTTTTGAGTTGTCTAATTTTGACAATTTCACTATTCACAACATTGAATCTGCATTCAAGTCTCAAATAGTTATTCATAAGTCTAAGAAGGGAAAAGAAATATGTGTGAGCAATAATAGTGACAGTGACAGTGATAGTGATACTTTTGATGATGATCTAGATGATCTTGAGGCACTTATGGCTAGAAGGCTACCAAGAGGAAAAGGAAAATTCAAAGGTAAACTTCCTATAATCTATTTTTCATGTAACAAAGTTGGCCATATTGTACCAAGATGCCCTAACAGGAATGGCATGGATGAAAGAAGGGAAAGAAAGTATAAAGACAAAAGAAATGATAGAGATCACAAGAGGTACAAAGACTACAAAGATAAAGGTAATAAATCTTGTTATATTGCTGAAGAGGAAAATGATAGTGAAACTGGTGAATCTAATGATTATGATATAGAGGTTGTTTATGTTGCTATGAAAGATGATTCTGACAAAGATGAGAAAAATACACTTATTTCATATGTTAGTAAAGGTGATAAATGGATTATTGATAGTGATTTCTCACATCACATGACTGGTGATAAAAGTAAGTTTGAAACCTTAGATCATTAGAAAGGTAGAAGTGTTAAGTTTGGTAATGATGCACCATGTCGTGTGAAACAAAAAGGATCAATAAGATTGACTGATAAGATCAGATGTGATAATTCTTATTGGGTTTCAGGTCTTAACTATAATTTTTTGAGTGTTGCACATTTGAATAGTACTGGTTACCAAGTTTAATTTCATCACAGAAAGGTTAAAATATTTGATGCCACTGGTGAACTAATTGGAAGTGGAGAAAAAACAAGAGGTAATTTGTTCTATCTAGACCTATATGAAGAAACATGTTTGTTTGCACAATTTGATGATGTATGGTTATGGCATAAGAGGTTGTGTCATGTGAACTTTGATAATTTGGTAAATATTAGTAAGATGAAGAAAGTAAGAGGGTTACCAAGATTGAAGAAACCTGATAATGTGATGTGTAAATAGTGTCAATTGGGAAAAATGACAAAGTCTAGTTTTAAAAAGCAAGACATTTACTTCTGATAATATTTTGGAATTAGTTCATACTGACCTTTGTGGACCTATGGGTGTGCAAAGTAATTATGGTGATAAGTATTTCAATCTGAATGATGACTGTAATGTTTTTAAAAGAGAAATCTGATGCATTTTAGTTGTTTAAGTGGTATTTGGAAAAAGTTGAAAAAGAAACAGGTAAAAGCTTGAAATGTTTGAATCTGACAAAGGAGGAGTGTTTATATCAAATGAGTTCAATATATTCTGCAATGATAGAGGAATAAAGAGATAAATGTCTACACCAAGGACACCACCATAGAATGGTATAGCAGAAAGAAGAAACAAATCAATTATGAATTGTGCTAGAACACTGATGGTAGAGAAAAATGTTGCACAAAAGTACTAGAGAGAAGCTATAAGTACAACTGTTTATACCTTGAATCAAGTACAAATAAAGAAAGGTACAAATGCTACACCTTTTGAGTTATGGTATGGATATGCACCTAATGTGAAGTATTTTAAAGTCTTTGGAAGCAAATGTTATATACTGAAAGACAATAGGAATGGAAAACTTGATGCAAAAAGTGATGCATATTCCTAGGATATTCCACTAAGATCAAATCTTATAAATTTTTGAATTCTAACACTAACAAAATTGTGGAAAGTGCAAATGTTAGAGTTGATGAATATGTAGAAAAGAATGAAGTTGAGTCCAAGAAAGAACCTGAAGATTACAAATCTTTTGTATACATGGAAGAAGGAGAGGGTAGTAGTACACCTGAACCAGATGTCGAGTCACATAAAGAAATTGTCAAGCATCAAGAGGATGCTGCCAAGTAATCAAAATAAGAGATAGAGAATCTGCAAGATGAACCTGAAGATCAAGAACAAGTAGAAAGGAAATCTGAACCTACATTGGCACAGTATGTAAGAAGACATCATAAGCTAGAACAAATCATTGGAGATAAAGAATTTGGAGTTATGACAAGAAGTAAATTGAAAGATCATACATGCTTACTATGTGAGTTTGAGCCTAAGATAGTGAAAGATGCTTTAGAGAATGAAGACTGAATACAAGCTATGAATGAAGAAATAGAGTAGATAGAAAAAAACAAAACTTGGACACTAGTGCCAAGACCAAAAGATAAGAATGTTATTGGAACAAAATGGGTATTCAAAAATAAGCTAAATTAACATGGAGAAGTTGCTAGAAACAAAGCCAAATTAGTATGCAAGGGGTATGCACAAGAAGAAGGCATTGACTATGGGGAGACATTTTCCCCAGTTGTAAGATTAGGAGTTAGGAATCTACTTGCATATGCAACATATAAAGGATTCAAAGTATATTAAATGGATGTCAAATCTATATTTCTGAATGGAATATTAGAATAAGAAGTATACATTGAACAAACAGAAGGATTTTTTAACTCAAGCAATAATAATATGGTTTGCAAGCTACACAAGGCACTATATGGATTGAAACAAGCCTCTAGATCATGGTATGAGAGACTTCATAATTATTTGATAAAGATTGGATTTGCAAGGACAAATGACAACAATAATCTATATTTGAAGACTGAAAAAGGTAAAGGGATATTGTTGGTTGAAATGTTTGTTGATGATATCATATTTGGAGGACAAGATTCCCTATGTCAAAACTTTTCAAATGAGATGCATTAAACTAAATTTTAAATGTCTATGTTTGGTGAGATATATAACATTGAAAGAGAGATTCAAAAAGAGTTGTTAAGAGTAAAACCGAGGGAGAGATACATAAAAGAAGAAATGAATCTAAAGAAAAGAGGGAGTAATTGAATAAGAGAGAGATTCAATGAACAGACAAAGAAAAATTTATATCCAAGAGGGAGCTGGTACTTGGATGTGAATTAGAATGAACCTAAGGATATTTATGAACATCTGATGCACAAGATTTTGGATTATATGATAAATCATGTGGTATTCATGTTGTGTTTCCATCAATGCCAAAGAGGGAGATTTTTTAGAAACTAAAATTGAAACAATGGTTATGTTGTCATTGATGTCAAACCTTAACTAGTAAGACAATTGCTATCTAGGAGAGTACCATATTTTTTGATTGATGAAGAGGATTTGAAAAGAGGATATAATAAGAGGACCTAAGGAAAGGTTGAGTTGTGTGATACTTAAATGGGTACTTTATTAGTTGGCACATTGGTAAGGTAATGTGTTGTTTATCTTTAACACCAAGTGAAGAAGAAAGTTTGGAAACATAGGATTAACCAAGCAAAAGTGAAGAAATTTAGTTTAAGTTGAGTGATGTTAATGTCGAATGAGCATCAGTAATTGTCAAGAAACAAATAATTACCAAGAAAAGACAATATTTTTTGAGAAGTAAAGTTTTAGTGATGACCAAGATATCTAGTAATGACCGAGGAGATGAACACATTATTGACTGAGTGTCAGTAATTTACAGTTTGAGAAGGAATTGCGAATCCTAGCTGACATAGTTGAATTATTGGGATATGTAAAATGTGGTGACATTATTAATGAATGGTATGGAGCATTTAATTCATGATAAATCATTTTCTTATGGGTTCAAGGATAAGTTTTTAGATGTATCTAGAAGGAAAAGAAGGAGAATAAAATGATGGAAGGATTTGATGAGTCTGACATAAACCTAAGATCTACAAAGGAGATTAAGCAGCAAAATATTGATCTACCAGATCAAGGAGGTATAAGGATGACCTAATTGTGAGGTTACAATATGAGTGGAAGAGGTTGATGTTATTTACTGATGAATCTAAGCAGAAGGCTGAATGTGAAGCTGTGAAGAGCTAAACAAAGTTGTGGTGATTGCTTGAAGAGAATTCTGAGAAGATCAGAGATGGAGTTGGAAATGAAGGTCAGTAGATAAATCATCATATGAGCGAAGTGGATCTATATTTGCAAAGTGAGTTGTATATTTTAGATTAGAACCTACTATTACTTTCTAACCATTATATCAGTTAAATCCTTTAATCAAGGTTGAGCTAACAGTCATTGTGTAAATCCTTTAATCAAGGTGACATCCTAATGGAATGTTCTTAAGCCCTATAACTAGGCTACTTTCAATAGAGTGTTTTAAATCCTTTAATCGGGTCACACCTAATAGTGTATATTGTAAACCTTTAACAGGGCTGGCTTCTCACAAAGCTCACTTCAGAAGAGTAAAAATTAGTAACATGTTACTGGTGGTTTTTCCCAAATTGGGTTTCCACATTAAATCCTAGTGTTATACTTGTGTGAATTTTATTTGATGTGAATGATGTTGATGTAATACCCCAAAAATGGGCTATAGGTTCATTAATCTCCTACATCCTCAAATCAAACGAAATCAACATCAAAGTCCTAACCTAAGGCACATCTGCACATCAGTTTATCAAAGTCCTAATTGATTATCCTAATTCTGCATCGGGGAATATTCCTTGCAATATTCCTAATTTATCTAATTATCTTTAATTGAATATTATTTGGCGATAAATCTTATTTATTCTAAAGTTGGTTAATTGAATATGATGAATATTTAATTAACTAATTTAATTCTGCCACTTAATTATTTAATTAGATTTAATTGCATTTATTCCTAATTAATATTGTTTTTATTTTGACAATAAATCAAAATTCCTACAAACAATCAATTGAATATTTATTTAATTGATTTAAAATCAAAGTTGTCAAATTTAATGATTTAATTGAGAATAAAGTTTGATTTAATAATTGATTAACCCATAAATCAATTGTTTTAAATTTAAAATTAGTTAAGTGGAAAATACATCACTTTATTTATTAAATTAATTCATATTAAATCATGCACAATTAGAAAAGCAATCAACTTTAAAACAACTATTATTTTCAATTTATTAACTTTCTAAACTCAACATCTGACGATGAGTTGAAAAATAGAACTAAACTCTATTTTGAGATAAAAATTGCTTTTGCATGATTTTATGAGTTTATTTATTCTTAATTTCTTGTTAACTCAAAAATCAACCTGAGTTTATCAAGAGTGATTTATAATTTTTCTCAATGCATCCTCAAACCATGGATTTCTATAAAAACAAGGCTCAACTCTTCATAATTGATCTCACATCTCTCAAATTTGCACAATTACCTTGGTGAAATTACATATGAAGAACAAAGCTTTTGCAGCAGGCAATTTTGTGAGATCATTTCATAGTTTTCATATCATAGCTTTGCATTCATAGTTTCATATCATTCTTAGATTAATCTGCATATCATCTCAATTTCATTAGATTTCATATCAGTTTTCCAATCCTAATTACTTATAAAATCCAAAAAAAAAAGAATAAATTTGCATTCATTCCATATCTATCTTCTGCATTCAAATCCTTCATTTAGGTGTTGCATTGTCACTGATCTTGGTCTAATATGAAAATACATACTCGCATCTACTAGAAGGTAGTAAATCGCTTGGTTAGGTTAGTTTCAATTATTTGCAGATTTCAATTTTTGCTAACCTCTAATGTTTTACTGAAGTGTTGTGTTCACAACTAGGTAAAATTTTCACACACACAGTTGAAAGTTTTATATTCTACAAGTTGATTACTTTTGGTCAGTGGACTGCAAGTTTTATGTTACTATTATATGCTATAGAGGCTGAGTGAATTGTTGATTAGATCTAAGTTTTTTGAAGAGATAGAAATTTTAATTGGTACATTTGGACTTGAGGATAACTGATTCACTCCCCTCTTAGTTATTCTAAAATCATTCTAACAAAAATAGTTGATCTACGAGAAAAAGTAAAGGAGTCAAAGTGTATTGCATTCTTCTTTAGATGAAGTCACAATTGTGGAAAATATTTCTTAGATGTGTATGCATGTATATACTATACAAAACCATGTCCACCACCCTCATCTACTTTGTTCTATTAAGATGGAGAACACCACAATGTGAAGTATGTATGAACTAGCTAAGAAATCTTTAAATGAAATTGCCAGTATGGATGACTCTACAATTGCCAAAAAGTAGGTGTGTATAGGAGCAGATGGAGATGGAGTGATGCAAGGTCATACAATGGTCTATGCATAAAGATACAAATGAGCATTACACCAAACATGGTTTCCATTCATTGCATGGTGCAAAAACTTAATTTAGCATGTAAAATTGTGCATAGCTATGAATAGGTAGCTAGAGTTGATGAAATAATTCACAAGATCTATGCATACTTCTACCGAAGTCTCAAACATTTTGTAGAATTTCATAAATGTTTTGAGGGAATAACTGATGGAAAGAAGCTACTTAAGGATGTTGAAATCAGATGGATCTCTGTGTGTGGACCCACAAAACAATTTTTATCAGAATATAAATCCTTGGTTGGACTAATATACAAACAATGCAAAGACATCCAATGTCATGATCTTTTTCATAGGTTCACTGATGTAGAGATGATATTAACCTTGGCTAGTATTCTCCCCCTATTGGACAAAATGAACTTGGTTATTAAATAAGCCCAAGAGAGAACTATGTATGTTCAAGAATATTCTATATAGCATAGAATGACTATTATGGTCATTGATAATTAATACTAAATGATTATCCATTCAATGATGAAGCATTAGTAGATGGAATCAGATTACAGATTTGGCTCGAGCTAGTAATTATTTATGGTTTAATGATCATAGGGAGTTATATGTTGATGTTCATGGAAAGAAAATACCAATGTTCTACTATGGCATGTGTTCTAGCATATGGTCTAGTAGAATGAGAGATGAGCCTATTACAGTGGAAGATTTCAATAACATTGTGAATTCTATGAAAACCAATTTATAGAAGATTTCAAAAGAGGTTTAATCATAGATTTTAACTCGATTCCCTCAAGAGGAACTATTCGAAGCCATGTATCCTAATTTTTGCGGAATACTTGATCCAAATTATTTTCATAAGAAACTACTAGAATTGGTGAATTATTTTGGTAAGAGTGCCAATTTCAAAGTTGATGGAAAGAAAGTAGTAGGATCTATAAGTAAAACTAATCTTGCAGAACAATCAACCAATTTTTTAACAATAATGCATGAACAGGTTAAGGCTTTCGATAGTTCATACCTATCGTGATCAATAACATGACTTTGGGCATAAATAAGTTAGAGCCCAATATTGCATGAAGAAATCTCAAAATATTTCAAACTTGCTGACTTGTGTCAAATGATGATATTGGGTTTTATTGAGGATGAGATATTTTTCAGTGCATTGGAATTCTTGAAATCAAAGACAAGAAACAAACTTGGAAAGAACTTGGAAGTTTGTTTTAGGATTTATATGAGGTTTTTTAATGTTTAAACTTTTCCTTATGAGAGGGAACTTGCACACTAGACTTCTACATGTGAAGGGAAATGGTTAGGGAACATTTTGAATAACAATGACAGTGTTAAAATGTCAAGCACATCAAGTTCTAGTAGTCATGCTAAGATGAACTCAAGCGAACAAAAAGATGACAAAATGAAAAAGAAAGTGAAGTACAGTTCGATGAGATGAATTGACAATTGGATTTGGGTCAGTCGTGCCAAGTCAACTACCAGTTAGTGGGATTTAGAATTTTATAGGAGATTGGAGAGTCTCTAACTATTACTAGGAATTTATACCTTTTATTGTAATTCATGAATCATGAATTGTATTGCAAAATCCAAATTGATTTCTTTATACCAATGAAAATCCATGCACAATTTTTAATTTTTAATTTTTAATTTATTTATTAACTTGATACAATGTTGAGTAGCTTTACTAGGTTCCATGATTCATTGTATAATCTTTGTAAATATTGTTTTCAATTTTGATTTATTAGATTTTCAATTTCTATTTATGAAACATGACTATCAATAAATTGTAAACATTGTCTTTAATTTGTGAATTAGCTTTAAGTTATTAATCTTGTCTTCAAGTGGTGGGTCCTACTAGCAATATGTGATGATGCAAAATAATTCCAAGTGGGTTTTGGTACTTGTAAACATCCAAATATGGACATGCTTGCGACTTAACATTAAATTGCTAACTATTTCCTCTATTAATTAATAATTCTTTAATTATTAATTAATCATATGTATTCCTCCCAAAAACCCAATCTTCACATCATTTAATCATTTCCTAAATGTTAACTAAATAATTAATATTATTTAATTAATCACCTTCAATTAATTAATCTTTAAGTTGGTTAATTAAATTCAATTTCTAAAGTCTTGTAATTTAAATAATTATCATTAATTATTTAAATTAGCTAATATTCCTCTTGATTTAATTAATTACCAAAATTAATTTAATTTAATTTCAGTTTCATCCTAATTTTACCTAATTCCAATTTCTATTTAATTTTGAACAATTTCATCTAATTTCAGTTAGTTTTATTTAATTCAATTAAATCTTTCAAAAATATAAAAAATCATAATTATGTGCAATTATAAATTCTAGAAGTTAAAAAATGCTCATTATTTGAAAATCAAGTTAAAATATTTTTTGAAACTAGAAAAAATAGAATCTTTCTATTGTCTTCTAGTTCTCATTTTTGGAAGTTTTATCTCTTAAAAAATGAGGATATTTATCAAACCTTTATTTCCTTTTTCAACTCCTTTCTTTTTGAGTTAAAATAGAAAATTTCCCAAAATATCTTTAGTCTCATCCTTTCTTTGTCTGTTGATCTTGATTTTCTTTGATCAATCTCAACCGCCCATTTTCGCCCTCTTTCCTTCACAATTTCATATACAAAATCAATATCAAACTTATCCAGGTTTTTCATCACAAACTTTTACATTGAATCTCTGTTAGTTTGCAATCATAATTAGTAACAATCAATCATTATCTTTTATTTCTCAAAGCTTGGAGTCTAAGTGTTTCCAAATTCACAGTTGAGTGCATATAATAATTTGCTTAAGTCAAAGAATAAAATGCCAAGATCTAGAAGCTCAAGAGATATCACAAGAGAGAAAAGATGATATGATCAAATCACTAAATTCAATAATGATAAATAATCAAATAGAATGCATTAATACAAAGTAGGAGTGCCTGAATATATAGGCAATGTGATAAGACTACATGATAAGGAGATGATAAGCTATAAACCACACTAGGTGGAATCACGTGTCCACCAAAGGTGGATCATCCTCCATTGTACATAAAAGTATGTGCAACATGTGCAACAATGAGAGGATGATAATGTGATAAGAGCACTAAAGGTGGATGTCACACACAAAGAGGTATGAGATGACAACTATCACCATGTAAAGTGGAATTTCTCCTAACAATGTGCTAAAATGAAATACAAATTCCTACGTGTCTCAATGACAACTAATATGAAAATGCATTATCCAAACTAAACTTAAGTAAAGTATAATTAGTAATATTTAATTACACCAACACCCCCCCTTAAGTGCAACTTAGGGGAATGCACTTAAGCTCATAATGCTAGATGACAATGCAAGATGGGTCTTGGCTAATAGTCCATATTAGGTACCCATGTATAAACTACAAGTGTAATGCAACACAATCTCTCATAAAATGGAGAAATATGGAAAACCTCATGGGAAAAACCCTCCTCTAAAAAGAGAGATGAAAACAAGATGCATGGATGGATGGAGTAATCAGGACCCCCCCATTATGACATATATCATGTATATACAATATATAAGTATGAGAAAGACAAAACCTCATATGAGAAAAAAGTCCCCCCATAAGAGATAAGTAGTAGAAGAAGAAATACATGGTATCTCGGAGCCCCCCCTTAATGTCCAATACCCATCAGTGATATCTTCTCCTAGATGAATGTAGAAGCTGGTCCATGAATTTCAAACAACATTCCTCCCCTTAGGAAGAAACAAAGCCATAGGTGTATATGATGTCTCTAAAAACTACTCAACTATCCTTGTTTTAATATTGAAGGTTTCCCCTTCCAAAATTGTTGAAAAGAACAAGTTAGGATCAAATAAGGATGGATGTAGAGCATTTCCCAAAGAACCAAGTATCTTCTCTAGTGATAAAGAGACCTCCTGCAACTATTCTACATAAGGATACACAATCACAGCAACCTTGAAAGATTGATCATGTAGAGAATGGACACGAGGGTCAAAGTGTTCCCTCACAATAACTGAAGAAGGATCTTGCCCATCAAAGAGAAGATGTATATCATCAATGATGTCTCCCATATCTATAATGTAGGACTCCACAGAAAAACCTACAATATTTTTCAAGTAGTCATTCCATGTTGAGTAACTAGAAGACAAGGTGTACCCTATTGTGTTGAATCATATGGACCTATCACTATAGAAATGTATGCATGTGGAATGTGTTGATGATGTGACCTTGTCCCGCAACTGTCTGAAGGATCCCCCACAAGTAAATCTACTGAATCAAGAGTCTTTCTAACCCAATGAGATTTAGTGGAAGATGATGATGAATGAGTATCCTCAACCTTAAGTTTACCAAGAAAAGGTGTAATCTTGTGTATAGGTGTTGAGGTATATGAACCATCTGAATCACTTCCACTGCTGTCACTATCAATTTCCACAATGTCTATAGTATGGAGAGGAGTAGAGGATAATATAGGTGAACTTTCCTCAAAGTGTACATTTCTCTCAATGAAAATACCATGAGTCTCAGGATCCATAAGTCTATATGCCTTAACACTTTCTTCATATCTAATGAATGGACAATACCTTGGTGGAGGTGCCTTGCATTTCCATGAAGATATGTTTTCCCATTTTGGAGAACCAAATACTTTGAAGTGTTTCACAACCAGTTTTCTTCTACACCATGCCTCAAAAGGAGCATTCCATCTAAGGCATTATGAGGAGATCTATTAAGGATGTGATTGGCATAACTTATATCTTCTACTGGATAAGTGATGGATCAAGAGACTTAGCTTCAATCATGCAACTTTCTATTTCCTTAAGAGTTCTAATCTTCATTTCTACAACTCTTTTATGTTGTGAACTAAATGCAACTAGATTCTAAAGATCAATACCCTCAAGTTCAAAAAATTCTCTAAGTCTTGAGTTCACATATCTTATTTCTTTGTCTACATGAAGAACCTTGATGAATTTACTTGATTTCTTCTCAACATGACTCTTTAAGGTTAGAAACTTATCAAACACTTCATTCTTGTGACCAAGAAAGTAGACCCATGAGTACCGAGAAAATTCATCAATGAAAGTGAGGACATAGCAACCCTTTTTGACTGATATCACTGGAAAGGGGCCTATTGGTACACTATGAACCAAATCAAGAACAATTGGTGCTCTCCAAGACTTCCCTTTTTCAAACTTCTCTTCAAGATGCATATCCATTCAACAAGTTAAACATTCACCTTTGGAAAAGTTGATTGTAGGTAGACCTTTGACCATATTCTCTGAGCTGAGCTGTTGAAGATAGTGGTAATCAAGATGTCCAAACCACTCATGCCATAATTTAATTTGTGATGGAGTATGAGTCAACAAGGCACGTGAAGGAGACTTAGGCACAAAGTGGGAGAAATAATAGAGCCTTGTGTCATGATTAGCTTTCCCCACTACAACCAATGAATCATCCTTAAGATTTGGCACCATGACTGAATTGGGAAGGAACTCAACTTTATTTCCACCTCCATAGTTAGTGATTTGATAATTTGAAAGGATATTGGTGCTAAGGTTTGGAACATAGAGAACATCTTTGAACTCTCCATTTTCCATCTCCACTAGTCCTTTCTCTTCAACTTCTACTTGTGTATCATTCCCTATAAAGATGTGATGTACCTTAGATGGCTCCAATGAAGAAAATTTCCCCTTTGAAATACCCATATGATGTGTGGTACCTGAGGAAAGAATCCAATCCTCTGAAGAACTTGAACTTGCCATAAATTCTTGCCCTTTTCCCTTTGAAGTGGATGGAGATGAACCCTTGGAAGTATTTGGCACATTGATTTTGTTCTTCTTGAGTAATTTTTCCAACTCATAAATTCTCTTAGTCTTACAATGATGCTCATCATGATTCCTTTTCTTGCAATATGCACAAAATAGTTTATCCTTCTTGTTGTTGTTTCCCTTATTGTTGGAAGAAGAATCACCTTATTGTGAGGAGGAAGATAGTTGTGTCTCTAATTATGATTTTAGTTTCCATGTCTTCTTTTTGTTGTTGAAACTTTTGCCACCTTGATTTATTTGGTTCTTGTTATTAGCCACCAATGCCATATACTTTTAAGACTTGAGAATTCCCATATTCATCAATTTTGATTGTTCCAACATCAACATTTCTGTAAATGCATCAAATGAAGGCTTAGTGAAGGCACTTCCCATGGTCAATTTGTGAGTATTGTAACTTGATACAAAAGTTGCATATTCTAAAGGTAGCCTCTTTAGAATGTGATGAATCTACCTTTCATCCTTCATGGGATTACCCCAATCCTTAAGTAGTGTTCTCAACTCATTGGCTTTGTTGACACAGTCTTGAATTGTGTCAAAATTCCTAGGATCCAAGACAAGTAGATCATCCTCAATTGTGAATCCCTTTTCCTCATCCACCTTACCATATAAGTCCTCAAGTTTGTCCCAAGAACCCTTGGAATCCTTAAAGATAAAAATGTGGAAGAAGACATCTTCATGAATCCAACGCCTTCTAATTCCTAAAGCCATATTGTCTTTGATTTCCCAATCATGTTTTGCATTATCATCCACATTAGGACCATTAGGTTCTTTAATTTTACCATTTACATAAATATTTAAACCCTTTTCCATTAGTTTATTCCATACTTTATCTTTCCATGTAGCATAGTTGTGTGAAGTTAACAATGGACATTTAGGTGAAGCCATGATGAAAAACTAAAATACAACGAGAGAGAGAGAGAGAGAGAGAGAGAGAGAGAGAGAGAGAGAGAGAGAGAGAGAAGAACACAAGACACCCCCCCAAATTCACTCAATCAAAGAACCCCCCTCCCCCCCCCCCCCCTAAAAAAAAAATAAAAATAAAAAATGGTGCTTTTGGCACTTTATATGTAGTGTGTGTACAATTTCCACTTGCCAAAATGGGCCAAAGTGGATTTCTAATTTTTCTATTTACAACCACCTCAATGAGGCCAAAGAAGACTCAAATCAATATTTCTCAGAATCAAATCAAAATCCAAGCATTATAATGATCATACAAGGCCAAAAAGGACGTAGATCTAAAAGTGATATTTTTTCCCAAATAAGGCTACACTATGATAGAAAATTTGGAAAGTACTCAAAAAGTTATACACTTAAAAAAAAATCAGCACCTGAAAATGTGTCTGTATGAGCCTGAATGAAGCCTCTGAAGTTGCAAAATTGAGGATTGCTCAACTACAGCTGTGAAAAAATAGATTTTTTGAAAAATTATTTAATCAAAACCAAAAAAGAAAGTAATATCTGAAAAGAGAATGAAATTTTACTCCAAATCATAAAAAAAAATCATCAAAAAAGGAGCTTGAATGAGTGAGTTATGGTCATTTGAAATTTGCCTCCCAAACCAAAAATGCAATCTGTGATAGCTGCGACCAAAACATTTATCCCACCTGCATTTTGTAACAAATTTTTTAACTCTTTATATAGGAAAATGCACAAGAACTAATGTGAAGTCAAAAGAGAGAGTCTTATGAGTGCTCATGAGGATGGCTTGGTATTGATGCTTGATGTAGCGAATCATAATGTTGTGTTGGGCATTTTTAATTGACTAGTTGTAGATTTAGTCCCACATTGGTTAAGCATAGAATGAAGATGTTGTATAATATAAAACACACCTCCTCTATCACATTTATGATTTTTCTCTATGCTCTCTCTTGTGTATACTGTCACTAGTACATTTGACCTAGTTTCTACCAAAATTTTCAACCATCAAATAAAAAGGTTTTGGTTGGTCGGATTATAGAAGGAAAACTTTCATTTTTTTTTTAATCCATGTCCGTGTTCATCTAAATTTTGATGAATATCCTATAGGTTTAAATTTTGACGAACACAGGCATAAATTAAAAAAAAAAGATTTTATTTCTCATTTCATTATTACCCGGCATGACAAATTTTTTCAAGGGTTGTAGCGTGCGAAACCTCATCGGCCAGGATGGATTCAGCACTATGTATAAGGGAAGTCTTTTCGATAGTCAGCTCATTGCCACTATTATTTTTTGTAAAAGGAGGACCGACTATGAGGGTTGCCACTGTTATTTGGTGTAAAAGGAGGACATCCTATAAGGATTTCCTTACCTTAACCTACGGTATGATTGGTTTTTTTTTTAACTTCTAATATAGATATAGATTTTTTGTAAAAGGAGGACCATCTATAAGGATTTCCTTACCTTAACCTATGGTATGATGGGTTTTTTTTAAAAATTCAAATATAAATATAGGTTTTTTGTAAAAGGAGGACCACCTGTGAGGGTTGTCACTATTATTTGGTGTAAAAGGAGGACCACCTATGAGGGTTGCCACTTTTATTTGGTGTTAAAGGAGGACCGATTGTAAGGATTTCCTTACCTTAACCTACGGTGAATCAATTTTTTTGATCAACACGTGCATGGAAATCAAAATAGAAGCATCTGAAATCAAAATAGAAAATTATTCTCATTAGTAAAATTCTATTATATGCCCATCATCCATAAAAAAAACATATTAAATAAGTTGCGTATATACCTGGAGTAGTCGTTGGGGTTATAGCTGCACCTATGGAACAACTAAACCATTAGACTTTGTATATGCTTTACTTATACAAACATCTGAAAAATTCAATGGCCTTTTAGTAGCACTTTAACTACAATGTGTTATCTTCAAGATTTTCCATTCGATCTTGCATAAAGAAAAGGAATGGGTTTGATTTAATCCATGCCCGTACCTGTAAGGATTTCCTTACCTTCTCCAAGATAACTCTCTTGTCCTCCCCTTCATCATGAATAAAATGAAACTAAGCATCAATATATACTCTATTCACATGTGAAAAGATTGATTCATTATGAATTTGATAGTATTTTGACTGACTAGTTAGAATAATATCCTAGTAACTCAAGGATTGGACATCCTTAAATAGTGATTCATTTCTAAAAATCATCATGTAACTACTTAGAACATCATGCTAGACTTCATTAAATGTATCAATCTAGGAACGTGAACTTGAGATGATGGCTGTAAAGTTTATGCTTTAGTTCTTCTCAATAGTCATCACTACCAAAGTAAAAGCTATTGCTACATGAGATTTATACTAGAAATTGAAACTACAGATTAACTCTCATCTTGAAGGAAAAACGTAACAGTAAATAGATAATGCTTCAGAAGTAAACCTATGCTGGAGGAAATAGTCAATGGTTCTACTACCAGTGGTTGTAGGAGCAACAGTACTTAACAACTTTAAAGAAACTTAACTGAATTTGACTTAAGCGTGAACAGGGAATTCACCTCTCACGTGGGCCCCCACGGAAGTATGAATGAATTATAATTCAGAGATTGAAATCTAGAACTAACATATATTCATTCAACAAAACATGGATACAGTATGGAATATCAAAGTATTTTACTTTGCTACTAGATTACAATATGAATTCCTCAAAACATCTAACTAACTCAGAAACATAAGTTCTAGCTTATTTAAAAGCAACTAGGAAAAATAGAACACCTACAAACTAGGTCCTTCATTACATAGCATAACAAATTTAGTTACAGGAGTGACATCATCATTTATGCAAGAAGATAAGCCATATTTAGTGCTTCAAGAATCTAGGAATGCTTGGTGACTAGATTGACTTGGACTGAATCAACAATCGCAAAGTTATGGAAGGAGTGGAGCTATGATGAACTCTGAAATAGTTATTTGCCTTGAAAGACCCACTCATCCTTGAGTCCATGCTCCTTGCTGATCTATTCTTCTCCTGCAAAAGATTAACATAACAGAATCCACAACACAAATCCAAGGCAGAGATTATAATAAGTTTTCCTATTTTAATGTAGCCTTGTCACACGGCTGCAGGAGTTCTACTCATTAAAGCTAGAGAAGAATAATACCAGATTTTATCATAACATTCATTAGTCTAGATATATATTTAGTCTTGTCCTTAAGTTTCATAAGTATCAAATATACATATGGCTAAATCTTATAAACATAAAAGACTGTATAATGTTTATGAAAAACCATAAGATATTCAAGTCTGAACTTATAAAATCAGAAACAAAACACCCTATAAACTTGACTCATCATTCCCCCCAGCTTAGCTATTTGCTGGTCCCACAAAAAATAAATTCTTCAACCTAGCTTTCAATCGATAGTCAACAGATGTTCTCTATCCAATACCCTATTCTGCAAGACTCCAATAGAATCCCTTTGTTTCCCTATGTTTCTTCCATATGTCCTTCCTCTGCATATCAAAACTATCTAGATTTTATGAGTTTGCAAGTAAAGGAGACATCAGTAATGGAGGCTGAAAGGTTAGTGGAATCTAGAAAATTTCTCTCTCTTCCCAAGGAAATGTACCAAGGGGCGCGCTGGGTTGCCATAGCAAATTTGAGAGGTGAATGTGGTTCTCTATTTCTCATCTCCCTAGATAAATTGTTCACCAATGAATGACATTTCTAGCCTCAGGTAGTTCAAAATCTATCATCTATTCATATGCATTAAATGCTTCATTTCTTATTCGATAGATGATCTTGCTACTTGAGTCAGAGGGGGCTATCCTTAACCAATTATAGTAGTAAGTTCGAGGATCTTTGGCTTCAAGCCTTAGAAATAGGGGAATTTCTGACACCAAATCTCTATACACTTTAGCTTGAGTTTCCCAACTAATTTCATTTTGTACCAAGGACATGAGGGGTTTGAGTTGAATATCCCTAACATAAAGCAAGGGATTCCAAACTCGGTCATTAGGGACTACTAGGTTGTGGAGATAAAATTCACATAATAGATTTTGGATGGCTGTAGGAGAGTTATGGAAGGCTTGAGAAAATTGGGTAGGCTCTTGTAATGAGGAAGACCCATCCTGCATAATATAGGTCATTTGATAGTTTAACAACTATTATTTAAGAAACAAGGCATAGACAGGTGATGGGGATCTACAACCCATCAGGTCAAGAATTAAAGATGTAATTTTGTCAAGTTTCACACTTAATTGTTCTATCTTTTCCTCCTGAACAAGTGTTTCCTGATAATGACTGTCTATTACCTTATTTAGTTCTTTCCATTTCTATTTCCACTGCTCTCTCTCAGAATTTAATTGTTTAGACAATTGGAAGATAACAGATAGCAAAGATGATGAACTAGATTGATCTGTTAGTGAACTATGGCAAGAATTGTCTATTACTTGAGGGACATATGACTTACCATTGTTAGCACTTGTCCTCTTTAATGGATCTATCCAGATAATCATATCCCTCTCAGTGTTAGAGCATTGTTGAGCCACTGAAGCTAATGTATCTAACCCTTCATTCAAAATTTTCTCTACTACCTTATTGACAAGGTCTATATCAATATCTGGATTTTCTTCATAGGGATCCCTTTCTGCTACAGGAGATTCTATTGTAGGAGAGAACACTTTTTCATTTTCTTCCCTGATGCAACTATTAGATTCATCACTTCCTAAATCATCTTCCTGAAGATTCCCAGAGGTTGATCCTCTCCTTCGAAATACATAAGCTTGCTCTTTCGAGCTGGAGTCATCTCCGATTATAATGACTTCTACATTTACTGGCTTATCAAGAACCTGCTCTATTTTAACATCATGAAATTCCTCAAATGTTTCATGTTCCATAATCTCAGTCCATTTCTCTTCCTACCGAGAAGTTTTAGGCTATAATTTAGCTTCTTGTTGAATGTTTTCATTTTCTTCTTCCTTCTGCCCAGAATCTTGGGTTACATTTGGCTCATTAACTGGAATCTCGTCAGTTGTTTTTGACCTTCTCTTAGCACTTCTCCTTAATGGAGTTTCCTCCTTTTCTAGAGCTTTCCTTTTTTTGGAAGTTCTCGTGGCTGTAGGAGAAGCCTTAACTTGCCAACTAGTACTAGGGTTGATTTTTTTTTTCTTATCCTTTGGGGAAATTGTTTCTACTGCAGGAGCAACTTCAGCCTTTTCTGTAGGAGTCTTTGATTCCTCTTCATGAGTTGATCTTGAAGTAGAGGAATTAGTAGAATTAGGGGAATTAGGGGTCCTAACCCTAGATCTCTTTTTGGATGAAGAACATTGTCCAATTTCAATAAAAATTTTCCTAACCCCTTTAGCAGTTTTGACCCTCTATCCCACTCTATGCCCAATTGGTTCTCAAGTAGGCTCCTTAAACCCCTGTAGCAAAAATTCCTCCTAGGAAAATATCTGACTGCTCCCTTAAGGATATTTCCACTATCAACTTGATTAAACAATGGTGAGAGAAAATTTTTTATTTACCCTCTTGAACTAGAATGGCCTATTTTGACAAAATGCCAAACACAAAATTAGGGACATTGATAGGCCTATTATCATGTCTTAAACAATTCAAGAATTTAAAGTGAACAACATGTAGGAATGAGTACCACTATAGGTGAAATACCTAATGATATAAACCGCACATTCTTTAAATGACTCAAGAAGAGATAGTTGAAATGTACCTTGTTTCCTATCAACTTCAAGCGGCGGGTCTGCATGTAGAGTGAACTGAGCTCTGGTAGTAGTTGGGTCAAGATTCTCTACAAATTCCTCACCTTCCTGTGGTAACCCCATAAATTCTACTAGAATTGTCTATGAAAATGGCACCCTCAGTCCCTTGACGGTAGCCACTCCATCCTTTAATGAATTCAAAAATTGGAATGCAACTTCATCATCCTAGTTGGTTAACTTCTGGGCATAATCTATCCAACCCCTTGTTTGAAAATATGGCTTGCAGTTCTAGTCTTCCAGCAAAACATTATGCATAGTAGGCTCTCTTTGAATGAGGTCTCCTCCCTTTGTCTAGTTTCCAGGATACCCAAAATAGAGTTGCAGGAGATAATAATAGACAACCAAGATTTTGAACAAGAAAGCTTGAAAAGGCAGGTTGCAGGATGAGTTCAAATTTGGAAATTTCTAGCAATGTAGCTCAAAAAATGAGCTTATGAGTAACATAAATGCAAATCACTATATTATCATTTCATAATTACTCATAAGTACTCTCCATAGAACTCGTACTCAACATAACTTGCCACCTTAGTTTTATATGTGTGAAAAATAACACATAGCATAATGATTTTCAAAAATATCTAATCATGGCAGAAAAATACATGACAGGAGAAAGGAATAAATATAAAGATTGCATAAACATAATGACAAAAAAAACTAATATAACTTCCCCCCAGCTAAAATGTTGCAAGTGGGCCCTCACTTGCAGTTATGATAAGGCATATGATAAAATGAAGAGGAAAACAAATTAAAGTTGCATACCTTGAAATGTGTGCTAATCTGAAGTGCTACCGAGGTGGCAGTTGTTACGAGCCACAAATGAAAGAAAATATGAGGTGGATGGATGATAGACTAGAAATGAAGTGGAAATTTTATTATGGAGAAGCAACTTTCATGAAGAAAGTGTTTATTATGAAAAGTGACAAGAACTTCTAGAGTGAGGAAGGCAAATGAGCAAAAATCTCATTAGGAGATGCTGCAAGAACTACATCACCAACAACATAACAGAATTTCTATAGGAAGTCTTCCTTACTTTGGGGTTTGTGATATAATTTTAACTTGTGACCATTGACCAACAATTTGAACCGTACTGGATCCACTGTGGAGAGCTGGATCACTCCATTTAGAAAGACTGCAATAATTTCATATGGGCCTAACCATTTGGTTTAGAATTTTCTAGGATTATGCTGATACCTAGAGTCATAGAGGAGCGCCTAGTCACCAACATAAATTTTTTTGTCCTTAACATACTTGTCATGCCATTGCTTGTGTTGGTGTTGTATCAATTCAGTGTTGTGTAAGACAGATGTTTGCCACTCATCAAAGCCATTCAAACTTAGTATCCTTTCTTGTTGTGTAGTAGTGAGATCCATCCCAAGAGAAAGAGCTGTCCTAAGTGTCTTATGTTCAAACTCTATAGGCATGACTACCGAGTGACCATAAATAAGCTCAAATGGTGTGAAACCAGTTGTAGACTTCCATGTAGTTCTGTAAGCCCAAAGTGCTTCAAGAAGTCAGATAGCCCAATCTTTCTTATGGATGGCTACTATTTTAGTTAGAATAGACTCCAACTCTCGATTGGTAACTTTGACTTGCCCATTAGCTTGGGGGTGATAGGGTGAAGATTTACCATGACTGATGTTGTACTCCTCCATTAGAGCAACAATCAAATTGGAAGTAAACTAAGGTCCTTGATCTTACTCTATCTCTCTTGGTACCCTAAATAGTGTGAAGATGAATTCATAAAGGAATTTGGCAACATTTTTATCCCTCAGGTTCTTCATAGGTTTAGCCTCAGCCCACTTTGTAACATAGTTAGTGCAGACAAGGATATAGGATTTACCTTGTGAGGATGGCTCAATAGGACCGACAAAGTCAATCCCCCATTTATCAAATGGTGTAACAATTACCTGTGGCTATAGGGGCATTTCATTTATCTTTGTGGGGTGTCCCATGCACTGGCATTTGTCACACTTTTTAGTGTACTGAGCATCATCCTTATGTAAACTGGGCCAATAGTAACCTGTAGTCAAGATCTTCAATGCTATTCTTTTTGTAGAAAAATGTCCACCGCAAGGTTCATCATGACATGCCTTGAGGATATCATAAGTTTCATCCTCTCTAATGCATCTTCTAGTTACTTGGTCAGGACCAATATAAAACATGAATCCATAAATCCATGAATAATTAAAGCTCTTTTCAGTTAACAACCTTCTTTCTTTAGTAGAGAAATGAGCTGGTGTCTTACCAGTTGTGAGATAATTGGCAATATCGGCATACCAAGGATTGTGCATAGTCATCAAGAAAAGATGTTCATCAGGAAAATTATCATCAATGGCTATAGGATCATCAGGTTCATGCAACCTAGAAAGAAAATCAGCTACTACATTGGTTTTACCAGGTTTATCTATTATGGTAATGTCAAACTCCCGCATAAGAAGCAACCAGCGAGCCAGTCTTCCAGAGATTGCAGGCTTGTTCATGAGATAATTAATAGTAGAATGGTCAATATGTACATAGATCTCATATCTAGTAATGTAGTATTTGAATTTATTCAGGGCATAAATGACTGCAATAAGTTCTTTTTCAGTAACAGTGTAATTAAACTTAGCGCCTTGCAAATTTTTACTGATAAAGTAAATTGCATGCTCAACTGAGTCCACCTTCTGACCATGTATAGCTCCAATAGCATAGTATGAGGCATCAGTATGGATGTGAAAAGGAAAGCCCCAATTAGGTCCTCTCAAAACCGGTGCTGTAGTGAGAACTTCTTTAAGCTGCAGGAAAGACTTTGCACAGGTAGAATCCCAAACAAAATCAACATCCTTCTTGAGCAAGTTATACAATGGTGCTGCAAGCTGACTGAAATCCTTTATAAACCTTCTATAGTACTTGACATGCACAAGAAAACTTTTCACATCTTTTTGTTTTTCTAGAGTAGGTCATGTGCTAATCACCTCAATCTTAGCAGGGTCCACTTGAATACCTTTTGAAGATATGAAATGTCCTAAGACAACCCCTTCTTCCATCATCATGAAGCACTTTTCACTATTGAGAGAGAGGTTATAATCATGACATCTCTGAAGAAATTTCTCCAAATTTTCCTTGGACTCATCAAAAGTATGCCCATAGGTGGTAAAGTCGTCCATGTAAATCTCCATGCAATCAGTATAGATATCTGAGAATATACTGATCATAGCTCGTTGGAAGGTAGCAGGGGCATTAAACAACCTAAAAGGTAGCACTAAATAGGAAAATGTGCCCCATGGGTAGGTGAATGTTGTCTTCTCTTGATCTTCAGGGGCTATTTATATTTGATTATAACCACTAAATCCATCCAAAAAAGAGAAGTATTTCTTTCCAGCTAGGTTATCAAGGACTTGATCTATGAATGGTAACGGAAAGTGATCCTTCTTAGTGGTTGTGTTAAGCTCTCTATAGTCGACACAAACTCTCCACTTCCCTCCATTTTTAGGCACTATAACAAGAGGGGAGAACCACTGACTATAAAAAATGGGATAGATGAAGCCAACATTTAACAACTTCTACAGCTCATTCTTTACTATATCCCTTAGAGCTAGGTTAACCCTTCGCTGAGGTTGGCGAATAGGTCTAAATTTAGGGCTGATATAAATTTTGTGAGTGTAGAGCTTAGGATATAACCCTTTCATGTTAATATAATCCCAAGCAAAGGCTGATTGATGTTCTTTTAGAAGTTGCAGGACATCTGTTTGTTGAGAGGGAGTCAAAACACTGTTTACATTTAACTCCCTTCCTGAGCTGACCTCTAACTTAGTGACCTTTTCTACCATGGACAACTGAGCAATTGGGGAAGACTCCATTTCATGAGGTAGTAATGTATGAAGAAATTTATAAGTTTCTAAATACTGTAGAGAATCAATAGGTGGTAATAGAGTGTCAAGAACATAGTCCTCTTGGGAACACACTTCGGATTGCACTCCATACTCATTCAGAATAATGGAGGAAATGATTTCATCTTCTTCCCTAGAAGTGAAAAAAGGTTCCCTGGATATCATCATTAACTGATGAATGGAATTCACCTTAGGTTCAGTATCACCCAAGTCTGGCTAGATGATCTAGTCATCTTGCAACAAGGGTTGAGCTGGGGAATACAGAGTTAGATTTTTAGTGTTGACTCCATTGGATATAGTCATTTTTCCTGACTGACAAGCTATATAAGCATTTTCAGTAGCTAGCCAAGGCATACCTAGAATTATTGGATACCCTCCCATGTTATCCTTTGGAGAAAGGACAAAAAATTCAACCAGATATTCCCAAGAATTCAAGGTGACTATGACATCTTCTACCATCCTATCAGGCATAATGGTGGAACTGTCAGCAAGCTGAAGGATGGTGGGTGTTTCCCTAAGACCAATGATATGGAACTGAGACATTACTTCCTTGGTCATGACATTTATGGATGCACCTAAGTCAACTAGGGCATTTTGAACTTGAATTCCTTGAATAGTGACTGTTACCATAGGACTACCAGGATCATAATACTTTGGAACTATCAATTTTTCCAACATTAGGTCAAATAATTGGCCTAGGACATGTATGGTTTTAGGATCCTTTTTCTTCCTCCTAGGCTATTTAATACAAGCTTCCTTAATGGCTTTATTATAGGTAGGTACTTCCTTTATGGCATCTAGCAGTGGTATTTTAACTGTCATTTATTTTAGTTAAGCAAGCAAATCCAACACTACTTGATTTTCCATTGGCTTAACTTGTTCCTCCAACCTATGAGGAAATGGGGGTTCTTGTGCTGCAGGAGCAACAAATTGGATTGGTACCTCAATTGGTTCTGCTGAGGCATCCTCAACTTCAGTAATGATAGGTTGCTGTGGAGGAGGAAGAGTTGTGCCAGATCTTAAATGGATATTATTCAGGGAAATTGCATAGCTCTGCTACTACGTTGTTGGTTTAGCATTGTTGGGATTAGGAGTAGGCTAAGTAGGAAATTGAGTCTATTTAGGGGAAGTAGTATTGGCTACAAGAGGAGGCATCAAAGCCTATTTTTGAGGTGGTGGCATCAAAGCTTGCTGGTTTGATTGGTTCATCCAATTGTGTGGTTATTGCCACCCCTGCTAGAGCTATTGCCAAGGTTGTTGAGGTTGTGACCAACCCTGCTGAGGTTGTTGCCAACCTTGATGAGGCTACTACCAGCCTTGTTGATGCTACTACCAGCCTTGTTGAGGTTGTTGCCAACCTTGCTGGGGTTGCTGCCAACTATTATACCCACTAAATCCACTATGCTATTAGTTTTGCCATGAATTATTACTATTAAAATTTTGAAGAGGATCTTGAGGAATACTTGGTCTCTAAGCCCATGGTCTTCGCTAGGAAATGTAGAGGACCTCTCCATTCTCACCAATGGAATTAAACTCGGTAGGCATAGGTTGGGACTCCAGACTTGCAATAGACTTGAACCAGCAATTCTTTTTCTTCTCCCTATAGTGTGGACAATACTTTGCCAACATTGCATCAGCTTCATCTTTCTTTCTCCTTTCTTGCATTGTGTCCAACTGAGTAGCGACATCATTAATGATGTCTTGCTTGAAATTTGACAATAGATTGGATAGCTCCAGTTTGGACACACCTGCACCTTTAGACTTGTGAGGTGGGGCTCTCAAGCCTCTTCCTTTCTTGACAGTAGCTCTAGAATAGTTTAGACATATACTCTTTATGTCATCCCAATTCTTCTATGTAATGTCCCCCCTGCCATAAGGTCAAGGGCTTCTATGCTTCCATCATTCACCCCTCTCAAAAATAGATGCTTTTGAGATTCTTCATTCAGCTCATGTTGTGTATTACGCTGCAGGATGAACATGAATCTAGAGACATAATCCTCCAAGGTTTCATCTTCCTTCTGTGACATTTTAAATATTTCATCTCCTTTCAAGTCCCCTCCTCTGTAATAATCTTTGTACTTCTCAAGAAACAAGGTACACATTACATCCAATCTACTATAGCATCAGCACCCAAACTCATAAGCCATCTTAGAGCAACCTCTTTTAAGGTGGAAGGAAAACATTTGAGCTTATGGCTGTCAGCGGTGTAGTCATAGCTTCAGTAGAGGACATCAAACTCAAAGAGGAAAGTCTTTGGATCTTCTGTGATGAGTCCATAGAATTTAGGGAGTGCAGTTGCAGGAATGTTCTTCAGATTTTGGTTACCTTGCTAAGTAGGAATAGGAAAAGGGAAGGTAGGATGAGCCATTACGTTGTCTAGATATTCTGGGTCAGCAAAAAGAGCATTTAGACGGTAGGATTCTTCAGATGATGGTGGTGAGGGCAATTGGTCATAGGCATCAGCAAACACATTTTCAAATGGTTCTTCTTCTTGTGGGTTTTCTAATTGGGTTTCCTCAAGTGCTGGATTAAAAACCTCAAATGGTTCTGCCTGATTAAGATTAGGTAGGAATTGCCCAAGATGGTCCCTATGCCTATGCATGCAAAATTATGCAGAATGCAAACTAACTTAATGACTTTTGGGTCGAACTAAATTCACACCATCCTCGACAATGGTGCCAAAAATGACTGGTTAGAATAATATCCTAGTAACTCAAGGATTAGACATCCTTAAAAAGTGATTCATTGCTGAAAATCATCATGTAACTACTTAGAACATCATGCTAGACTTCATTAAATGTATCAATCTGGGAACGTGAACTTGAGATGATGGCTGCAAAGTTTATGCTTTATTTCTTCTCAATAGTCATCACTACCAAAGTAAAAGCTATTGTTACAAGAGATTTATACTAGAAACTAAAACTATAGATTAACTCTCATCTTGAAGGAAAAATGTAACAGTAAATAGATAATGCTTTAGAAGTAAACCTATGCTACAGGAAATAGTCAATGGTTTTGCTACCAGTGGGTGTAGGAGCAACAGTACTTAACAACTTCAAAGAAACTTAACTAAATCCTACTTAAGCATAAATAGGGAATTCACCTCCTACGTCGGCCCCCACGGAAGTATGAATGAATTATAATTCAGAGATTGAAATCTAGAACTAACATATATTCATTCAACAAAACATGGATACAGTATGGAATATCAAATTATTTTACTTTGCTGCTGGATTACAATATGAATTCCTCAAAACGTCTAACTAACTCAGAAACATAAGTTCTAGCTTATTTAAAAGCAACTAGGAAAAATAGAACACCTACAAACTAGGTCCTTCATTACATAGCATAACAACTTCAGTTATAGGAGTGATAACATCATTTATGTAAGAAGATAAGCCATATTTAGTGCTTTGGGAATCTAGGAGCGTTTGGTGACTATATTGACTTGGACTGAATCAACAACCGCAAAGTTATGGAAGGAGTGGAGCTATGATGAACTCTGAAATAGTTATCCACCTTGAAAGACCTACTCATCCTTGAGTCTGTGCTCCTTGCTGACCTATTCTTCTGCTACAAAAGGTTAACATAACAGAATCCACAACATGAATCCAAGGCATAGATTATAATAAGTTTTCCTATTTTAACGTAGCCTTGTCACACAGCTGTAGGAGGTCTACCCATTAAAGCTAGAGAAGAAAAATACCAGATTTTATCATAACATTCATTAATCTAGATATATATTCAATCTTGTCCTTAAGTTTCACAAGTATCAAATATACATATGGCTAAATCTTATAAACATAAAAGACTGTATAATGTTTATGAAAAACCATAAGATATTCAAGTCTGAACTTAGAAAATCATAAAGAAAATACCCTATAAACTTGACTCATCATTGACTATCCTCAAGTTGATACTATTGCAAGTTACACCAACACTACTATGTCTACAATTTATTTGTAGTATTGATACTTAATTTTGTTGGCTATAATTGAGTAATAGTATAGATTACAATAAAATATTGAATAATGTCTAGTCTAATGCAAAATAGTGTATACAAGGTATCTAAGCACACTAGCATGAGGTACATGAGGTACAAACTCTCATGTTAAACAACTATAAAATAAAGTCAACATAGTTCCTTTAACACAACCAAAGTTAAAATTAAGAATTTTGGTGAAGTCAAGGAAGTACGTGTGAGATCAAAATCAGTCAAGTCCCTGAATCTAAGTCCAAGTTTAAAAACGAGGGATTCTAAAGGCATGAAAACAACTAAGTCTGGGATGATGAAGTAAAGGTAAATTTTGAAGGGGTAGAATCTTCCTTCTTCTTGGGATTTTTATCCCAACCACCCATTCATTTCTACCCAGGTGTAGGACTGCAGCAAACAAGGCATGAACGAGGAGACAAACATAAATTTTAATTGCCATTTCTGACAAGTTGTTTCTTATAATCCCATGAATTAAATAACTGATAAAAAAGGTAAGGGTTTACAAATTTGTTCAATCCAGACAGTGTTTTCAAATGTCTCAAAACCTCTAAATCTAAGAGGAATTTAACCCAAACTATTGGGAACATGAAAAGCCCCAAATCACCTCTCCTAAACCCTTGATTCAAGGGTTTCTTCAATCTCAACCTTTAAAGCTCTTCCAAGATCAATTGGTGATTGATTCACTATTCATAAAACAATATAAGACTACTCCAATCATAAAAACACTATACTATTCAAGCCAAACTCCCGCTAATATACTTGTGCCATGAATTTCAATGAAAAACTTCTCTGTTACAACCAATGATCACTTCCTCTCATCAAACTTCTGCAACTTCAAGATGATAAAACTATTATACATGTTAGTGAACTCCATTTCATGGATTCTAGGCCTTTGAGTCCATGGAATGGTTATTGTTTACAAATAAACTTCAAAACAATGAAAGAAAACTTAACAGAGCAAGGTTAATCTACTGTGTAAGAGGGTACGGTCATGTTTAATGACTCTCAAAGCCTTCAAAATGTGTGAATTAAGAATTAAGGAACACAAAAAAAACCCTAAACTCCCCATGATACATGAAGTGATTATCCTTTCATGATGTAGTTCATGAAATCCCTCTCCCCAACATTTGATATTAAGAGTAAATTTGAGGCTCATAAGACATAGGGACATTTTGCCAACCTTCACAAGAGCTTTTACAAGCCTGTAAAGAAAATGCAGTTTGGTTCTTTGTTTTTTTATTCTTGGTGTTTTGTTTCTTTGTGTTCTTTGTTGGTTGGCTATTGATCTAGGGAAACATAGTCAAGCTTCACATGCAATTACCTTCTTCTAACAATAAAGCTTCATATTAGGAGAGTTGATGATGATATTATTGCATTACAATGAAATGTCTTAGAAAGGGTATTATATATAACTTTACTTAAGAATCTCTCAATACAATACATATTCCCCCCATATCTTATTCAAATCATATTTAATTCATTACTAGGGGAGGTAACCTATCATGTAGGAATCGATGCACACTCACCTAGCCTCTTGTAGTTAGGCTGCATAAGTGTGTGAATAGGCATGGTATGTGTATGTTTTCCTTACCAATAGATAAAACTACATAAAGATATAATCTTTTTATATAAATATAGACTAATTAAATAATGGAGAGAGTTTGGATCAACATTTGATTATATAAGTCAGACCTAGCACAAGAGTGTGCTAATTGTTGTTAAGAGAACACATTCAAATCAAAATGAGTCCAAACTAAATGAGAATTGGCTCAAATTCTCTGTCAAACATATTGTACAAAACATTGTAATGTACTAAGCTCTATGAAGAAAAAGTATCCCAAGCTCTGAGATAAATCTGCACCTTACACTTTGGAAATGAATTTATATCCTATGTGTATGCACATATAGGCGTATGTGTGTATTGATATTGGAAAATTTTGAAGCAACAACAAAAATATAAAAAATGATAACTTTAGGGGAGCCTTGCACCAGCCAAACAAAAAATAAAAGTCCAGAATGTGAGGGTATCATTTTTCATTTTCTTGCTTGGAGAATGCTATAACATTAAAGATGCAGTCACTTTCTTTTAACTTTTGCCTCTTTAATTATATGGAATGTCAACCAAGTTAAACCAATTTTTTTTAGCAACTCTATAGAAATCATCACTCGACTATGGAATAATCACAACTGCACACCTACAAATTGATGCCTTTGATGCCTTTTTTGGCTAGTCTTACTCAATGAGAGGTGGAGGATGACATAGAGCATCCAAATTTCTACCATCTGGGTTTGCTATAAATATTATTTGCTATGGTGTAGAAAAGTGGATGGCTCTACCCTAAACTTTTCTTTCATGCTTAGTCTTCTGATGTATGCATTTCATCCTTGTCGCTTTAGGAGTGACATTCAATAGCAATCCATTTATCTTTCCACTCCTTCACTTCACTATTTTTATTGTATTTAAGTCTAGTTACTTGGTTGATATTCTGGAGACATTTACTAGCTGGGTACAGTCAGTTTAATAGTAGTTTGACATAAAATATATTTAGGCTACTTAGTTTATCTTAGGGATAGAGATAATTCAATTTTAACTTTGGTTGTGTTAAAGGAACTATGTTGACTTTATTTTGTAGTTGTTTAACATGAGAGTTTGTAGATTAATAGGAGTTCACATTTTTATAGGAACGTATCATTCAATTGAGCATTAATTCCCATCTATATCTAGCGAGATGGAAATAACTCATGTACCTCATGCTAGTGTGCTTGGATACCTTGTATACACTATTTTGCATTAGACTAGACATTATCCAAATAGTGAGTATTTATTAAGCAACTTTTATGGCTACTCTTAGTCAAATCTTCCTTCGTGCTAGCAGTCTATAGAATTAGACCTTTATTAAGAATTCATCATATCAGATAAAGTATGTTTAAGAATTATTGGGATTGGTCCTTTGGCATGTATTAAACAAAATAGAATTTTTAGCATATTATTATCATTCTATTTCTTTGTTGTAAACATGCCATTGGTTCAGTTTTGTAATTTTTTTTTAATGTTAAATGCATTTAAAATAAAGGTCTAATTCTATAGACTGCTAGCACAAAGGAAGATTTGACCTAGCCAAATAAAGGTCTAATTTTGTAGACTATTGGTCAGACAAATCTTCATTGTCTTCTGATTGTCTTCTTTATATACTAGCATTTAAATGGAACATTAAGCATAGTAATAATATGCTTAATCTATTAGTAATTGGCTGATTAAGAATATTATTACTATGTAGAGTTAGGGCCAAGTTTGTGCACGCAAGAAAAAGTCCAGTGCCCTATAGAATTAGTCTAACAGTAAATTTATAACAATGCAGATAAGAATCAATTTGTAATTACTATGCATTAAACATGCTAAACTGATAAAGGTGTTATCTACATTTAATCTACCAATTACTAATAGATTAAGCATATTATTACTATGCTTAATGTTCCATTTAAATCCATTTAACACAAAAAACAAATTTACAAAATTGAACCAATGACATGTTTACAATAAAGGTCTAATAGAACTCCAAACAATTCTTAAACATACTTTATCTGATATGATGAATTCTTAAACAATTAAGGTTGGAGTAGACACAGTTATCACATAGTGTTTTGTGTGGTACAAGGAAGATTTGGCTAGGTCAAATATTCCTTTGTGCTAGAAGTCTACATAATTAGACCTTTATTAAGAATTCATCATATCAAATAAAGTATGTTTAAGAATTGTTGGGACTAGTCCTTTGGCGTGTATTAAACAGAATAGAATTTTCAACATATTATTATCATTCTATTTCTTTTTTGTAAACATGCCATTTGTTCAGTTTTGTAATTTTTTTTTGTATTAACATGTCATTGGTTCAATTTTGTAATTTTTTTTAGGAACAATCTGGCCAAGGGCTAGATCAATACTATTCGCAATCTCATTGCCAAAGTGGCCAAAGACTATGTTAGGCTGATAAAATATGGGGATTCTCTTTACCATTAAAAATCTTTGAAGGTTGGTGCACTTTGACAGATGTGTACCATTGTTAAGAGAATTAGACTGAGTTTGGCTTACCTCAAATAGGTGAGGCAGCATATGGAAAGGTTGTTGTCTATTGACCCAAATACAAGGACTATTTTGATTTATGGGTACCCTAATGTTGGCAAGAGTTCTTTTATTAATAAGATTACTAGGGCAGATGTGGATATGTAACCTTATGCTTTTACTACTAAGTCTATGTTTCTTAGGAATACTGATTATAAGTACTTGAGGTATCAGGTTATTGATACCCCTAGTATTTTGGACCACCCCTTGGAGAACAGGAACAACATCGATATGCTCAGTATTATTTCCTTGGTTCATTTGAAGGTGACTATTTTGTTTTTCCTTGACATTTCAGGGTCCTATGGTTATAGTATTGCGCAACAGGAAGCTCTGTTTCACAGCATAAAACCTTTGTTTGCCAATAAGCCTCTTATTATAGTTTGCAATAAGATTGATTTTTAACCACTAGAGACACTACCAGGGAAGGATACAAAATTGATTGCAGAGATGAAATCTGAGGCTAGGAAAAATATGGGTGGGTTCTTTAGGAATCATGAGGGGGGGTGGGGGGGGATGATGGTGCACTACTCTCTATGAGCGCTTTGAAGGAAGAAGGGATGATTGTGGTAAAGAATGCATCATGCAAGAGGTTGTTGGAGTAGAGAGTGGAAATTAAGATGAAGTTGAAGAAGATCAATAGTTGTCACAATAGGATTAATGCTGTAATGCTCAAGTTGCGAGATGGGAAAGAGAGGCCCCATTGTATTCCTCAAGTTATTTTGGATGCCAAGGCATGTGCTGCCAAGGATGCCAAGAAGTTGGAGAATGATATTGTGAACAAAAATGGTGGGGTTGGAGTTTCCTCTAAAAGCTTGAAGAAGTGGTATATTTTAGAAAATGAAGAGTGGAAAGAAGATGATATTCCTGAGATCATGGATGGACACAATGTTGTAGACTTTATTAATCCAGACATCTATATGAACTAAATATGGGCCTCTGATTTAGCTCCACACTTCAACATAGTCATTGTTCACTAGTTGCAAACAAGAATGAATATCAGATTATTCATCCTACCTGGCTGTATGATTTGACCTGTTGCCTTCTATATAGGTAGGGTTTGGAATTTTCTCTCAGAATCGAGAGTCCTGCAACCATAGACTACTACTAAAATGAAGGATTTGATTAGCAAATGCAGTTTAATCTAACATGAATGTGCAATTAATCTAGGAATGATGAATTTAATCTAAAAACTGTGAAAGAAAACCAGATTAAGAAATGAAGTGCATGATCAAGCTAAACATGATATATTAATCTAGAAATGAAGATTATGCTAAGAAATGAAAGCTTAAAAGAAAATGATTTCTGATGACAATGCGACATCACTTCATTGCTCAAAAAGTTGGATCCTTTGAATGAAGAATGAGGTTTCTTTTATAGAGATCACAGGTTCAATCGATGGTCGAGATTGAATAAGACAAATGGTGAAGATTGAATGAGAGTTCAGTTTAGAATAGAAAGTTTCCTACAGAGAGGCAGTTAGCTTTTTTTTTTGTTTGTGTTAAAGCTGGTAACTATTTTATTCCTCTTTTTTTATTTTCAATTAACTCAAAGTTTCCTTTTCTGAACTGAAGAAGAGATTTTGTGGAGAATATTTGATTAAATAAATTGAATATTACCTCTGTTAGCACAGGTGAAAAATTCCATTGTTGCAGTATTATTTTCTATACCTTTGCAGTTATTTTTCCCATTTTCCTGGCAAAACCCTAGGCAAAATTCAAAAATCTAGCCGTTTGCAAGGAAAACCCCAAGTGTGCCCTAGGCCTGTACTAAATTTGCGTTACTTTTTGGGCCACTTAAAAACTTTATAAGGCATGTGCTAATTATCACCCCCCTTCAGTCATCTTTTCAAGTTTTCAGCAATTTATCACATGTTTGCATAGGCTATCTTCATGCTATGCGATCATGCGACTAAGGTTTGATGTTGGACCCCAGTATTTTTTCCTAGGTTTCAATGCTAAATATTTCCTAAAGTTTCCGGCCTTAATCCTTTCCTAGGCCTGACTTTCTAACACCATCTTGATCCAATGATAGGTGTAAGATCTTATGGAGTGTGTCAGAGGGTTGTGAAGTTACACCAACCATTGATTCTCTTTCATGGAAAAGGCTTTTCAATGTAATGGGTCCACATGCTAGGTGTGCTTAGTCAGCACTTTCTCATTGGTCCACATATTAATGACTCAGAATATTGTCAGTGGGGCCAACTATTTCAGAGGTTCAGTGGTTCTGATAGTGGCAGAGCATCGACAGCCAGTGTATGATCTTAAGGGTTATTTCTGACACATGAGGCTATAAGACCAGCCATTGATTGTTTTCTGTGTCAGAGGTTTGTCAAAACAGGGGTCAGATTCTTCATCAACAGTGGGCGTATGTTCTGGTGGAATCTTCATGGCTTATGAGGGCTTAAGACTAACCGTAGATTTGTTTCATGTCAGGGGATTTGTTAGAGTAGTATAAAAGGGTTGATCCAATGGTTGTCATAAGATCTAATAGAATGTGTCAGATGCATGAGATTATACAACAACCGTTGATCTCTTTGCAGGAGGGCCCAATTTCTGGTCTAAGGTTTTGGCAGAGCGGTTAAATCTTTGGTGGTCCTGATAAATGTTTGTAGTGCTTTCTTGTTCATGGATTATTATGGCAGGGTTCTATTTCTTTTAGTGATTCAGCGAATACGTGTTCGCTGAATCTCTAGATAAAGTGGCAGTGTTTCAAATTTTTCAGTGAATTGGCGAAATGTCTTTGGTTGCTAATTCGCTAGATAATTAGTGGGACCTCAATTTTCTTATGTATTCACCAGTTCACAAAGAGTAACCTGAGGTTAAGAAGGGACTTCGTGATTCAATGAATGCAGTCATTCGTTGAATCATTTGACTTAACCGCAATCAAGGAAGGCATTAAGCGACTAAATTTTTTCCCTTTAGTCGCATGTTCATAGGATAACATAAGGGGTTAAAGGTTAGCCGAGAATTATGGGACTATTTTACTAGGTGTTGCTAAGGTGTCAGGTTGTGATTAGCTGAGCTGGAAAGAAGTGCAGACATGTCAGTGGGCCTGAGAGATTCTAAAGAATGCAGAGATGGAGGATTTGATGGTTGTCATATCATCGCATAGAATCTTTTGAGGCTATGTGATCTTACGACAACCATTCATTTTAAAGCTTATGAAGAAGTGGGTCCAATACGTCGATTCATCGCTGATGTGCTTTTTTCTCATTGGTCGAGGGTTTAGTAATGTGTAAAGTGATTTTTAAAGGTTTTGTTGATTGTTGAAGGATTCTATGAGCCGCCTGATCTGTCGGGAATAAGATAGATCAACGGTCATGTTTTAAAGTTGAGCTAGTTACCATTTTTATTCAAATTCAAATATCCTATAGGGTTTTTGCTAGGGTTTTTGATGTAGAAAGTTGTAAAATGAAGCGGTGGCCATGAATTAAATAGTTCAGTACAGATTGCAGTTGGGGAAGGATATAGAAGATATAAATTACTGCTAGAATCTAATTTTGCTTCCTATGATGCTGAGCCAAATGAATATTAGGGTTGTTTTTTGCAGAAGGGCATTCATTACAGTTGGACAGCATGATGATAAAATCAAATTTGTGAAAATTGAGCCAAGAGTAGCATTGAAGACATAAAGCATGTCAACTCAGTTGAAAATATCTCATCTGTTTCAGTAGTGCAGTTATTGTAAACCCTTTGGGGTTGTTGTAAAGGTTTTTTAGGTTAGTTTTTTGTAACCCTAGAATGATCAGTTGCTTGTTGCATCCCTTGGTATAAAGGGATTTTTCATGATCATTCTAAAGGATTGGAGTTTAGGTGTTAAAAAGATAGAAATTTTTGAAACCCTAGCTTTCAGTCAAGGATTGTAATTTTTGATACCATTTTATCAAACAATAGAGAAGAAGTACAGATTGATGTTCTTATCTTGCAAGCTTATTATTTTGGATACTGTATGCACATGGTGAAAGGTTATACTTAATAAAAACCTCAAATCTTTGCTCTCCTTTTCTCTATTCTTTGAATCTTTAAATCTTTGCATAAGGTTTATGTGAATGTATTGGTGCTTTGAGTTCCAACCTAAGAGTTAGATTAAATATTGCTCAAAGTGGAATATGTGTTCTTGGAATTTATTTGAGGGATTTTCATAAGCAGGAAAGAGTTGGGATATTTTGTATTTATGTCTAGAGACCAATTTTAGACACCATTATATTCATCCTTTTCCTTGATATTTTTCCCAATAGATAAGGCACTGGCCTGTATTCTCCTATCTTTGTGTTGAGAAGAGTGATTCAAACCTTATAATCCCAATCATTCAAATCATTACCAGTCTTTTAATTTTATTTATATTTATGTATTGTCCTATCCAGTGATGGAGAGTCAATGAACAATAGGTTGTTGTTTAGTACTTTCTCACTGTAATCATCTATTGAAGGATCCAATAAAGAAATAAGGGGCAGAGTTAGAACTATCAATCAGAGTTAATACTATTGGATTAGGTGCACCCACCTTGGTTTTGCAGAGCCAGAAGCAAAAGAGGGTAATCTTATCCCTATAGTTGGTCCAATTGCTCATAGATTGCTCACATTTGGAACTAACCAATCCTTAATATCCATCATGGGCATATTGGTATCTCATGGAGCGTAAAATCCTATCCAGGAACCAACAACCTCATAAATGGATTTTCTCAATTATTTGAATAATTAAATTCAATTATTAAGATGAGGATATTTATTTAAAACCAAATATTTATTTAATTCCTTTTTCATGTGTTTTAGCTAAAGAGGGTGGATTTAATTTAATTATAGTGCTAAGAATTTATAATTAAATTAATTGATCATAGGGTTTATTTAGCCAATTTGTATTTGATATTTAGGAATTAAATATGTTATGTGATTGATGCAGATTTAGGGTTTTCTGCATTTGACACTAAGTCAAGTAAAGTCAATTAGAAGATAGAATTGCCTATTACAATAGGACTTTAATGATTTAGAAATTTGATAGAATGAGACTAAATGCAACAAAATTGGTTAGGATTGTAAGATGCCAATTTTGGGGTATTACATTTTTCCCCTCTTTGAATTGATGTGTGAGCAACACATTGATTCAAAGAATAGTCTGAGTGTGACAAATGATAAGAGTTTCAGGATTATCTCCAAAATGAAGCTTAACCCTTAGAAGTCGAGGTTAGATTTCCAAGACACAGATTAGATCAAGTTGTAGAACCATCTCTAGAACGAAGCTTGATTCTCCAAAGTCTAGGTTAGATTGCGAAGACATCGGTCAGATTGCAAATTTTTAGTAAGACCGTCCCCAGAACAAGGCTCAATCTTTAGGAGTTAGGGTTAGATTGCCCCATACCTATTGATTAAATGATAATTGATGTAGAGATTTTTTTAGGACTATCTCTAGAATGAAGCTTAGTCCTCCGAGACCTAGGTTAGATTGCCCCAATACCGGTAAAAAGAGCTTTCAAGAGCCATCTCCAGAACAAAGCTTTACTTTTAGGAATTAGGGTTAGACTGCCCCAATACTTAATAGAGATTTTGAGAATCTTCTCCACAATGAAGCTTGATTCCCAAGGATCTGATATAGATTTCTCAAATACCTAAAGAGGTTTCGAGAACCATCTCTAGAATGAAGCTTGATCCTTAGGGATCTGAGTTAGACTACTCAAATACTTAGCAGTAGGATGCCAAGATCAAGGCACAAAGATGCCCCTAGTGATTCAAGATTGTGGAACATCCAATTTTGACCATGAGGTATGAAGAACTAAATATGCCCCAAGTGATGAGATGCCCCTAGCAATGAGGTCTTTTGATTTAGATCAGATTGATTCGAGAATTGATTCAATGATTCAATGATGCAATCATCCTGCCCCTCGAGAGCAAAATGGAAAGATGACACATCATAAATGTAGATTGACAGTAATAGGTTGTAGATACATATTGGAATCAGAGGTCTAGAAGAACTCAGAAAAGGTTACGAAAGAATCGAGAAGATTTGGAAGTGATCTGGAGTGATTTCAAGGTCTGGTTGACCAAGTTTGCCCAAGGTTGACCAGAGTTGACTAGAGTTGACAAGAGTTGACTTTTAATGAAAAGATGAAGTCAAGAAAATGATGATGAGATGTGATTCTATCAAGAATATGACATCATAAGGTTGACTACACAAGCGTCCGATCACGTTAGACCCAAAAAAAAATTTAACACGATTTTGAGCTATATAGAGTTGTCAGATTTTGATTTTGATCCCAAAAATGGATTCAGAGCAGTCGATGATAGATGTACGAGTAGCACCAGCTTGATAGGATTATATGGTAGCTATAGATGATGGGGGGATGACACCATCATACTGGGATAATCTATTAGCACATCCATTCCCCCGATACATAGACCAAGTGGGGATGCATCAATAGGTACAATAGGTGGTGCAACAACAGGTAGCTCAGCCTCCACCATAGCAACAACTAGTGTAGCAATAGGCAGCTCAGCCTCCACCATAGTAGCAGGTGGTGCAACAATAGGTACCTTGATAGAGGGTGACATGGGTGGCCATCCCTGTTCGACGGATGAGAGTAGATCTAGGGGTAGGCAAAAATAGTGCACAAGAGAGATCCACATGAAAGATGATGGAAGAGATACCACAGTAGACTCCTAAGATGAAGACACAAGATGAGGTTATGTAGGAGTAGGCTGCATAGGGTTCCCCTCCAGGAGATGCAGTCACATAGCTGTAGGATGCACTACAAAGGAGTTGAGAGAGGATACAAAAGTCACAAAAGGAGGTGAGTGATCTACACATACATGTCACAATCTAAGATACCCTGAGTAGTGGAGATGGATTGAGAGATCAGAGAGCTACGAGAGGTGTTGGCGAGGTCTCAGATAGAGACTTGATATGAGGTTGACCAGTCAGCCTACTATTACACAGCATACATCAGTGTAGTGCCAGAGGTAGCAGAGCAAGTTCCACATTTTTTAGGGTATGCCAGAGCACCAATGATTCCATAGGGAAATCCCTCTTACAAACCACCTCAGGTAGACATGCCACCTCCTCCACCACCTCCAGGTGGTGATGGTCAGGGCTAGATCTAGGATTGATATATCATGATGTATTGTAGTCCTATTTTTGAGATATAGACTGTGCTCGAGTAGCACCATTTTTGTACACTGACACTCTGATTTATAGATATGAACTCATCTTTTGGTATCATTGTATGTGTTGTATATTGCTTTGGATTTTTATGCTTTATGAGATGTATCCTAAATGAGTAGATGAGTAGATATGAGATGTATGTCATGTATGAATATGAAAATGAATATGCACATGCGTTATGGTTATGTATGTATGCAATGTGAAATGTAATGGTAGATGGTAGATGGATAAATGCAATGTATTTGATGAATGTACATGTATATGAATATGTAGCTGTAAATGTATGCACATGAATTATGAGAATGCACTTTGATGGATGTAATGCAATGTATGTGGTACTAACCATCTGATGCAGGATATCTCAATATACTATAGGTACTAACCAAAAGAATGTTCTTGAAGAACAAGAGTGAGGATCAGACACTTGTGAAACCAAGCTGAACTCAGGATGTAAGATGAGAAACCTCATACAAATCTAGAAGAAGACAACAAAGAGAACCGCGAAGTACTATCACAATGCAAGCCTAGAATGAAAATGCAAGCCTAAACTAGATGCAATCCCTAGGACTTGGTTGTTGGACCCATTAGATAATTATCATCAATGAGATTTTAGGTATCAAACACTCGCAAGATGTCATACAATTCTCACTAATATGAAAGTCATGAGAATATGAATATGACATTAGTCTTAGATTTTTTAGAATGAGGTGTAAGAATTAAGGCAAAAGAAGCCATAATGACTTGAACACCTATTCCTTTTGATTTGGCAAGTGAACATATGTCATGCCCCGCAAGGGAACCAGGGAAGAGAACAAAGATTCTCTTAACAAAAGAAAACCTAAGTAAAAATTTATGAAAAATTTTGAACTATGAAAAGAGTTATGTAATCAAAACTTAAACTTAGATTCCTTCCAAGGTTCCCTTTTCATTTAAATGCATGATTCATTCAAATCCATTAAGTAAACTAACAACAAGATTTATTTCTCAAAGCAAACTGCATCATATCTTTAAGAAATACAAAATATTTTCATTTCAACTTTCCATTTAAAAAATAGCTATATTCCTAAATATCCTTTATGAACAATGTAACTTATAAAATTTATCCAACTCATTTGATACATTAAAAATATACTACATTTGGTTTTTCAATAGCTTCACTTAAACAACAATAATGAAAGCATGTTACATAATTTGGAATGTTAGAAAAATCCTTTTCTTTTCCAACATACATCTTAAACATAAAGTTCACATTTCCCTTTTCCCTTCTTCCTAAGTCTACCCATTCCAATTACATCATTTTGAAATACATTATTGATTACATTGCATTCAACTCCTCATAAGAGGTAACAAGATTATGCATCATGAAATATAATCACAAGGCCTTCATTCTTCAAATCTGGTACATAAGCAAGCATGAATCTTCAAGCATGTATCTGCAAAAGATACCTCGATAAAAATGTTTACCACCCAACCACGTGGATACCTATAAGGCCCACTCCCCCGTGCTAGGAGATAAACACCAAGGTCCACAAAGAAGGAATAGCTAGGCCAAACCTAGGGTTGGGTAATCTTTCCCAAAATAGCAAATGAAAAGAGAGTCAAAGTATAGATCTTTCCCAAAAGGTTCTAAGGCTTGGGTAGAAACTCTAAGGAACAACCTAAGTGAGTGTCATCACATAGCCCTCACTCCTTGGGTTGTCCTAGTACTAGCCACTTCGGGCCCTGGCCCCCAAGTAGGCACATGCGGGATCGAATGCCTTTCATACAGACAAGTGCCATTCGATCGTACCTACGCATAGGTACCTTCTCCCACTCCCATCCATAGCCTTTACTAGCACTAATGGCATGGGCAAGGCACATTTAATATTTTTAATGTTTTAACCCATTCCCATCAGTTTAATTAAATTTTCACTTGTTAAATAACTCTTCAGTCGGTTATCCTGGTTCTAGCCACTTTAGGGCCCCGGCCTCACATTGAGAGCCACTCACTAGGTGTCGTTAGGTTTTCTACCCTCAACCCATACATCACAATTACATCATACACATAGTAGAAGCACATTGTAAACACATTTGAAAACTGCTACAAAGAATTGGAAATAATAGGATAGTTATGTATGTTTAGAGAAATCAAGTACGTTTAAGAATGTTTAAAATGTCTTGACTCTAAACCCTAAACTGCTCCTTACAAACATTCTATCTCAATAAAGGCATCTAAATGTACTGAAAATAATCTCCACTAAACAAGGAATGAACAATCTTCAGGTTTATACAAAATTTCTTTCTAAACCTAAAACCTGGCTAATCCTGAAAATTGACTAAGTCTGATTTAATTAAAAATCTAAAATTTAAAAGTTACAACTTAACTCCTAGGAACCTGAAACCTATTCCAATGTATTCAAAGGGTACCTAATCCCTTTATACAAGTATAACTTAAAGTATAAGAAATTAAATGTTATAATTGTATAAAGTCTGAATCCTATTTTCCTCGGTTTATACTGGACTGGTCGGTTGACACAGTATTGCTCGGTTGACACACTACCGACCTGGCCCGGTTAACACTAAACCGACCTGACTCGGTTAGCACACTGTCGACCTAACTCAGTTAACACATTACCGACCTTACTTGGTTAGCACATTATCGACCTAACTCGGTTAACACATTACCGACCTTACTCGGTTAACACATTACCGACCTAACTCGGTTAACACATTACCGACCTAACTCGGTTAACACATTACCGACCTTACTCAGTTAACACATTACCGACCTAACTCGGTTAACACATTACCGACCTAACTCGGTTAACACATTACCGACCTTACTCGGTTAACACATTACTGACCTAACTCGGTTAACACATTACCGACCTTACTCGGTTAACACACTAAGCTGACTGGAACTGCAGAGAATGACTGTCAACTTTGTCTTGCGGGTAAAACTGGGTGTTATGGGGACTAAGGTTGCCTAAAATGAGCACGACCCATTTGAGATATCCCAGTTTCCCTTCAGAAATGGCCCATCAATCCTCCCTATCTATCTAACAAATATATTCTAGATCTGGGAAAAGAAAGGTGGCACATAAATAGACATGAAACAGTAAGGTTGCAACAAAAGTTCTAAAATCTGGAAGCATTCATAATACATCCAGTGACAGTAAAATACACTACCCTACCAGATCAAAACCACTTCTACCCTCCCAGGGAGGTTTCACCACAGTGAACATACAAACATTCATAAAATAACTTTCCACAAACACATTTCAAATACATAGAAAATAAAACATATATATATATAGTTTTCGATTCTAAACAAAAAGGTAAACAATCATAATCTCATCGAGTAATAGATCATTCATATACACAAGATAATAATACTACAATAATGCATATATATATATTTTGCAACCATAGCACAATATACAGAAACTTTTCCAGAAATCTAGATTTTACATTCATTCTACAAAATAAATCTACTTCTCAGGATGGATTCCAACCTAGAGTCCTGCGAAGACCAGTTGGAGAAGAAGGAAGATCAAACCCTCTCCAATGTTTCCAACACTCCTTTGAATCCCTTTGCTTGCAATCTTCTAGCCTCTACCCGTAACAATCCAAATGCCAAACTCACAAGATAAATTTTCTACAACAATAATAATAATAATCCTCTTCTCCCAACTCCTTTTACACAGGAAATCTTTCCTGTAAATAGGATGGAGGAGGTGGTTGCACAGGTAATCCAATTGGTGCAACCATCTCAACTATCCATCCGTTAAAGAGATGGTTTTGAAAACTCATTCTCGAAAAGGGATAAATAAACTATAATCTAAGTCCCCAAATTTAATGATATTAAAATAAATATTATAATCTTAAAAAAATTTATTAAATTATTCAACTATGGTAATAGGATAATCCTATTTACCATACCGCTAATTGATCTAATTATTTATTAATATAATAAATAACTACATGGTACTAATTATATATAAATATATGTATGCATATGCATATGTGTGCACCCATATGCCTATGTGTACATATATTATTATTATTACAAATATTATTACAAGCATAATATTATTATTATAAAACATATTATTATTTTTATTGCTATAGACTCTTTGTCGTTATTAGTATTATAAAATAATACCATAAATAAGGTACATTATTATTAATGTTAAACATTAGAATAACATTATTATAAACTATATTGTTTATTCATACCTTAATCCTCATTCTAAAATATATATGTATATATTAAGTAGCCACTAGCATAGGTTAGAATTTCACCACTATTATTTAAAAACTTTTATTATTAATATTTCCTTAGACATTAAAATACCATAAAATTAATCCTTATCATGGGTATTAAAACCACATGATTTAATTGCACTCAAAATCGCTCCTAATGAGATACGCTACTAAATCATACCCTCAAATGAACAATAATCTACATCCATGATCTACTAACAGAATTGAACATATCATGAAGGCAAGAACTAGCTACAAGATCCACAATTCCATCAACTACAAAACCACATAAGACATTCACACAAGGGACTGACTCGACACTTCCCACCTAAGGATAAAAGGATCAAAGGTGAAGTTTCTTCCTGTGGGCCTGGTGATACCTCCGTAACAACAACAACGATCGAGGATTTTGAGGGATCGCTCAGACTTGTGAAGCCAGGTGGAGACGACACCCGGTACCTGCAATCCTACATCACCAAGAAGAGATACATATATATACATATGGAGATACAAATCAGATATATGCAAGTAGATGACCAGGATCGATACATCGTGTGGACCTCAACTAAGTGAGTAACTATGACTTCATCCTGGAGTCATGAAAAACACATCAGACACATCCATGGAACATAAAACATCATGATAGTGGTTAGATTCAAATAATTGGGTTAGATCCATATAAAAATAGATAATTTTCTAATCTCATAAACATGTAATTACTAACCATAAATGAGCATATTCATCATGTCATCATCCACAAAACATAAATGTAAATGTATAGTCTTGACCATAATAATAATAAAATGTCCAAATCAGAAAAGTCTAAGTATCACCATAGGAGAGGTATTACAACATAAGCATCAAAGCACAGTTGCTAGGATGACCTAAATATTACTTGTGTAAAAACACACAAGACACATGAGAGTGACTTATTTTTCTAAGTGATTAATGAGTATATTTGAAGAATGCTCGTAGTGACCCTTCCGTTCATGTAGCAGGATGAGCATTTGCATTTTCACTTGCAGCAGAAAGAAGTCACTCAAAGAGACAAGGAAAAGAACCAACCTCACCAAAGTTGCCATATAAAAGGAATCGAGGTACACATGGCCATCTAACATGAGATAGAGGCTCTCACAGTGGACACCCATTTTATGTGGATCCATTGGATCATTGGAACTAAACCAACAAATAGAAAGAAAAGAAAAGATCATGCCCCCAGTCTTTGCATCTCTCGGTCAGGATAGATGTCCTGGAGTTGCTCAAGGAGGAATGATAAAGTGAAAAGACAAGCACACAAAAGAAAAGCTTAGCATGCTTTAGAAAGTTTACAAATTTAGTTTCCAGTTTTAGCGGATTGATGTCGGATCAGAAGTATACAGTGTTCATGAGAAGTCTCATCAGGACAGCAACAATAGACAGATGCAGTTAGAACCACTGGTGACTGAAATGAGAGAGAGTCTCAAGGAAAGATCATAGTGCTAACCAAGTATCAGTAGGAAGACATAGTGAGAACCACTAGTGACTGATATGAGGAAGATCCTATAGTGAAGAATCAGTAAGAAGACGTAGTGAGAACCACTAGTGATTGATGCAAGGAAGATCCTATAGCTAAGCATCAATAGTAAGATGCAATGAGAACCACTGGTGACTGATGCATGGAAGATCCTATAGCTAAGCATCAGTAGGTAGATGTAGTGAGAGCCACTGATGACTGATGCAAGGAAGATCTTCTGAAAAGATAGGACAGTGCCCCCTAGATCAGGAAGGTTTGCCCCCTAGAGTATGACCAGTTTCAATCCATGTAGAGTCAAGCATAATATCAAAGGTAACTAAGAGCAAGTGCATAAGCTAGCAAACTAAAGCAGGAAAGAAGGAAAACAACTGTACAGGGCCAAGCGGTGCTGTGATAGGTATAGCAAAGCATAACAAGAGGTGCTTGATTACCAGGTTTTCACTATCTTAGAAGGATTTTATTTTTTTTCTACCATGATGCCTGTTTACCAATTTTTCATCAATGGCAAATTTTTTTGTTTTTCAATTTTTTTGTATTTTTGAATTTTTTGAATTTTTTTGATGTTTTTGGTATTATCAAGGTGCCTGTTTACCAGGTTTTCACTAGGATAATATATTTTTTTAGGACATTTTATAATTTTTAGGATTTTTTTCAGAAATAAGTATGTACATGGAGCACTCTGAAGATGTCTCAACTGTAGAATCACTTCAGATGCAAAGAGTTGATTGGCTCTTTGAGCTATTCTCCTTCAGTAGTAGAGATTTGATAGGTGCCAGACCCAAATGCTACAGTAACAATATATAGACCAGGACAATTTGGTTCAAACTTTCCTTTCTAGATCCATTATTGTTGATTCTTAGGGTTCTCTCTCAGAACGAGATCACCCACTTGGAAGTCCTTTGGTTTAACTTTCTTGTTGTAGCTCTTGGACATCTATTTTTGATATGCTCAAAGATGATTTAATGCCACTTGACAACATTCATCCAGTATTTCTAGCTCTTTTAGCTGAGATATTTTAATGTCTTCATCAGTGATGAGGCCTTTCAGAGAGACTCACAAAGTAGGAATCTTGACCTCAATAGGCAGCACATCATCTACACCATAAACTAAAGAAAAGGGTGTGGCCCCTATTGGTGTTTGAATACCTGTTCAATAGGCCCATAAAGCTAGATTAATCTAGAGGTGCCAATCTCTACCAGATTTGTGAACTGTGCAGTGTAGGATCTTAAGGATCACCTTGTTTGATGCTTCTACCTATCCATTACCCTAAGGTTAATAGATGGAAGACCAATGCTGAGTCATCTTGAACTTAGAGCATAGCTCTTTTAGATCCTTGTTCTTGAACTACCCCCCATTGTCAGTGATTATTGAGGAGGGTACACCATACCTGTAGATGATGTAATTTAGGATAAACATGGCTATAGATTTGCCATTTTCTATAGTTAGAGGTACTACCTTGACCCACTTGGTGAAATAATCTGTAGCTGTGATGATGAACTTGTGTCCATTTGATGAAGAAGGGTGAATCTGACCCACTAAATCAAAGGCCCATTGTTGAAATGGCCAAAAAGTGATGAATGGAATGAGCTCCTTGGTGGGAGCATGAATCAGATTCCCATAAAGTTGACACCTTTTCCAAGATTTAGCATATTGTATAGCTTATTTCTCCATATCAAGCCAATAGTAACCAACTCTAATAAGTTTATGGGCCAGTGTCAGGCCACTCGAGTGAGATCCATAGATGCCTTCATGCACCTTAGCTAACACATGCTTAGACTCATCAGGTTCTAAACACCTAAGGAGGGTACCATCTAGACCTTGCCTATACAAGTCATTAGCTATGATAATGTACCATGAAGCACTATGGATTAGGAGAAATTTCTCATTCTACGTGTAAGTATCTGAAACAATTTGGTCATAGAGGTATGAATAGATATGATGGTAATGGGATGAATCATGTCCTATGATAGAATAGATCATCCTAGATTCAGGAGTGTCATGGGATGGGTAGCGTAATGTCTCCCCTAGGAATTCATGTCAGAAGTCATTTTTTGGTATTTGTAACATGGAAGCTAGATTATCCATTGCATCAGCTACTTTTTTGTTTGCTCATGTAATCTACTAGAAAGTGACATGTGCAAAGTATTTTCTTAGGTCATCGACCATCGATTTGTAAGGTACTAATTTGTCATCTTTTATTTGATAGATGTCATTGAATTGATTGATGACTAACTATGAGTCTCCAAAGACCTTTAGTTCATCTACTCACCATTCAATGGCTATCTTCATGTCATTGATTAGGGCTTCATACTCAATGATGTTATTTGTGCAAGGAACTTGTTGGAGATTTGCCAGTAGGCCAGTACTGACTATATGTTTGTCATTGATGACAACATATGGTAAGTAGCATGCATGGAAGACTTATTCAATAAAATTTAAGTATATGCAGCATGGACATGTTATCAGTATGATATCATGGATGCAAAGGTTAACTATTAGTATAGACAGTTATATAGCAACTTGTGTCAGCAGTGTTCCTGATAGAGTAGCAAGCAATGTTCTATGTATGGTTGTCCATACAGTTTTCATGAAGCCTTGTGCCCTTGGATATATGATGGAGACATGTTAGTGATGTTAAGTTCATGGATGTAAAGTCTGATGATTAGTGCAAGTGAAGTTATACAGTCGCTATTCACCAGCAGTAGTTTCCTGTGTTTGTTCAGAAGAGCCGACATAGATCATATTGGTTATGGAGTTGCACCTATCATTTGGGTATGCACCCTTGGATTAGAGCTTAGAGAAGAGTTGGTAATGTTTAGTTAAGAGCATGAGTTAATTCAGCTTGAGGAGTAAGATCCAGTTATTTTGGTAGAGCCGACAGTGTCTAGCGTGCATCTACAATTATCTTATTGGAAAGGACCTAGAATGTGTTGCGTGCTTAGTAGAGCGGACTGAATTGTTATTGGAGTTTGTTATGACTTATCTATTATGACTTCAAGGTGGTTCTAATAGACTGACTTGATTATATCATCTAGAGGAAAGATATTTATAGGTAGTCATTTGTGATTGCTTGAGTGTGGTTCATGGTTGATTGTTGAGAGCAAAGCAGAGTGTGTGAAGTGTTGAACCATTAGAAGTAGGTCTATGAGACCAAGTAAAGTGTTTATGCTATACATTAGAACTGATCTAGATAGAAGGTATAAGCGCAATTCACCAAGATCCAGATATAGTGTGTATCTATTAAATAGAAAGTTGTAGCCTTCACCCCTTTGAGTAGTGTGCTCTCAGATAGTGCGTCCTCTCCCCTAACATGGACTATTGTAAAAGACTCCTAATAGGGTTTGAACCTTGACTAGGTTTACTATACTTAATGCATTGTAAAGAAACTCCTAACAGGGTTAAGGATCTTCTAACAAGGATCATAATACACTAGTAGAGAATATTAGTGGGTGTCAATTCTCACTAGGGTTTTTACCTATTTGGGTTTTCTCGTAACCAAAATATTGGTGTTGTGTTCATGTGTTCTTTCATTGTGTTTATGGTTAATGTTTAAGTATACTTAATTGGATAAAGAATTGAAACTTTTAGATAACTGATTCACTCCCCCCCCTCTCTTAGTTATCTCCTTGGGACTATTCCTAACAATTGATATTAGAGCCAAGTGCCTTGAAGAGAAAGTTTAATAGCTTGAGGATGATTAGATGGCATTCTTCAGAAAAGAAAGTCCTAAGTTTGATGGAGAGAATTATCTTGATTGGAAGAACAAGATGGTGACCCATTTGCAATGCATTGGTTTTGAAGTTTTTGATGTAACTATTAAAGCAGTCAGGATCCCTACCTTAGAAGACCTTGCAAAGGATGATGCTACTGAAAAAAAAAAAGAATTGTTTCATTAGAATGCAATAACCAAAAAAGCTCTTATCAGCGCCCTATCTGATAGTGAGTTTTTAGAAATAAAGAAAGTAGATACAACCCACAAAATATAGAAGTACCTAGAAGACATATTTGAAGGAGACAAACAAGCAAAGGATGCACGCAGAAAAACATGGAAGAAAATATACAATGCATTAGAGATGCTACTTGAAGAAAACATCAAAGCTTACAATCAAAGGATTAATGAAGCATTTGCTAGAATTAGGAACAATGGTGGAGAGATCTCAGAAGAAGACATTATGGACAAATTGATGACTACTCTCACTCCAGAATATGAAAACAAGATCAACATCCTTGATGAGACCATGCAACTTACATCAAATTTCAAGAGAGAGACCTTGGTCAGAAAGATCTCAACTTTTGAGATTTCAAGAATGAAGACAAAACCTAAAAGTGAGACAACCTTCAAAGAAACAGTTCATGGTAAGAAATCTACAAACACTTCTAGTAATTTTGATGATATTGATGAAGAGAAAATGCTAGATGATTTCATTGCTATTATTTCCAAAAGATCAAATAAAGGGAAAGGAAAATATGAAGGTTAATTACCATTTAAATGCTTCTCATGTAATAAGATTGGTCACTTTGCATCCAAGTGTCCTACAAGAGCTAGAAAGTCCAAAAATGACTATAAACCCAAATACTCCAATGAATGTTACTATGTTGGAGATGGAGTTTCAGATGATGAGTCAACTAAAGAAGAAATTGGATTAATTTCCATTATAGAGAAAATGAACAATAAGATAGACCATCAAGATGAAAATAAGGAACAAGAGCTAGCATTGATTTCACAAGCTGATATAAGAACAAACTGGATTATAGATAGTGGTTGTTCACATCACATGACAGGTGAAAAAAATAGATTTATTCATTTGGACAAATACAATGGTGGCATGGTTAGATTTGGAGATAACGCTCCTAAACCCATTGTTGGTAGAGGAGCTATCACCTTGGATGGAAAGAATAGTACTGATGATGTTCTTTATGTCGATGGTTTGAAACATAACTAAGTGTTGGGAAGCTACTTGACAAAGGGTACATATTGGAATTCAATGGAGACAAGTGTATCATTAACAACAAGGATGGTGTTATGATTGCATCAGGCTCAAAGACTAAAGGTAATGTTTTCCAACTCAATTCAGAAGCAAGTTGTTTTGTTGCCAAAGTTGATGATAGTTGGTTGTGGCATAAAAGATTATGTCATATCAATTTTGATAACATAGTAAAGATAAACAATGTAAAGGCAGTAAGAGATCTACCTAGCATAGCAAAACTAATTGATACTATATGTAGGGAATGTGTATTGGGAAAGCATGTTAGAAACTCATTCAGGAGCAAGCACAATTTAGTAGAGAACAAGTTGGATCTTACTCATATAGACCTATGTGGTCCAACTCAGACAAGATCATACTATGGTGAAAAATATTTCATTTTTTTTGTTGATGACTATACTAGGGTGATGTGGGTTGCATTCTTAAAAGATAAGTTAGAAGCTTTTGAGAAGTTCAAAATAGTCAAAGCTAAGATTGAGAATGAATCTAGACTAAAGATAAAATGTTTAAGATCAGATAGAGGAGGAGAATTCACCTTTGATAGATTCTATGAGTACTATGAAGAACATGGCATCAAGAGGTAGTTAAGTGCACCTAGAACCCCTCAGTAGAATGGAATTATAGAGAGAAGGAATAGGATCATCCTTGATACAATGCACACCATCATGATTGAAGGAAAAGTTGCACACACCTACTGGAGAGATGTAGTCAACACAACATTCTATACCATCAATAGAATTTAGTTAAGGCCTGGCGCTAACAAGACACCTTATGAGCTATGGTTTGGTAATGTTCCCACAGTGAAATACTTTAGAATCTTTGGAAGCAAGTGCTACAGCAAGAGGGATGAAGCCATAGGCAAGTTTGATGCAAGAAGTGATGAAGGTATTTTCCTTGGTTACTCTACTAAAAGTAAAGCTTATAGATGTTTCAATTTAAGGTTGAAAAAGATCATTGAAAGTGCTCATGTTAAGATTGATGAAAAGTTTATGGTTCAAGAAAAATATCATGATTACTCACCCATGGTTGAAGATGAACCTAGACCTCCCATTAGTGAGATAGTTATTGAAGAAATGTTTGATAGTATTGATGTGTCATTCAATGACCCTGAGACAAGTGAAGAAGAAACTCCTAAGGAAGATAAAACTATATCACCCAAAGCTCTAAATTTTTCTTCTAGATATCACTCTAAGGATGACATCATTGGAGATTAGAGAGAAAAATTCACTACAAGATCAAAGGCTAAGAGTTCTGCAAGTACTAAGGAGGTATGTTTACTATATCAGATTGAACCCTTAAGTGTTGAAGATGCATGCAATGATTCAGATTGGCATGATGCTATGAAAGAAGAACTAGATCAGATCATCAAGAATGATACTTGGGAACTGGTTCCAAGACCTAGAGATAAGAATGTGATTGGAACAAAGTGGATATTCAGAAACAAGATGAATGAAGATAGCCTAGTAGTGAGGAACAAAGCAAGATTGGTATGTAAGGGAAATGTGCAAAGAGAAGGTATTGACTATTCAGATAATTTTGCACCAGTAAGTAGGTTAGAAGCTATTAAGCTATTTCTAGCTTTTGCAACCTTCAAAAACTTCAAAGTTTATCAGATGGATGTTAAGTTAGCATTCTTGAATGGAGAGCTAAAAGAAGAAGTAGACATTGAGTAGCCAGAAGGATTCACCTTATCAGATAGACCTGATATGGTATGCATATTGAAGAAAGCCCTCTATGGACTTAAGTAAGCCCCTAGAGCCTTGTATGAGAGACTTGATGGACATCTAACAAAGATTGGATTCAAGAAAGGAGCAGTAGATTGCAAGTTATTCATAAGAGAGACATCTGAAGGACTACTACTTGTAGCTATATTTGTGGATGAAATTATCTTTGGAGGTGATGACAAACTAAGTGCAAAATTTGCTAAAGAAATGTAGAGTGAGTTTGAAATGAGCATGATTGGTCCTATCAAGTACTTTTTGGGACTAAATGTGCAACAGACATAGAAAGGTATTTTCATTAATCAGTCCAAGTATGTGAAAGAGATATTGAAGAAATTCAAGATGGATGGTTGCAAGCCACTAGGGACACCTATGATCACTAGATGCAAGATTAAAAAAGAAGATGATTCTCCAGTAGTAGATACAACATTGTACAAGTCTATGATTGGTAAACTCATATATCTTACTCAAACTAGACCTGATATTTCCAATATAGTTGGCATAGTTGGAAGATTTGTAGCAGAGCCTAAACAAAGTCACCTCATGGTAGTAAAAAGAATATTTAGATATTTTCAAGGCACTATAGATTATGGTCTATGGTATCCTAATTTAGAAAATGTTGAGATTCATGTGTATACTGATGCAGATTGGGAAGGATGCATTGATGATAAAAAGAGTGCATTAGGTGGAGCAGTGTTTCTTAGTGATAAACTTGTCACTTGGACAAGTAAGAAGAATTTTTTTATCCCTCAATCAACAATAGAAGCAGAGTATGTTGTAGCAGCCTTGAATTTTTCTACAATTGTTTGGATCAAACAGATGATAAAAGATTTTGGAATTTAGATTGATTATCCTATTGTTATTCACTATGATAACACTAGCACTGTCAACATGTCAAAGAACCCTGTGATGCATGCAAAGACAAAGCACATTGAGATCAACTATCACTTCCTAAGAGAGAAAGTAGTAGAGAAAGAAGTCAAGTTGGACTATGTAAGTACTAAAGATCAGTTAGAAAATATATTCACAAAGCCCTTGCCAAAGGATACTTTTGAGTATCTCAGGGAGAAGCTGGGAGTAATTCCCTTCCCTAATTCTACTTAGAAAAAGAAGAAAGAGCATCAGTCCTCAAGGACTGATGGATGGTGGACTACTCTACCTCAGGATTAGTACTAGTGCTTAAATGGTTTGGCGCCCTTTGCCATTGATGTCAAAGGGGGAGTAATATATAGTCATGAAAAATAGAAACAAAAAAAAGGAGTAATATACTAAGGGGGAGAAGTATTTAGTTTATGGAAGTAGTTCAGTTGAGGAAATGGAGAATGTTGAAGAATATTGTAGTAGATAGAGGATTCATTCTTGGGGGAGTTTTGAAGAGGAAATAGAGAATGTTATAAAAGAAATGTTCATTTGGATTAGTGGATTTTTTCATTCCATATGTTGCCATCAATGCCAAAGGGGGAGATTTTCCAGCAAGCCAGTACCGACTGTATGTTTGTCATTGATGACAACATATGGTAAGTAGAATGCATGGAAGACTTATGCAATAAGCTTTAAGTATATGCAACATGGACATGTTATCAGTATGATATCATGGACATACAGGTTAACTGTTAGTATAGACAGTTATATAGCAACTTGTGTCAGCAGTGTTCCTGACAAAGTAATAGGTAGTGTTTTGTGTATGGTTGTCTGTATAGTTGTTGTGAAGCCTTGTGCCCTTGGATATATGATGGAGACATGTTAGTGATGTTAAGTTCATGGATGCAGAGTCTGATAATGAGCTCAAGTGAAGTTATGTAGTCACTATTCACCAGCAACAGTTTCCTATGTTTGTTCAGAAGAGCCAACAAAGATCATATTGGTTCTGCAGTTGCACCTATCATTTGGGTATGAACCCTTGGATTAGAGCTTAGAGAAGAGTTGGTAATGTTTTATTAAGAGTGCATGAGTTAATTCAGCTTGAGAAGTAAGATCCATTTATTTTGGTAGAGTCGATAGTGTGTAGCATGTGTCTACAATTATCTTATTGGACAGGTCCTAGAATGTGTTGTGTGCTTAGTAAAGCTAACTAAATTATTATTGGAGTTTTTTATGACTTCTCTATTATGATTTCAAGGTGGTTCTAATAGGCCAACTTGATTATATCATCTAGAGGAAAGATATTTATAGGTAGTCATTTGTGATTGCTTGAGTGTGGTTCATGGTTGATTCATGAGAGCAGAGTAGAGTGTGCGAAGTGCTGAACCATCAGAAGAAGGTCTATTTTACCAAGTAAAGTGTTTGTGCTATACATTGGAACTAATCCAAATAGCAAGTCTAAGCACATTTCACCAAGATCTAGATATAGTGTGTATCTGTTAAACAGAAGGTTATAGCCTTCACCCCTTTGAGTAGTGTGCTCTTAGATAGTGCATCCTCTCCCCTAAAAAGGGCTATTATAAAAGACTCCTAATAGGGTCTAACCCTTGACCAGTTCTACTATACTTAATGCATTGTAAAGAAACTCCTAACAGGGTTAAGGATCTTCTAACAAGGATCATAATACACTAGTATAGAATATTAGTGGGTGTCAATTTCCACTAGGGTTTTTACCTATTTAGGTTTCTCCGTAACCAAAATATTGGTGTTGTGTTCATGTATTCTTTCATTGTGTTTATGGTTAATGTTTAAGTATACTTAATTGGATAAAGAATTGAAACTTGTAGATAACTGATTCACCCCACCCCCCTCTTAGTTATCTCCTTGGGACTATTCCTAATAGAACCAACATCTTGTATGGCTTTGGTAAAGAGTACCTTTGTGGTGTGATAAAAAATATTCTGGCACCTAACCCCCATTGGGTAAATGATCCATCAAAGAACATAGTCCATGTCTGATGTGTGAGAAGAATTATGGACTCATCTGGAAACTCAATGTTAAATGGTTGATAATCTGTGATAGGTACGTCAGCCAACTGATCTACGATCACTTGTCCTTTGATGGCTTTTCTTTCTACATACTTAATGTCAAACTCATTGAGTATCATGACCCATTTTGCTAATCTACTTGTAAGGGAAGATTTTCTGTGCAAGTACTTTAATGGATCAATCTTAGTAGTAAGACATGTAGTGTGAGCAAACATGTAGTGTCGCAGTTTTTGTGAAGAAAATACCACTGCTAGACAAGCTTTCTCAATGACAAAATAGTTTGTTTCATAAGAGACTAGAGTTATACTAATGTAATAAATAGCTCATTCTTTGTTGTTCTGATCTTCTTGAGCTAATAAGATACCCAGTGATGTGTTTGTAGTAGAGATGTAGACAATTAATGACTTCCCATGAATAGGAGGCATCAATATTGGTGGATTAGCCAGATATTGTTTAATCTGTTGGAGCCCTTTCTCATAGTCTTCATTCCACTCATAAGTCACACCTTTATGTAGGGTCTTGGTGAATGGTTGTGACTTGTCAGCTAGTTGTGCAATGAAGCACCAGATAGACTGTAACCAACCTTGGAGTCCTCTCATCTGACTGATGTTGTGTGGCAGAGGTATTTCCATGATGGCTTGAACTTTCTCAAGATCTACCTCTATGCCTTTAGTAGATATGATGTAACCCAATAGTTTACCAGATGTGACTTCGAAGGCACACTTTTTTGGGTTGAGCCTTAGATTGAATTGTTCCATTCGATCAAGTATAGGACCTAGGTCTGCAAGATGTACTTTACATTCCATGCTCTTAGCTAATGTATTATCCACATAATCTTCCATTGTCTTATGCATCATATCATGAAGGATAGTGGTGACAACTCTTTGATAAGTGGCTCTGACATGTTTAAGTCCGAAGGGCATGACATTCCAGCAGAAAGTTCCCCAAGCACATGTAAAGCCTATTTTCTCTTGATCCTCTGGCACAATTTTGATTTGGTTGTAGCCAAAGAAACCGTCTATTAGTGAGTACATTTTATAGCTTGCTATCATGTCTACAATCATATCAATGTTGGGTAACAGAAAATCATCCTTGGGACAAAATTTTTTCAAATCTTGAAAGTATGTGCAAACTCTGATAGATTTATCATGTTTGGAAATTGTACCAATATTGGAAATCCATTCCGCATAGTCAATTTCTCTAATGAAACCAACTTTGAGAAGTTTTTCTAATTCAGCTTTGACTAAAAATGCCACATGTAGGTGCATCTCCCAAAGCTTCTGTTTGATAGGTTTGACACCTGGTCCAATAGATAGATGATGGATAATTAGATTGGGATCTAATCTAGGCATATCAAAATAAGTCTAGGCAAAGTTGATTTTATTTCTTTAAAGAAACTAGTGTATTCCTCTTTCTCTTCTGCGGATAAGGAATGTGCCAGATGAATGATCTGAGGTGCAACTTCCATACCCAAGTTTACTGGTTGAGTTTTCTCAATGAGTATTGAAGATCTTTCCTAAAAATGACTTGGAAGTGTATCAAGTATCCCATCCTCGGGTGCCTCAAAGAGGTTTTCACCCTTGGATATGTCTTTTGTTTTTAGTTTTTTCAACTCTAACACTGCCACAATTTGGTTTTCACCATTAGAGCACCTATTCCTTTTTATTCTTTTAATTTTATGACTGAGATACTTGATATTAGCTTCAATCATATTGACACTTTCTTCGCTGGTTGAGGATGTTATGGGTTCGACAATGTTAAGGTAACAAGAAAGAGTGCAATCATTTTGGAATGTAAGGACTTCATTGGATGGAGAGGAGGGGTTTTGGTTTATCATCTCGGGATGGTGAAGTGAAAGAGAAGTGACTGGTTCAAGTGCATTCACAATATAGTCATCAAAAGTGCAAACAAGTAAGTCAAGACCTAAAGAAATCTCATCCAAAGATGTGTTCGAGTCCCTTCGATACCTCATGTTGGAAGTAGAGGGTATGTTAACATCGGTGGAATCACACTTAGTTGTCTTAACACTAGACCCTTCACCTACTTTGAGAAGATTTTCAAATGTGTGTATTGTGTTTATGTCCTTGTCAGAAGTTGCATCAGACACAGAATCAAACTCATACTCATGTGAGTCCATAATACTTGATATAGGAACTCCATCAACACTTGTTGTACCATCTGACTCATTATCATCTCTTGTAGTATTGATGTTTTTTTGGATTTGTTCCTATTTGAACTATTTTTGGAAAGGAGATGGCATGTACAACTCATGTTGATAGCTAGGATGGGCTATTTGCATTCTTCTTAACCGCTCATATGTCAATGGTGTAACCGAGGCAGTGTCATCAAAATCACTATAAGATTCAAGATGTCTAACATGCTACACCAAATCATTAAGCTCTATGAAGAGCGTGACAAGATCTAGAGGAATAGGATAAGGAAAGGTATCCTCATCTGAATTGACTTCTGAGTTCTCAGCTAAAATGGTGTCACTAGATGTCGGCTGGCATTCTGTTTCTGGCACAAATTTATTGATCCCTAAATGAAATGGGATTTTCTTGAAGCTGAGACCTATGGTTTCCTTTGTCCTTCATCCTGTGGCTTCAATTGGTTCCAACAATCCATTATCATTTGCCCCTATAGGGCCACTCCCTTTATGCCCAAAGTGTTTCACAAGCTTAAAGCCTTTGTTGTTTGGTTGATGTTCTATATCACGAGCTAGGGTGATATATTCAGATGTTTCTCTACCTTTACAAATCCAAGATGAAATAGCTTGATTTTCATCCTCGTATTCTAGTGGAATTGTAGCCTATACAAAGGCATTGTCATAGAATACTTGAGGGGACACGGTAGAAGGTTTCTTATTCTCAGAAGGTCTCCTGTAGGAATGGGGAGAGAGAGGTAAAGTTGTCAATGAAAAAATAGGCTCCATCTGATACTCCCCCATGCTTGAGTCTGTAAGTTTTACAGTCTTTTCCATTTCTTTTAATTTGGCATCAAAAAATTCAGTACGCTCTCTATTTGTTGGGACAAAACTATCAATAGATTAATTGAGCATAGTGCAAGAATAACTTTTGTTGGTAGGTACAGTTACTTTAGCTCCATGGAATGGGAATTTTATGTATTGATTGTATGTTGAAGGAACCTCTTGCATCTCATGTATCCATGGTCTTCCCAATAGTATGTTGTAGGCAAGAGGGATATCCAATACTTGACAGATAAGATTTATCTCAATAGGGCCAACCCTGATGGGTAACACAATCAAGCCCTTAGACTTGTTCTCTTCCTCATCATATGCTTTAATGGTAATCTTTTTATGTGCATCTATGTAGTCTTTTCCATAACCTAGTTGGGTGAGCAAGCTAGTAGAGTAGATATTGAGACCGACACCATTATCAATGAGGATGCAGCGGACATGATTTTGGCCAATCATGACTTCAATATGCAGAGGAGTATTGTGTGGGTGGTTTAGAAAATGATCATCTTCCTCAGAGAAAGATAGATAATGAGGTGAGGTTAGGTGAGCTACCATGGATTGAAATTAGTTGAGATTGAGATCTTTTGGGATGTTTGCCTCAGTGAGGGATTTATCCAAAATCTTCCTATGAGTAGGCAAGATCTTCAACAACTTAAAGATAGTGATTTGAGCATTGGTACCTTGTACTTGGTCTCAGATGTAGTAATTAGCATTAGTAGGCATGGGGACCAATTTTGAATTCTTATTGGTAGGGCCAACAACAACTTTGTTTGGAGGTTGTTTTGGTGCAGAAGTAGAAGGCTTGAGGCCTTTGAGAATGATCTTTGGATTAGATCAAGTGACAGTGTTCGCACAAACTAGAGACTATTCAGATTTGGAAGATTGAGACGCAGGGCCTCATAAAATGAATGGAGCTTTGGGTCTAGGAGCATCCTCACCCCCTTTGATAGTGATCACATCACAATATTCAACATTGATAGGTTCAACCATATTAATAACATTGTCATTAGTATTGTACGTATAGTTGACCTTATTGTTAGTAGTCTTGGCCTTAGAAGATTCACCCTTCTCATGAGGAGGAAAGGGGTTTTTGAACAATTGATGATCAGAGTTCTTGTTATGACCACTCACAACAACATCACCATTATTTATAAGATCTTGGATCTTATGTCGAAGTTGAATACAACTAGAAGTCTTATGACCCTTGTTTGAATGGTATTCACAGTATACAGATTCATTCCACCAAGTAGGGTGTGGTTGTGGATCATAAGGATGCAAGTTTTCTAGGGGTATGAGAATCTAGTTCTACAAGAGAGTCTTGTAGACTACATCAAGAGGTTCCCCTAGGGAAGTGAACTCACATTTGGGTCGAGGTGCCCAAGGTTTGTTTCTGGAAAATTTTGAGGGTGGATGTGTATCTGTCATAGCCTTTTTAGTGGCTTTGGTTGCCTATATACTGGAGGTAAGGTTGAAAATAGTGTTTGGAGGCTTTGGGGTCACAGTATCAATAACTCTATCATTCACAACATCCCATTTTTTGGTGACAATTTTAGTCTTATCTTTGCTTGAGGAGGACCCTTGCTTGTTATCTTTGTGTAGGGTGAGCTCTCCTTTCTTGACCATAAACACCTCTATTCTCATAGTGTACTTGATCATGTCATCAAAGGTCAAAGGACCTTGCAGCTATACTTGGTATCCAAAATCAGGAAGAATGTTGTCTAAAAAGATATCAAGCTTCTTAGATTCTGGTATTTTGTGAGAATATTTGGTATAGAGTTGTCTCCATCGCTGGAGAAATGTCAGGAAAGGTTCTCCAGATTGTTGTTTCATATTACAAAGATCATAGATATTGATCGGATGTTGGATGTTATGCGAGTAATATTGGAGGAACAAATTGGCAATCTCATCAAAAGATTTGATGCCAATAGGAAGTCGAGAGAACCACTCCATAGCAGATCCACCCAAACTATGTGAGAAGAGACACATGAGATAAGTTTGATCATGTATGAACTCCATGGATAGAGCACCAAATTCTCTCAAGTGATCTTGGGGATCAGAGGTACCCAGATATTTATCATACTTGAGGAGTTCTACACCTTTGGGAAAAGGTAGCATGCTAAGACTCTTGTCAAATGGGAATGGACATACGCTCTCTAGTGTGAACTGGTTTTTTGGTTTGTCCTTGGTTTTCATGAGTTGTTGGATCTGGGTTTGCATGTATTGGACTAGTTTATGCATTTTAGCCATCTCTATTTCCTCTTCTTTGACTATAAGAGTCTCCACTTTGTAGTCTAAGGGTAACTTGGCCCCTTGGTTGGCCAACTCGAGAAAGTATTTCTCTTTCTCCTCTTTCATCAAGATGGCCATCATTTTGTGAAGACTTTTGTTGGACCAGGTAGCCTTAACATTGTGCTGGGTTATTTCTTCATCATCATTACCAAGGATTTCAAAGATTCTTTGGGAATGGAATTCTTACTGGTTATCTTGAGCTTGATCTTGATCATGATCATGAGATCTGTTGTACTCACCATTCTAGTGTTGGTTTTCCATCTTGCCAAAATGCAAGTGCGCAGTGTGGATAGATTGAGTACAAGGAGGTTTAGTATGATGAGAGGTTTCTGCTAAGGAAAATTTGGGTTCCACAAAAGGATTAATCTTAGGTAAGGAAACCTCAGGTGCCTCAAAAGGATCAATCTCTGACAATGATTCCTCAGAGTCTTGGTGTTCTCAAAACAAGGGATTCTTGGCTTGACTGAAGTTCACAGTAAAAGTATGTTGGACACAAGGTCAAATGATAGGAGAAGGAGATCAAAAGGACTCCTCTCTATGCATTTTGGAAGAAGAACATGAAGATCCTCTATGACACTTAGATTGTATGGCAAGCTCAGAATGACCTCTTCCTCAGTTGTGAGGTCTACCTCTATCCCATCTGGTGAGACATGGAGGGAACACGTTTCCACTTTGAGTTGTCACAGACATAGAAGAAGATTAAGTAATGAGAGAGGAATTAGGATTATGCTTAGAACTTTGTCTCTAGAATAGAAAAGAGTGATAAAATTGGAATGGACCTGACATGAATCATCGAGAGTAAGGCTAGAACAGCCGAGATGTGACTATCACATCACAAGGTACAAGAGCACAGTAGACAAGGACATACAACATGGAGACAATGTGAGTTTAAGTAGTAATCACTTGGTTCTCAGCCTGAGACATCCAATTTTAGGTAGTGGACAACATGAAAACAAATAGATGAACCCTAGACAAAAACCAGATTTGAGAAAAAATTGACCAACTGATGGGAATAAGCTCATTGTTTTAAAAATAAGGGGATAGTCTCGCACAAGGAAGTGTAGTCTTGTGTGAGGAAATGCCAGACTGTGCATGAGGATATGCTATCTCGCGTGAGGAAATTCATAGAAAATTGAAATATTGCATTAAAAAAGAACAAAGTTTGACAGTTTGGCACAATTTTTGAGGCATGAACAGATTTTGAGACACAACGTTGGCTGTTCTCTGATAGAATATCTAGATTTTAGATAGTTCAAATCAACAACTCAACTTCTACATGCATCAATAGATTTCTATCATGATTAGGCACATAAAACAACAATAAGGGATTTCAAGCAAACAATGTCTTCAAACAATGAGCAAGGGACAAAGAAATCTTGTGCATGAACAAGAATATGTGACATAGTATTCTATTCCCTAAGAGTGCTACTTGTGTATGTTCTCAAAATGTTTTGCAATTATGCACATAGTCCTAGAAAGTAAAAAGTTGGTTGCACTAAGGTTTGTAGTAATGGTCAACTCTGCAAATTTTGTAATCTCAAGAGGATGAAATCCAATCTAGGCACACTGGGGTTTTGACACATTCCAAGAATTTAATCAATCAGAGATGCTAAGGAGATTTGACAGCCTAATAAGAAACTACACCTGTGGAGATTTCTTCCACAAGGAAATTTATATAGCGACTGCTGCTACCATGATGAAAATGGCTATTACCGCTTGAGGTTCCATCCATGTGGTTTACCCAATAAAGGGAATGTCCAATAAGGTTAACCCTCTCTAATAAGGAGAATCACAAAAAGAACCACATGGGGACTTAGCTCAGATTCAAGGATTGGAGTTTCTAATGTGCCCAGAAGGGAACAGAGCATAATCCTCTAGCCTCTTAACCTCATCCAGACATAGCAGATAGATTGATTGACACGCTAAATTGAAACCACCTCACCAAGGTTTGTATGTCAACAACAATGGCTACTGATCTCTCTAAGTGGGACCAAGAGAGAACGTACCACCAAAGACTGAAGACAAAAACTAAGTAAGACTATGAGGTAATATCAACTCCTTCCCTACCTACAAGGGGATCTATCTTCGAGAAGAGCTTCACATGTAAAACAAGCGAATGAAGCCCACTCTCTCAAGAACTCCGCAAATAGTTTTATAAGGCCTATTTACTATGTGAAATAGATATGCCAAAAGTAAATCTAGATTCTTTTTAGAGCCCAAAATCAAAGTGTGATTTATCAAAGCAAGAAACACTCAAGCCAAACACGTGAGAGATTCATTTTAATGTCCAAAATCAAAGTGTTATAGAGATTGTAGCAAATCACCTCAAGTACAAAGCTCTACAATCTAGTATTATGCTATCTCTTAAAAAATTAGAATCAAGAAGAACCACAACAAACAGTAAGTGTCATAAATCAACAAGTTGAAAGTACAAATCTGAAAGTTTTAAGTCTCTGGATGTAAAATTTTGCACGAGTGGGTCTGCAGTCCCACACGAGAAAATAGTTTTGGTGCGCCAGAAAGTATGAAACTATACAAAACTTCACATGATATAGTGAGAATCTTTGTGTGAGATTCTGTACAGGGATGTACAGACGTATGGACAAAATGCAAAATTTTGACAAAAACTTTAAAATATGATGAAATATGATGAGGCCAAAAATTAATTTTCTACCCCACAGTGGGCGCAATAAATGTATGAACTAAATATGGGCCTTTGATTTAGCTCCACACTTCAACATAGTCATTGTTCACTAGTTGTAGACAAGAATGAATCTTAGATTATACATCCTGCCTAACTGGATGATTCGACCTGTTTCCTTCTATCTAGGTAGGGTTTGGAATTTGCTCTCAGAATCAAGAGTCCTACAACCATAGACTACTACTAGGATGAAGGATTTGATTATCAAATGTAGTTTAATCTAACATGAATGTGCAATTAATCTAGGAATGATGAATTTAATCTAAAAACTATGAAAGAAAACTAGATTAAGAAATGAAGTGCATGATTAAGCTAAACATGATATATTAATCTAGAAATGAAGATTATGCTAAGAAATGAAAGCTTGAATGCAAATGAGTTTTGATAACAATGCGACAACACTTCATTGCTTGAAAAGTTGGATCCTTTGAATGAAGAATGATGTTTCTTTTATAGAAATCCCAAGTTCAATCGACGGTCGAGATTGAATCAGACGAACGGTGAAGATTGAATGAGAGTTCAGTTTAGAATAGAAAATTTCCTGCAGAGAGGCAGTCAACTTTTGTTTTTGTCTTTGTTAAAGCTGTTAACTATTTTATTCCTCTTTTTTTATTTTCAATTAACTCAAAGTTTCATTTTCTGAACTGAAAAGAAGATTTTGTGGAGAATATTTGATTAAATAAATTGAATATTACCTCATAAATGGATTTTCTCAATTATTTGAATATGTAAATTCAATTATTAAGATGAGGATATTTATTTAAAACCAAATATTTATTTAATTCCTTTTTCATGTGTTTTAGCTAAAGAGGGTGGATTTAATTTAATTATAGTGCTAATACTTTATAATTAAATTAATTGATCATAGGGTTTATTTAGCCAATTTGTATTTGATATTTAGGAATTAAATATGTTATGTGATTGATGCAGATTTAGGGTTTTCTGCATTTGACACTAAGTTGAGTAAAGTTAATTAGAAGACAAAATTGCCTAGTACAATAGGACTTTAATGATTTCAAAATTTGATAGAATGAGACTAAATGCAACAAAATTGGTTAGGATTGTAAGATGCCAATTTTGGGGTATTACAATATCTTGCAAAGGCTTGAAGAACTGGAGAGGGAAGAAGGGCTTAGGATGGTAGTTGAGGGTGATGAGGATAATGAGATGGGGGAAGTGGAGTTGAATCCTGATGAAAAGGAAGCTCTGGCTTCAATTAGGAAGAAGACGAAGATGCTTATCATCGAACATGGATTGAAGAAGAGTACTGCAAAGAGCAGGCCTACCATACCAAGGAAGTTTGACAAGAACAAGAAATATGGATTAAACAAAATGGGAAGACATCTTTCTAGCCTGGGATTAGATCCTTCGACAATTAGCTTCATAATAAATGAAGCAGATGAGAGCTGAGCAATTAGCTTCCCAAGAAAAATATCATAAATGAACTATGTGTACCCCAATTCCTGTGCCCTCTATGCATACCTAAATGATATATTTAAAACAACAAGGATAAGGATTAAAGAAGTTAATTTTGCATCATAGTTTGTAGTTGTTGTAGTAGCAGACCATCAGGCACCACCTTTAGCACAATATGATCACTAGATAGGTTTGTATTTTTTATGAAGTTTGGTCATTGTGGATAAAACATATAGATCTATCTAGTGATCATATTGTGATGAAGGTGGCACCTGACGCTCTGCTGCTGCAAAAACTACAAACTGTGATGCAAAATTAACTTCTTTAAGCCTTACCCTTATTGTTTCAAATATATCATTTAGGTACACACAAAGGGCATAGGAATTGGGGTACACATAGTTCATTTATGAGATTTTTATTGGGAAGCTAATTGCTCATCTCTCATCTGCTTCATTTATTATGAAGCTAATTGCTGAAGGATGCAGGCCTAGGCTAGAAAGATGTCTTCCCAAACACATAAAGAACATGCACATAAACACGAAAGCTAAGAAACATAAATGTAGATATCACAATAGTTTAGAAACATAAATGTAGGCATCATGGTCACAATTTTTTGGAGATGACATAATTAAGTGGTATACCCAGATGATGCAAAGCAACTACTACTCCTCCAGTTCCAACTTGACACTGCGGGATCCAAAAACCATATATAAGGAATAAATTTAGAGAGCGGAGGAGGGCCATAATGACAAAAATAATATAGGACAAACCTCAAGTTCAATGAGGCAACTGCAAACATTTTAATAGATTTTTATTATTAAATAATGAAATTTGCATATACTAGTGTTCTAAGCCCCCTCATTACATGATTTATTATTGTAAGCCCCCTTGGACTTACACATCTAGAAAATGAAACTACAACCTATTGGGATTGAGACAAACCTTATAAAAAAATAGCTAAGAAGGATCACTTGCCAACATCTGCTGAATACAAGGTCCTCCAACAGATGTATTCAATAGATGTTGGCAAGTGATCCTTCTTAGTTGTTGTTGTTTTATAAGGTTTGTCTCAATCCTAATAGGTTGTAGTTTCATTTTATAGATGTGTAAATCAAAGGGGGCTTACAATAATAAATCATGTAATGAGGGGGCTTAGAACACTAGTATATGCAAATTTCATTAGTTAATAATGAGAATCTATTAAAATGTTTGTAGTTGCCTCATTTACTTTGAGGTTTTTCATATATTATTTTGGTCATTATGGCCCTATATTATTTTGGTCTTTATGGCCCTCCTCCGCTCTCTAAATTTATTCCTTATCTATGGTTTTTGGATCCCGCAGTGTCAACTTGGAACCAGAGGAGTAGTGGTTGCTTTGCATTGTCTGGGTATACCACTCAATTATGTTGTCTCCAAAAAATTGTGAGCATGATGCCTACATTTATGTTTCTTAGTTGTTGTGTCCCATGACCCCTTATGACCCTTTACGACCCTTTACAATCCCTAAGAATACATCTTAGAGGTCTTAAAATGTCGTAAAGGGTCATAAGAGGCTCCTAGGATGGGCTAGATGAGCTTCCACCTTCATGTGGTTGGCCTTGTTAAGTAGAAAATGTTAAACTATTCTCAAAAAAAAGAGAAGCTTAATAATTTAAGGTCTTAGTCCATAGACAAATTAAATTAGACTTACTATCCAAATTGGACAAATTATTTTTGTTGTACATGGTACTTGGGGTCAAGTGTGTGTCTAAACATTGTGAGCTTTCCATAATGTTTAAGTGTTCTATCGTAATTGTATTTGTCAAAGATTGAATTAGGGATTAAGCATTTTCTCACAATTTTATTCGTACATTGATGAGAATCAATGATGGAGAGTTTTTAGATTATTAGAAGATGTATATGCAGTGGAGGCCAGAAGGGATTTTTGTGGAGATTTTCTAGAGTGGCTATATACATACAAGGGTTTCCAAATTGAGTACCAGTGCAGAGATGATGATTTAGTAACCTACATCTATAAAACCTTCCCAAATATCCCTTCATTTTTCTCCACTCATACATCTTCTTAGAATCTAGAAACTTTGGATACTATTTCTCATCCATGCACAAAATGTGCTAGTGATCGTATAAAATTACTTAAAACTAGTAAAGGGTGCTAGGAACAACCTTTGGATTACGAAGAGATTCCATTCTAGTGTAGGAGGTATTTTCAAATAGGGCATAAAGTTTCCCAAAGATCCAAGAAAAGAATGTCCAAGGTTGCATCCTAGTGGAAAGACGTCTCACACCATCATTATACGGCGGAGAAGAAGGTGAAGTAGCAAAAGAGTTTTTCTCAAGCTGTGCATGGTGAGACATCAAATCAAGAAATTGGAAATGTGTGTAAAGTGACCAATGTTATAAAGGGAGTTGATGGTTTGGATGATGGGCAGAGTGCTAGAAAGGTAGCAGTCACACTAGAGGGCAGAGAAAAGAAAAGACCTGTTGGGTCCCGAGACAAGGTGGATGAGCGATTAGATGATCATCTGCATCAACATGGGAAGCTTGGCTTGGGTGTGGGTTGTATTTTAGGGGATAATCTCAGGGATTGGAAAAATGAGGTAGCCAAATTGGAGGATGGGTGGGAAACTATAAAAGGGAGAAAAAGGAAAAATGAAAAGAAAGCTTTTGACATGATCCTTTGTTCTCAGAAAAAGGGTAGAGTTTAGAGAAAACTGTGGATGTGCTTTCTTTCTTTCTTTCTTCTTAAGCTTGTGTGATTGATGTGGGTTTACCAAATATTTGGGGAGATAGCTCTCCTAAATGTAGCTATCCCTGGTTTGGGCCAGGTTCTAACCCGTTACGATTAATAAAATTACCAATTACCATTAAAAAAAATAGTAAAGTAAATAACAAAATACACAACGATATATATTAATGCAAAGTAACACCTGAAGATAATAATCTAGACTAATCATCGAGCAGGATGTCATTGATGATTACTATGGATATTTAAATTTAGTTTTTTTTAAAAACATTCCATTATTAGTCAAAATTTTGACCAACCTTGGTCGAAATCCTCACAAAGAGTGGTCTAAATATCAACCACTTTGTGTTGAAATTTAGCATCCTGGGCTTCGCATCCTGGTCGGATGAGCTAATGACTTCCTATATTTTGACCTGCTTTGGTCAAAAGTTTGACCTAATGACTTCCTAATTGCATATGTGAATTTTGACCAAGATTGGCGTAGAACATTCTACCTTAACAATGATATGTCAAAAATTTGACTTGAAAAATAGCGACCAAACAATTTGTAGATTTTTCGACCAATTTTGGTAGAAAATTTGACCAATTATCTATCAAAAATAGGTGCCAATTATACTAGTGTGTGAATTCTCTGTCGACTATTGCATTTAGAAAAAAAAATATAAGGCTTTTGGGCACAAATTTTGCACGAAAATATGTCCAAAAATGTAGATCTGAAAATATGTCCAAAAATGAAAAATAATTTCCAAATCCAAAAATAATATAATTATAGAAGAATAATTTCCAGATCCAAAAATAATAAATGCTTAGAATTGACAAATAAAATACAGATATGAAAATAATAATATTAATTGAAGAATATTAATCAGATCTGAAAATATAAGTACCCAATCTGCAAATCAGGCTGCCAAGCTCGATTTGTAAAAAAATTTCCTCAAAATTAACTTTTGCCACCTGGATGCAATGGTAAGGTCAGATCTTGTTCTAAACGCTCTCCCAAGCTACTCCACCTCTGGATTTGAATCATGGCCCTCGAAAATTTGAAGCAAATAGTCCTCCAATGGCTATGCAATGAGATCTTCTATGGATCTAATACTATGTAAGAATTTGTCTAAGTAAAGAAATAAAATGTCAAGATCTAGAAGCTCAAGAGATAGCACAAGAGAGACAAGATGATATGATCAAATGAATATATTCAATAATGATCAATAATCAAATAGAATGCATTAATACAAAGTAGGAGTGCTTGAATATATAGACAATGTGATAAGACTACATGATAAGGAGATGATAAGCTATCAACCACACTAGGTGGGATCACATGTGCACCAAAGGTGGATCATCCTCCATTGTACATCAAAATATGTGCAACATGTGCAACAATGAGAGGATGATAATGTGATAAGAGCACTAAAGGTGGATCTCACACACAAAGAGGTATGAGATGACAACTATCACCATGTAAAGTGGAATTTCTCCTAACCATGTGCTAAAATGAAATGCAAACTCTTAGGTGTCTCAATGAAAACTAATATGCAAATGCATTATCCTAAGTAAACTTAAGTAAAGTGTAATTAGTAATATTTAATTACACCAACAGTGCACACTTCATACCAGACAAATAAAAGCAACAAAAGATGTTAGGCATAATTCAGTTTATTTTAATTTTGTTTATTTTATTTGCTAACTATCATGCCTATATTAGGTAAGTGCACCAAAATGGTGTGCAAAAAGGGGGGTATACGTGTCTATTTTTTTTCCTCTGAAATCAAGTAAACCTAAACTTCAAAGAGAAATTTGAGGGTCATGCACTCAAAATTATAAGATGTGTAAAGAATAAGAATTGTAGTACTATGAATCTAGTTTCTAAACTACTAAATTTTTTTAAAAATAGATAAGATTAAGAGGGTGAAACCTGTCGTGCATGCAAAACTATTCCTAATTTTTTAGAAAATATAACATAGTTGTTTCTGTGCACTTCAAAAAAGATATAGTTAGATTTAGTATTTTGCAAAACCCTTTAGTAGGATGATAGGTAAGAGTGAGATCTAGAATTTTTTTTTTTTTTTTATAATTTTGTATTGAGTATTTTTTATTTTATGATTTTTTGAATTGACTACATCCTAAAAATATGGTACTTGTTCATGCATTAGGCATAACTTGCATCAAAATAATCAGAAATGCAAATATTTTTTGAAAGTGTGTAGAATCAAGTGTAGAACAATAATATGCAATTTATTTTGAATTTGATAAATTAGATAAAAAATTATTAAAAAAATGGTAAACATATGTCTGTGAGGACTGTCAAGACACTCGTAAAGAAAATTAAAGTTTACTATGCTAATGTTGTCCAAAAATAGAAAAATTTATATGGTTAGAAAGATGAGAAGACGTGTGAGATTATGGTGGTAATTTTAGAGATACCCACTTGATTATTTGTAATCCTGGTGGTCAAAAAGTCAAGAAATCATCTCAAAAAATTTAAAAATGTGTAAAGGAACAAAAATGGATATAAAAAGAGCTTGCAAGCCTCAGGGTCAGTTTCCAAGTCTCTTACCAAGCCATAACATGTACAAGTTCCTATGTGTCAAATAACCCACATGGGTTATGCCAAAAAAAGTACAGCTCCAAGTTCTACATAACCCGTGTGGGTTATGTAGAAGTAAAAGTATCATTTTTGGTTCTCAAGAACCGACACGGGTTATGAAAATATAAAAATGTAAGCTTATAAACTTAACATTCACAACACATATGTATATAATAACATATATAATATATGTATATGTATGTATATATGCATATCTATAAATATATATACATATATTTATATAGATCTATGTTTATATACATGCATCTCTCTCTCTCTCACACACACACATTTTTGGGCATTAGAAACGCGTCCAGCCCATGAGTTGAATTTTTTTTTAGTTCTTCATAGCCCGTACAAGTTATAAAGAACTTTAAGTTTTTTTAATTATTTTTTTAGGCTCAACATGACTTGGGTTTTCCAAGCCTAAATATTTTGAATTTCAAATAACCTGCACAGATTTTGTAAAAATTTGAGTTTTTTTTTTCATTTGGCCACTTTTTTGACCCACAACTTGGTGCACTTACCCTAATTTGTTGTTTTGTGGGGTTAGTTTTATTAATAATTGATTTAGATTAAATCTCTTGCTATGAATCTCTATGTCTAGTCTTGTAGTGAACCCGGCGTGAAGAATAACCCATGACATACTTGCAGACAACTAGACATCCCTCCTCGGTCTCAGTCATAGGGACGAGAATCCTTTTCTTTCATCTATTATTGTATTATTGTGGAAGTATGTTATTTCATTATTGTGGCGATTTTCATTTTCCTTTTCAAAGCTTCGCAAACATTTACAGATTTGACGCTATAATTCCTTCATGCGAGGCACTTCTCTATTAATTCCAGTGGTATTATTTTCATTGGTATTTATGATTGGTATGTTGGCTTTACTAAGAGGAGGTGTTTTTATGTTGGTTTCTGACCATTTGACAACGGTTCCTATATTTCAAATCACAATATTTATCACTGACGTACTACACTAGAAATTGTCATTGTGCTGTCTTTTGTTTTCTATTTAGGCAGCTAACTAAATTCCAAATTCAATACTTTTATCTCTTCCTATCATCACATTCCATGGTCAAAATAACCTACATACATATCGCCACAAGTTCAAGTTAGAGAACAACATTCAACAATCTATAAAAGCCACGTAACTCAGTCAAAAAGTTGCATTGCCTCCATTAAACAGTGACATCCTCCATTTCAATAATGTCTGCATTTCTTTTTATGTCATGAGTTTTTCTCTCTCCAACTTTTAGTCATGTTACTTTCTTTTAAAACTAACTTTAAAAAAAGCTTAACTCTAGGCTTTTTAAAGGACCTAGTTTTAGTTTTAGTTTTTATTTTTTATTTTCTATGAATAGAGGCCATTTATATTAAAAAGATAAGAGTACAATATTCACAAAAAAAGGGGTCAGGAGAAAAAATCACCCCGCAAGTCACACGACGCTTAGGCCGGAAGCATACAACTATTCATTAAAAAATAATATAAAATGAGAAACCCTCAAGCTGCAAGAGCAGTAGCAGAAGAGGGAGGAGGATCTTTGTCATCAGGATTGCCCCAAACATTGGGCCAAGGAGTCTGATCAGGAATGGCCCAGCCATCTTCAGGATCTTCTTTTTCTAGTTCTCCTTCCTCTCGTCTGGGAAAAATAGCAAGCACTAGGTGATGAAATTTGTCTTGATTAAAGGCCAAAGGCCAAGCAATAGCAGAAATAGTAGAAGCAAGCACAGGAGGCCAACCAGAACCTGCATCCCTCTGAGGAGGAGGGGGGGAGGTAGAGTGGTGGCACCATTGACAAGGAGTCCTGGAGTGTTTGGCAGAAGAGCTCTGGCTACGATGTCATCCCTTGGGCGGCATATGGTTAGTTGAGAGAGAATTTGGAGGCACCCTAGCCACAGTGCAAGGGGCATTGCCCCGGTGCTAGAGCAACTCTTGTAAGTGAGCAACCTCAAGGGAAACTTTAACTGCTTGCACCTAGATCTGCATCATGACATTGTTACAAATACATGCCTTAGCATAAAGAGAGACATGAATATTCAAAAAATTGTGAGAAAAAAGCACACTATTTCGATCTTTCCATAAGGTAAATAAAATTTCCATCCTAAAAGTATGCCATATCTAGGTGTACTGGGAAGACATTCTGGGAGAATCGCCAAGAAGAGCCATGTGCCATGAAAAAGGTTCAGGCCTAAAAGGAGCAAAGAAGTTGTGAATCTAGATCCAATAATTTTGGGCATGATGAAAAAACTAGAAAATGTGCATGAGAGTCTCAGAGTGACCATAAAAAGGGCATTTAGGATCAGGAACCCCCGAATGCCTGAGTCTAGCTCCCAAAGGTAAGCCCTGGTATAACAAACACCAGGCAAAATGAGCAATTTTAGGCTCAGTGACAGAGTCCTAAATAGTACAAAATCTCTAGCCCCAACTCTTCTGAGAAGATGAGAGATGCCAACGCTGGTTGAGAGAATCAATCATGGGTAAATGAGGCATAAGCCAAGAGTACCCAAGCTTAGGCTTGTAACTAGTGAAGGGCGTAGCAGGGTACCATTTCCAATCTTTCCACCACGGTCTAATAGATTGAATTCCTAATTTATGCAGGAGGTGAGGTGGGATAGCTAAAACTAGCAAGTCAAAAGTTTGACGATCTGGGTGGATGAGCCGAAATTGAACCCAGAGATCATCCTAGAATCAGAGGTTTATGATGGCTCTGGAAAAAAGATCTTTTGGGGTTTTAATGTCTCTCTTATGGAACTGAAGAGCACAAACCCCTAAAACTTTGGCAAGCAGAATCCCTTATTGAGAAAAAAGAGGGGACCACCAAATGTTTTGCTGGTTGAAAGAAAGACCATCCCTGAAGCCATTTCCAGCCCACTAAAGCCAGGGCTTAACAGACTCCCAGTCTCTCCAAATACTTTTGGTGACAAAAGTACCCTGGATCTGAACAGGTTCCTTCATAACCAAAAGGGTCTAAAAACCAATCCCCTTCCAAGTAGGCTTATGAAGAGGAAAACCAAAGGAAATGCATTGTCAAAGCAAGATTTTACAAGCCTCATTGCATGTGAGACACCGCACAACCCATTTAGCACAAAGGGCATGCCCTTGTTTCTGGGTGTCAATTAAACCAAGCCCACCAAAGATTTTTGGGAGGCAACAAAAATCCCAGGAAACTATGTGGAAGCCCTGGTGATCAATACCTGAAGCCCAGAGAAAATATCGTAGAATTTTCTCAAGTTTCTTGTAGGAGGCTTTGGAGGGAGCCCAACAAGAGGAATAATAAACATGTGTGGCTACTAAGACCTTGTAGCAGATCTAGAATTTTCTCGCGAGAGAGAGCGGCTTCGTGATCTAGTAGGTAAGCTTTTTTTCAATTTTAACAAGAACTGCATTCCATAGATTAGTAGGGTTGCCTTGAAATGCAAAGGGAATGCCCAAAAAGTGGAAAATTTTTCCATGTTGAATCCTGGTCCAACCAAATTGAGAAAGCCAGGGAGGCTTGGGAAGAGCTGATTGCCTATAGCAGAGGGTTTTGTGCCACTGAATGACCAAGCTAGAGGCTAGACAAAAGGTGTCTAAACACTTCAAGGCTGCCTTGATATTCTCTTCATGCTCTTCTAGAGTGAGGAAGGAATTGTCAGCAAAATGGCCACTGACCAGTTGTTGAGATGAATCTGGCAAGGAAATTCCCTAAACAGTTCCCATGGAAATGGAGTGAACAAGCAAGTATCTAAAACCCTCCACAGCTAGAACATACAAGGCCAGAGCAAGAGGACATCCTTACCAAATGGAACAAAAGAGCCCAAAGGTGGAGGACTGGTGGCCATTGATGGTAATGCAAGCAGAGGCATTATTGAAGAGTATCTGCATAGATTGAAGAAATCTGGGACCAAAACCCATAGCGTAAAGCATTGTAAGGATAAAATGCCACTCAATACGATCATAAGCTTTAGAAAAATAAATATTAAGAAAAAGGTCTTTCTGGTGTGACTTACGAGCCCATTCCATACCTTCCCAGACAAAAATGATGTTGTCAAGAATAAATCTTGACTTGATAAATCCTGTTTGCTTAGGCCGAACAATTTGTGGAAGCATGTGATGGATCTTGAGAGCCAGCGCCTTGGCAATAATCTTGTAGGAGACATTGAGCAAGGTGATGGGCCACCAGTTACAAATGTCCTCTAGATCCCCAGACTTGGGAATGAACTTGATATTCCCCTAGTTAATGATATCCCCAAGAGACTGGGTATGAAACACTTCCAGGTAGACCTCATGGAGATCAAGACCAATGGCATCCCATAGGGCTTTGTAAAACTCACAAGGGAAGCCATCACAACCAGGGGATTTATCATCAACTATGGCAAACAAAGCTTCGTGAAGATCCTGCAAGGAAAGTAGTTGATCACAAAAAACACGTTGGGCAAGGAAAACACACTGGGGCACCACTACAGTACAATCAGCAAGAGCTTTCTCACTAGCAGGAGAGAAACCCTGAGTAGCAAAAACTTGTTCATAGTGGTGAACAAAGGCTTACAAAACATCAAGAAGCTCTATGAGAAGGGTGTGACCTTCTCAAATTCTAGTTATGCCCATACTGGTATGTCTAGGATGGAGGGCATAAAAAATTCTTTCAAAACTTGATCTCCAACCTTTAACCAATGCAAATGAGCTTTGATCTAAGCTCCTCTAGCGGCTTTGTTGTCAGCCACTTGCTTCTGATGATGTAACTTAACAAGATTGAGTTGCAGATTCTGGTTGAAGGGGTCCTGAGCTAAGGCCTCGGTGGAAACACGTAAGGCTTTGGTGTTGACATCATAGGCTCTATGATGACACTTGGCCAACTATTTTCTATAAATGCACAAAAAATGATCTGTACGCCTGATGGCGTCATTCTACCATTAAATCCATCCTATCAAGTGAGTGGGTCTAGGATCAAGGTTCCAAACCCAATGAATGTGGGCCACAGTAGAAGGATGGTGAAGGATAGAAGTATTAAAGTAAAATTGCATGGTGGGAGGCCTAGCCTTAGCTGTCTACCAAACAATATTAAATTGGATGGAAAAGTGGTCTGACAAGGTCACATCAACAAGTGGAGTGACTGGTAAAGCTTGTTTCTCGGAAAACAAGAAAAAAGATTGAGCCAAGATCATAGCATAATCCAGCCTTTTATGAATTCTATTAGAGGAGGCCCTATAATTAGACCAAGTGTGCTAGACCCCATTAGAATGGCAGTGGCCCACATTGGGATCAAAAAGCCCCAATTTATTATGCATCTAATATTAGGCTTCTCTTTCACTAGCAGTCCATCAAAAGGGCAAAAGGCCATCCTTGTCAGATGCCATCTCCACCATATTAAAGTCCCCACAAAAAATCCAAGTAGTAGGTGGCAGAGAATCCGCAAGCCAACACCATAGGTGTGATCTCTCAACAGCATCATTGGGAGCATAAACATTAACTATACCAAAGGAATGATTTTTAATAATGAAAGTGGCCCAAACAACTCTCTGCATGGGGTCAGAACCATGACTAACCAAAAATGAATGCCAATGAGGAGAAAGGAGAGTAACAACTCCACCTTGACTAGCCTCATGCTGAGAACAGAGAGCAAGGCTTGTAGGCCAAATAACTTTACAAGCAACATTAAGCATGAAACCAAAAATCTTAACTTCCCGGAGGCATAAAACATCCAGATGAAAAAAGTGATGATGCAAATCCTTAACAATTTTTTTTTGTGTAGGTCTGTCAACCCATGAACATTCCATGAGATGTACTTCATGGAATAATAGTGTTGTCCATTCCATCCTCCTCCCCAAGGGAGTCAAAACTATTTGATAAATAACCTAGGGCAAAGGCAGGCCCAAGAAATTCCAAAGAAACATTACATCATTTTTCCTGGAAGCCATCAAACCTAGGCTCAACACACCCAGAAGGGCTGCGAGAGTAGTGGAAAGAATTGGAAGAAACAATCTCTATGGCCGTCAAAGGCATGTAGGCTGGAGGAGCGGGAACCTGGGAGTTGCTAACTTCTTTCCCCTGAGGAGCAGGGTTTGAAACCTTGATAATGGGGGTTTCCAAAGAAACCACATTATCCGAGGGTGGCGGAAGGGAAGCTGAAGCTGAAGCAGGCTGCTTGTGTGGCTTGTTACGGTGACTGACTGTAACCCATTCATCATTTTTGCCCTCATCTTTTTTTCCAGCCTCAGCCAGCTGAGAACCAGAATCCTTGGGAGGAGTCTTGGTATGAGGCACTGCCAAAGGGCAGTCCTTAATCTTATGTTCCACAGATCGACAATGGTAACAAGTGTTGGGAAGGTTGAGATAAAGCACCTTCTGGGTGAAGCTGGTATCACCAACCTAAATCTTGATGGATTCTTTGAGATCCCTAGAAAGGTATACCTTAACATAGAGCCTCTTTTGAGGCTGTGGATTAAGAAAATGGTCATGCTCGACACATATAACCCTACCTATCTTTTGTGCAATGGAATGCATGAAAGGACAACAAGGTAAGGGAAGACCATGGAAATCTACCTAGACTGGGACTTTTAGTTTCTTGTCATCAGAGACAGAGAAGTCGTGAGACCAGTGTTGGAAGATTAACAGTGAGGACCTGAGGTTCCAGGGACCTTTAGCAAAAATGGCATCCACATGGGAGGGGTTTGAAAAGTGGAACAAAAAAAAGCCTTTGGTGAGGCTCTAGATGCCATCCAGGCAGATTTCGTGAGGAGTCCAAGATTTTGCAACCCAATCCTTGAGAACATGTTTAGGAGGGTTCCGACCCAGAAAATAGCTAATAAGGGTATGCGTTTTAAGCCAAGAGCAAGCATTATTGAACTCATTAATGGGTAAAATGTAATACCTCTCCTATGGTGATACTTAGACTTTTCTGATTTGGACATTTTATTATTATTATGGTCAAGACTATACATTTACATTTATGTTTTGTGGATGATGACATGATGAATATGCTCATTTATGGTTAGTAATTACATGTTTATGAGATTAGAAAATTATCTATTTTTATATGGATCTAACCCAATTATTTGAATCTAACCACTATCATGATGTTTTATGTTTCATGGATATGTCTGATGTGTTTTTCATGACTCCAGGATGAAGTCGTAGTTACTCACTTAGTTGAGGTCCACACGATGTATCGATCCTGGTCATCTGCTTGCATATATCTGATTTGTATCTCCATATGTATATATATATGTATCTCTTCTTGGTGATGCAGGATTGCAGGTACCGGGTGTCGTCTCCACCTGGCTTCACAGGTCTGAGCGATCCCTCAAAATCCTCGATCATTGTTGTTGTTACGGAGGTATCACCAGGTCCACAGGAAGAAACTTCACCTTTGATCCTTTTATCCTTAGGTGGGAAGTGTCGAGTCAGTCCCGTGTGTGAATGTCTTATGTGGTTTTGTAATTGATGGAATTGTGGATCTTGTAGCTAGTTCTTTCCTTCATGATATGTTCAATTATGTTAGTAGATCATGGATGTAGATTATTGCTCATTGGAGGGTATGATTTAGTAGCGTATCTCATTAGGAGCGATTTTTGAGTGCAATTAAATCATGTGGTTTTAATACCCATGATAAGGATTAATTTTATGGTATTTTAATGTCTAAGGAAATATTAATAATAAGAGGTTTTAAATAATAATAGTAACCTATGTTAGTGGCTACTTAATATATGCATATATATTTTAGAATGGGGATTAAGGTATGAATAAACCATATAGTTTATAATAATGTTATTCTAATGTTTAACATTAATAATAATGTACCTTATTTATGGTATTATTTTATAATACTAATAATGACAAAGAGTCTGTGGCAATAAAAATAATAATATGTTTTATAATAATAATATTGTGCTTGTAATAATATTTATAATAATAATATATGTACACATAGGCATATGGGTGCACACATATGCATATGCATACATATATTTATATATAATTATTACCATGTAATCATTTATTATATTAATAAATAATTAGATCAATTAGCGGTATGGTAAATAGGATTATCCTATTACCATAGTTAAATAATTTAATAAATTGTTTTAAGATTATAATACTTATTTTAATAACCTTAAATTTAAGGACTTAGATTATAGTTTATTTATTCCTTTACGGGAATGAGTTTTCAAAACCATCTCTTTAACGGATGGATAGTTGAGATGGTTGCACCAGTTGGATTACCTGTGCAACCACCTCCTCCATCCTATTTACAGGAAAGATTTCCTGTGTAAAAGGGAGTTGGGAGAAGAGGATTATTATTATTATTGTGGTAGAAAAATTATCCTGTGAGTTTGGCATTTGGATTGTTACGGGTAGAGGCTGGAAGGTTGCGAGCAAAAGGATTCAAGGAGTGTTGGAAAACATTGGAGAGGGTTTGATCTTCCTTCTTCTCCAACTGGTCTTCGCAGGACTCCAGGTTGGAATCCATTCTGAGAAGTAGATTTATCTTGTAGAATGAATGTAAAATCTAGATTCTGGAAAAATTTCTGTATATTGTGCTATGGTTGAAAATATATATATATATATATATATGCTTTATTTTCTGTGTATTTGAAATGTGTTTGTGGAAAGTTATTTTACAAATGTTTGTATGTTCACTGTGGTGAAACCTCCCTGGTAGGGTAGTGTGGTTTACTGTCACTGGATGTATTATGAACGCTTCCAGAGTTTAGAACTTTTGTTGCAACCTTACTGTTTCATGTCCATATATGTGCCACCCTTTCTTTTCCCAGATCTAGAATATATTTGTTAGATAGGTAGGGAGGATTGATGGGCCGTTTTTGAAGGGAAACTGGGATATATCAAATGGGTCGTGCTCATATTAGGCAACCTTAGTCCCCATAACACCCAGTTTTACCCGCAAGACAAAGTTGACAGTCGTTCTCTGCAGTTCCAGTCGGCTCAGTGGTAACCGAGTTAGGTCGGCTCAGTGTGTTAACCGAGCAAGGTCGGTAATGTGTTTACCGAGCTAGGTCGGCTCAGTGGTAACCGAGTTAGGTCGGCTCAGTGGCAACCGAGTTAAGTCGGTAATGTGATAACCGAGCAAGGTCGGTAATGTGTGAACCGAGTGAGGTCGGTAAAGTGTCAACCGAGCCAGGTCGGCAGTGTGTTAACCGAGCCAGGTCGATAGTGTGGTAACCAAGTTAAGTCGGTAGTGTGTTAACCGAGCTAGGTCGGTAGTGTGCCAACCGAGGAAAATAGGATTCAGACTTTATACAATTATAACATTTAAGTATAAGTTTACGTACTTTAATTTCTTATACTTTAAGTTATACTTGTATTTTCTTATACTTTAAGTTATACTTGTATAAAGGGATTAGGTACCCTTTGAATCCATTGGAATAGGTTTCAGGTTCCTAGGAGTTAAGTTGTAGCTTTTAAATTTCAGATTTTTAATTAAATCAGACTTAGTCAATTTTCAGGATTAGCCAGGTTTTAGGTTTAGAAAGAAATTTTGTTTAAACCTGAAGATTGTTCATTCCTTGTTTAGTGGAGATTATTTTCAGTACATTTAGATGTCTTTATTGAGATAGAATGTTTGTAAGGAGCAGTTTAGGGTGTAGAGTCAAGACATTCTTAACATACCTAATTTCTCTAAACATACATAACTATCCTATTATTGTCAATTCTTGGTAGTAGTTCTCAAATGTGTTTGCAATATGTTTTTACTATGTGTATGATGTAATTGTGATGTATGGGTTGAGGGCAGAAAACCTAACGACACCTAGTGAGTGGCTCTCAGTGCGGGGCCGGGGCCCTAAAGTGGCTAGAACCAGGATAACCGACTGAAGAGTTATTTAACAAGTGGAAATTTAATTAAATTGATGGGAATGGGTTAAAAAATTAAAAAGATTAAATGTGCCTCGCCCATGCCATTAGTGCTAGTAAAGGCTATGGATGGGAGTGGGAGAAGGTACCTATGCGTAGGTACGATCGAATGGCACTTGTCTGTATGAAAGGCATTCGATCCCGCATGTGCCTACTTGGGGGCCGGGGCCCAGAGTGGCTAGTACCAGGACAACCCAAGGGGTGAGGGCTATTGGATGACACTCACTTAGGTTGTTGCTTAGAGTTTCTACCCAAGCCTTAGAACCTTTTGGGAAAGATCTATACTTTGACTCTCTTTTCATTTGCTATTTTGGGAAAGATTACCCAACCCTAGGTTTGGCCTAGCTATTCCTTCTTTGTGGACCTTGGTGTTTATCTCCTAGCACGAGGGAGTGGGCCTTATAGGTACCCACGTGGTTGGGTGGTAAACATTTTTATCGAGGTACCTTTTGCAGATACATGCTTGAAGATTCATGCTTGCTTATGTACCAGATTTGAAGAACGAAGGCCTTGTGATTATATTTCATGATGCATAATCTTGTTACTTTTTATGAGGAGTTGAATGCAATGTAATCAATGATGTATTTCAAAATGATGTAATTGGAATGGGTAGACTTAGGAAGAAGGGAAAAGGGAAATGTGAACTTTATGTCTAAGATGTATGTTGGAAAGAAAAAGGATTTTGTAACATTCCAAATTATGTAACATGCTTTCATTATTGTTGTTTAAGTGAAGCTATTGAAAAACCAAATGTAGTATATTTTAATGTATCAAATGAGTTGGATAAATTTTATAAGTTACATGGTTCATAAAGGATACTTAGGAATATAGATGATTTCTAAATGGAAAGTTGAAATGAAAATATTTTGTATTTCTTAAGATATGATGCAGTTTGCTTTGGGAATTAAATCTTGTTGTTAGTTTACTTAATGGATTTGAATGAATCATGCATTTAAATGAAAAGGGAACCTTGGAAGGAATCTAAGTTAAAGTTTTGATTACATAATTCTTTTTAAAGTTCAAAATTTTTCCATAAATTATTACTTAGGTTTTCTTTAACAAAGAGAATCTTTGTTCTCTTCCCCGGTTCCCTTGTGGGGCGTGACATAAAACAATATCAAGCTGAGCCATACCTCATGAAACACTTTGGGCACAAATTTGTGGGGACGTTTGCTTGGTGGCACCATTGCTATCTAAAACCACACCAACACCAGCATCAATTGCTTGGTGGGAAGTGGCCGGAGCCATATATACTAAACTACTTCCTGCAATAACTGTGGAATGAATGCAGGACAAGACTGCAGAAAATCGACGCAAGGCAGAAAAACCTTAGCAGAGCACAGAGCGAGCATGAACCGTTTTCTTTTTTTTTTTTTAATTGTTAGTTGTTAAGTTTTTCATTAGTTCTTAGTTTAAGTTTTTTTTTCTTTATTTAATGTTAGTTTTGAGTTTCTTTTATTAGTTTTGTTTTTAGAATAATTTTTTTTAGATTAAGATTTTTTAATTTTTTTTAAATAAAAATTTTGGATTAATTTTTAGATTAAATTTTATTTTTAGATTGAAGTTTTTTAAATTGTGTTACACTCTTTTTTAAACTAGATTTTCATGTTTGTGTGCTTTGATTTCTTTTTAGAAGGGTCTAATTTATTTTCTTTCTTGTATTTTTGTGCAGGTGCTAATCGATTATCGAAGACATTATTTTGACTAATAAAATTAAAACTTTTGAACATTCTGTGAAAGTTATTGATACATACAAGGAGAAATTTCCATGATTAAATTTTTATCCTCAAATTAATTTGCATCCATTTTTTGGAATTTTTCTTCACATTTGTTGTTTGGTGTTGAACTAATGTGTGTGGCAGTTGTTGTGGACACTTAGGAGCTAGAATGATCACCACTAGGTGAGTATCAAAAAAGTAAAATGCAAAATAAAAATTCAAAATTGTGCCTAGCCTTTTGCTAGCTTCGAATAAGGTAAGCCTGATTGCTCTACATTTTTAAAAATATTGTAGTTTTTCAAGTTTAGAATCTAGTTTAATTAAAAAGCCTATTAATGTTTGATAAATATTTGTATTAGGCCTATGCTACTCACTTTCATAGTGAATCAAAATGCCAAACATGCCAACATGGATCAATAGAAAGAAAGGCTAAAAGAGTAAACAAAGACTAAAATATAAGCCTCTTTGTTTGTGGATAAAATCATTAGTCCTATGCTCTTCACTTTCATAGTGAGTTAGAATGCCAAACATGCTCAAATCCCACAAGATTAAAGGCTTGGAAAAGAATCTTGTTAAATGTGTTTGGAAGTGACTAAGTAATAGGGATGTATCATCTTAAAATGGAAGCACTTCCATGTTAAAAGCATTTATCCCTCTGAGTGAGTGGTCTGGGGTCATGTTGAGCACCTTGATTGGGTCTTTTCATGTATTTGGTTTCCTCCCCGCTTTCCACTTCTTTTCTGCTTCATTCTAGGTGAAATTAGGGTTAGGATCTTGAGGATTCTAATGAATTTCCCTCTTCCATGGCTCTATTTTCTAGGTAGGACTTAGAAATAGGTCCTCCTATCCTTCATCACATTCATCATATAATTTTATGCCTATCCTTGGCATTCTATCCCTTTTTGGTATCATTTCTAGGTCTTCGGGCATCCCCGGGACCTCCTGTCCCGATTCTGGTTGGATTTGGGCCCACAGGGTCAAATTCAAGGTTGATCTTGACTAGGTCAGGATCGAGCTCAAACATGACTAGGTTAGGATCTATCTCAAACCTAACTAGGTCAGTCCCAACCTTGATTTTACCCCCCTCCTTCAAATTTCCAAATTCCTTGATTTCCGGCTATCGGTTTCAGGGATATTTGTTTTCCCACCTTCGGATTAGCTATTTCGGGTTTCAAAATGGTAAATCATCAAATTGCATTTAATCTAGGTATATTTTCTAAATTTTAGGACCTAATTGGGATTTAATTCTCCAAGATGGCCCCTCTAGAGGATTGTGCCCTAGTTCACTATAAAAGGAGGCCTTCCTCTCTCATTTTCTCATCCATTATTCACATCTCTCCATCAAGTTTTGTGAGAACAAGAAATTGTAATATCTCAAGGTGATCAAGCAAGAATCCATTCAAGAATTAAAGTCTTCTTCTCCATCCAAGCTCTCCATTGAAGATCAAGGATTCAAGCATTCAAGCCATTGAAGGGATTTGGTTCAAGCATTCAAGATTCATCATTCAAACCCTAGATCTAGCCATCATGATGGTGTGATCTTCCTTCAAGATCCTTTGTTCATCTTCAAGATCCATTTCATTCTTCCTTCAAGGTGGATTCTAACGATACAATCATGGAGGTTTGATGTTATGTTCAAGCTTTCATATTCAATATACTTGTTTACATTCAAAATACAATTACATATCTATCAAATTGCATAGCTTCATTGTTAAATCCATTTCTACTACTTGCTAGCATTCCTATTTCAATTTCAATATTAAGGTTGATTCCAAACTGGGGTTTGACCAAGGCAAAGCCCCCAAACAAACATAAAAAATCCTCTTTCTCTTGTAGGTACAGGTGCAAGATTTTAGATTTGAGAGCGGATTTGGATACCCTTTTCAATGAAGTTCTGGGATCTGCGAACAAAGTCAGAATCAACCTTCAAATAAAGAATCTAGCCTTTGACCTTTTATGAGGGTCAAAGTTGACCTGAGCACATCTTGGAAAAAGGTCTCTGGGTTTTCTTTGTCTCGGCATTTCCATCCCAAAATAGGTTGTAGAATTATCCGAAAGTGTACACAGACATCAGAAATTGACATTTTTCAGATTTGCCCTAATTTGAGGTTAGTATTTGTATTTCAAGTATTCCAGATTTCAAACATAACTCCTTTATAGGGAAATATTGGGTTTTCTCTCTCTCATATTCTTTATAGATTGATTCGATTGTGTATTAACCTCTTGGTTGATCAAATTGGATCTCTCCTTTGAGAATTTAGATTTGGGAATAGATCTCATATTTCCCCTATACACATCTATCTACCTTTACATTTGAATAGTGGTGATTCCAAATTAACACTATTCATTTTGATGAACCTGACTAGCTTACTCTCTTTCTTTTTGGTGTTAGATATCCCTTTGTCTTATTGTGTGTGTGTTCAACTTCACCTATTCATTTTGGTGAACCCGAGAAACTTACTCTCCTTTTCTTTTGGAATTAGATGCCCTATTGTGTTAGATTTTAGATCCTTTCTTGCATTTAGATTAGATCTAGTTTATGCCCTTTCATTTCAAAATTCAAAAATCCAAAAAAATTATATATTCAATAAAATACAAAAACATTTCTTGCATTTACTATGGAGATTGTTAAGATGTTTTGGTGCATGGTTATGTTCTTTATTACTCTTCTTTTAGCATCTCTTTATAATACCTATGATGTTTATGAGAGTATCATTCACTTCATTATGTTGATGACCCTCACTTTTCTCTTGCCTATGCTTTTGTGAAGTTGACCAACACTAGTCTGCCTACATTTAAAACTTTTCTTAGGGATTTATGTGGTAGTCTTATTCATCTTTTGGATTATGTGAAGAATTTGGTAGATGACACACCATCTAATCATCCTAACTCTAATCCTATCAATCCTAATCCTAATCCTAATCTTAATCCTAATCTTCCTATTCTGATACCTAATTCTCCATCTATTAATCCTTGCTCTTCCCGTACTAATGATGGGATTCAAGCTATTGTTCAAGATGTGGATGTGCAAGATTTCTTTGATTTACCTTATCCTCCTATTCATGATGACATTAAAGGAAAGGGTAAAGAAACTTCTTCAAAACCTATTATTCCACCTTATACAACCTTTACTCATGAACATGGTAAACAATCACCTCCTATAGAAGCTTTACATAATATGTACACTACTAGATATAATAGGGTGACTAAACAAGGTTTTAAAGGTTTGGGGTTAGGAGTTAATGAGCATGGTATTAGGTTTCCAGTTCATATACCCCCTAAACCAGATATGTATGGTGTTGGTTGTTCAAAGTCTCAAGTTAAGGTAGGTGATGCTAAACATCTTCCTCCTCTTCATATTCTTCTCCCCACACCTATCTTAGATAACTCTAATACTTGTCAAGAAGTGGCTAAGAAGGTATATGTTGAGCTAATTAATTCCAAGAAAGAAATCTTTAGATCTATGCTGATTGATGCTTTATACAAATACAAATGTCCTTTTCATTATAGCAACAAACATTTACTTGTTGATTGTAAACATTTCAAGTTATATGTTAGAGAAAGAGTTGCTTTAGGAATTATATATCACTCTCGTGCAATTTTATAATTCCTTCATAATTTTTATATAGGGGATTCCCCTCCTTTAGATATAATGTAGATTTTCTTCCCCTCTTGTCTCATGATTGGGGGGCAAGAGGTGTATCTTCATCCGGTCTCCTAGGATCCATTAGGTCTTTTATTAGGGCTTAATTGGTATTCTTTCTCTCCTATTTTTCTATGGATTTGCATTATGTTTTTAATCATCCATTATGTCTAGGGAATTTCTTTCCTTAGCTTAGTGGTATTTGTTTATATTGTAATATTATTTCATCATATTGACATGTTTTGACTATGGATAACCTTCTTATATGAGAAGTTGTTGTCCTAGGTCGGCACTTCTTCTCTATGTTGCAAATTATGTTCTTTATAAACTCTCACCCTTGCTTGGTGTTGAAGTTGTTTCCCTCATTCCAAAGATTAATTTTTCCTCTTGTTTACAGGGTTCTTGATGATTGAATCTTTGTTCCTGCTGATTTACCTTTGAAAGATGATATTTTTTCTAAAGCACTCCTCTATGGTGGGGGTCTTTTTGATAAGATCTCTTTCATTTGAGGATCCTTTTCCATGAGTGACATATCCTTTTCATGATTATCTATGTTCTTGGATGTAGGGGTCAATATCCCTCACTAAGGATATGGTATACATTGTTGTAAACAGGATATCTCCTTGCTTTGTGAAGTAGGTATCCTCTTCCATCTTTGTTCCTACACTTGGGGGGCAAGGATGTTATCTCCTTCTTTTCTGTCTTTCTAGGATTCACCTCTTTCCTTGGGTAAACAATATCTATCTATTATGTGATATCCAATCATACATAAAAATTTTGGTTTGCATTGCAGATCTTTGTCCTTGATCACAACCTATTTTATTGTTTGACATTGGGTTTCTATGGTTGATATATCTCTCACCTTGGAAATTGAACAGTGTGCTATCCCTCATAAGGGTTAATTTCTTTACACTTCTTGCATGATATCTCTTTCCATTCATCCCTTCCATGACCTCATAAGGAGCTGTGACCTTCTTGGCTTGGATTGGGTGTTGTTTGTGGATATTGTCTTGATGTTGAATAAGGCTTTATCCTTGTTCTTTTCTTTCCTTAACATGTCAAAATAGTATGTTTTTTCCATATTAAGGAGGGGGGCATATATAGGGCCTCCCTTGTACTATAGTTTTTTATTTTTACATGCTAAATCTTCTGATGGTAATGCACATAAGTTGCTAAATCCTGAGGAAACACGCATTTTTCATTTTTTTCAATATGTTAAATCTTGGAAGGTAACACACCTAAGTTAATAAATCCTGAAAAGACACGCATTCATATGCTAAATCTTCTGATGATAATGCACATAAGTTGTTAAATCCTAAGGGGATACTCATTTTTCAAATTTTTCAATATGCTAAATCTTGGAAGGTAACGCACATAAGTTGCTAAATCCTGAAAAGACATGCATCTATATGCTAAATCTTTTGAAGGTAACGCACATAAGTTGCTAAATCTCGAGGAGACAAGCATTTCATATTCATAGTGATACAAGAAGGTGGATCTATGAGTATTCCAAAAGCTATCAAAAGATGCATTACAATTGCAAGCACAATTTATGGGTGAACTTGTTGGGCTCTCCCTCCAGGGTGATTCATGGTAAGGTGGGCATCTTACTAGGTGAGGTAATCACTCTTTTCCCTTTCTCTCTTTTTTCTTTCATTCTAGTAGGTCTGGATCATGAAGCTATGTTATTTATAGTGTTGTTCTTTTCTTTCTTATGTAAAAATTTATACTTTTATGATAGCTTTCCAAATATGATGTTAGTATAAGAAATGTTTCTTAGCAAGGTTTATTGTGCTAGTTGATTTGGGTTATTTAGTACTAACCCTAGTTCTTTTGGCACCCTCATGCATGTATGTTGAGTTAGAATTCTTAGCCTAGGGGCTGGTGTCCCTAGCTAAGTGTCATTCTATCTCATCCTGAATCTACTTGGATCTTCTCTTTCTTCTCCTTTACTAAGAGTTTGCATCGAGTCCATACTCTTGCTAAAGTGGGGGCTTAATGTATCATCTTAAAATGGAAGCACTTCCATGTTAAGAGAATTTAGCCCTCTAAGTGAGTGTTTTGGGGTCATGTTGAGTGCCTTGATTGGGTGTTTGCATGTATTTGGCTTTCTCCTTGCTTTCCACTTCTTTTCTGCTTCATTCTAGGTGAAATTAGGGTTAGGATCTCGAAGATTCTCCTGAATTTCCCTCTTTCATGGCTCTATTTTCTAGGTAGGACTTAGAAATAGGTCCTCTTGGCCTTCATCAAATTCATCATAGGATTTTATGCCTATCCCTAGCATTTTATCCCTATTTGGTATCATTTCTAGGTCTTCGGGCATCCCCGGGACCTCCTATCTAGATTCTGGCTGGATCCAAGCCCACAGGGTCAAATTCGAGGTTAATCCTGACTAGGTCGGGATCAAGCTCAAACCTGACTAGGTTAGTCCCAACCTAAATTTTTCCCCCCTCTTTCAAATCTCCAAATTCCTTGATTTCTGGCTATCGGGTTTCAGGGATATTTGTTTTCCCACCTCCGGGTTGGCTATTTCGGGTTTTGAAATGGTAAATCCTCAAATTGCATTTGATCTAGGTATATTTTATAAAGGTTAGGACCTAATTGGTATTTAATTCTCCAAGATGGCCCCTCTAGAGGATTGTGCCCTAGTTCACTATAAAAGGAGGCCTTCCTCTCTCATTTTCTCATCCATTATTCACATCTCTCCATTAAGTTTTGTGAGAATAAGAAATTGCAATCTCTCAAGGTGATCAAGCAAGCATCCATTCAAGAATTCAAGTCTTCTTCTCAATCCAGGTTCTCCATTGAAGATCATGGATTCAAGCATTCAAGCCATTGAAGGGATTTGGTTCAAGCATTCAAGATTCATCATTCAAACCCTAGATCTAGCCATCATGATGGTGTGATCTTCCTTCAAGATCCTTTGTTCATCTTCAAGATCCATTTCATTCTTCCTTCAAGGTGGATTCTAAGCATACAATCATGGAGGTTTGATGTTATATTCAAGCTTTCATATTCAAAATACTTATTTACATTCAAAATACAATTACATATCTATCAAATTACATAGCTTCATTGTTAGATCCATTTCTACTACTTGTTAGCATTCCTATTTCAATTTCAATATTAAGGTTGATTCCAAACCGGGGTTTGACCAAGGCAAACCCCCCAAACAAACAATAAAAATCCTCTTTCTCTTGTAGGTACAGGTGCAAGATTTTAGATCTGAGAGTAGATTTGGATACCCTTTTCGATGAACTTTCAGGATCTGCGAACAAAGTCAGAATTGACCTTCAAATAAAGAATATAGCTTTTGACCTTTTATGAGGGTCAAATTCGACCTGAGCACATCTTGGAAAAAGGTTTTTGGGTTTTCTTCATCTCGACATTTCCAGCCCAAAATAGGTTGCAAAATTGCCTAAAAGTGCACATAGACATCAGAAACTGACATTTTCTAGATCTGCCCTAATTTGAGATTAGTATTTGTATTTCAATTATTTCATATTTCAAACATAACTCCTTTATAGGGAAATATTAGGTTTTTCTCTCTCTCATATTCTTTATAGATTGATTCGATTGTGTATTAACCTCTTGGTTGATCAAATTGGATCTCTCCTTTGAGAATTTGGATTTGGGAATAGATCTCATATTTTCCCCATACACATCTATCTACCTTTACATTTGAATAGTGGTGATTCCAAATTAACACTATTCAAGTGATATGTTTATTACCCTTCTTAGGGTAATCAGACTCCTAGACCTACTTCTCATTTCAATTTCATTTCTTTCATGAACATGATAGTTAAATTAGAACTTTAGAGAGCTCACCTCCTGAGAACATGCCTTAGCAAGGCTGGTGAGAGAGCAAACCCAAAGTGGGATACAATTTCTTTTTCCACAATAATCCAACCCACTATAAAATAAAATGTATCCATCCTTAATGTGGTGAATGCCAAAAAAACTTGAGAATGATACCTCCTCTAGTAGTCCTTTTGGATTGCATAAAAATCCAACATACCGATGGTGGCCCGGCCTCTGTAATGGGAGATAGAATCAAGTCTTTCTAAATGGAATCCTAACTAGAACCTAGTTAAGTAGTAAGACACCTTTTTCATCCATGTTGAACCAAATTTCCCTTAGGTAGATTACTTGGTATCTTTTCTTGCTAAAGGATAGTGGAAACAATTGAGAACATACACTTGATGTTAGATTTTAGAATTACTAATTCAAGTGCGTGTTGTGTTTGGTTATCATTTTATTCTTTTATCTGAATCTTTTTTGTACAAGTGTCATCAAAGAACTTTACAACCAACTCTATTAAGTTCACCATCAAGGGTTGCATGTCCTTAGAGATGACAAGTTAAAACCTTCAAAAAAGTCTTAAACCATAGAGGTACATATTCCTCTATACATACTTCATCTAAATAAACACTTGCACATTCTAAAAAACTTGTCAACTTAAGAAAAACTCAAACACTTTCAATTAGTAACTCTTGGAATCTTCCCATGCGTACTCTCGTTCATGGACCCATCGCCAGGTCTAGATCCAAACAAAAAATAGAGGAATATTTCATCAACCTCTTCCCTCTGTGGGAGGAAGAACCAGCAATTAATCCCTATGAACAAGTTGATCCTTTTGTGTATTATGAAAACTTTCCTAATTCGTCCCAACCTTGTAGATCAAAAGCATTCCAAAATATAACTGAAAAAGAGCTAGAAGATGTTGAAAAGGATGCATATTCATCTCTAGTTATAGAAAATGTATTTGGATGTAATCCCCATAAGTACCTAGAAATTCTTCTAAGAAAAGGATTCACACTTCCTTCTGGGTTTGATATCTCTAAAATATGGCCTCAGAACCCTTTGGTAGCAAATGACACTACTTCACAACTTCCACCAAATACTGCAGTGTCTCAAGTCATGACCATGCCTGAAACCTCATAAGAAATGACATCCCAAACATTGAAATAGGTTGTCTCTTCTTCAATTTGAGGACTTAAATAAAACCAGATGACATCTCAAGGGATCCCCACCTTCTAAAATGCTACTAGCTCTTCTACCATGACTAGCTTGTCTTAAAAAATTCCTTTGGCTACCATGACTACAAGCACCCCTGTTACATCCTCAGTAGGCCAAGGTCAGTACAAAACCTTTTCTAATGTTCCAATAGGACCAGACTCTCAAACCCAATCAAGAAAATTAGGATCTTTCTCAGTTGACCTCCTAAGTTTAGTCAACCAACTTAGAGAGATAGATCTTTGTTCCAACAATAACCATAACAACAATAACCCAATTGGAATCCACCCCATGTCCAAAAAAACCCACAATATGGTATCCATAACCAATTTCTTGGTAGTTCTTACATACTTGTGCCACAATCCTAGAATTTGAGACAAGTTCCTCTACCAGTTTCCAAACAACCACTCAACCTCGTAAACCTCCCTCGAGATCAAACTAGCCTCTTGATTTAAGAGTTGCAAAATTTTTAAAATGAGGTGTTAGAAATTTTAAATCATGGATAAACCAAGTCGTATACCCTAGAAGACTTATACCCTTACCCCTTTGATGACTCAATTATAATGCATCTATTCCGTACACACTTTACGGTGCAAAATTTTGACAAGTATAGAGGAAAGACAGATCCTATAGAATATATCAAAGAGTTCTTTTCTATTTGCATAGAGGTCTCTCAAAGATTGGCTAGTCTAGAAAGGGAATGGTTCTCACATCTACCCCATTGTATTCAGTCTTGGAAGGAACTAGCTGAAAATTTTATAACACACTTCCACCATAACATTGAACACAAGGTCAACATCAAAGACCTGTGTGATACCAAATAGAGGGAAGGAAATTCCTTTTCCAACTTCTTATAAAGTTGGAGAATTAATGCTAACAAGATATCCTATGATGTCCCAGAATAGGATCTAATAACCATGTTGGTAAAAAACCTTATCCTAGACGTGCCTTACACTATCAAAATTCATCTCACACCTAATTTTAAACAACTCATTTAGCGAGGTATCAGATGTGAGAAAATGATCAAGAGAGGAGTCCTTCCTAATCCTTATCAACCCAGGATCACCAAGAATAGTTTTGACAAAGAAAAATGGTGGAATAAGAACAAAAATGTCACTAGTGATGGTGTCATTGATGTTAAGACAACCAATTATGCCCAGGAAAAGATCTCATTAAAAGGGGCACCTATGAAAATCCAACCTAGATAATGCAGACACCACTGGAAAATAATCAACCTCCTAGCACTAAGGTTCAAACCATCAATGTTTCCCAACCTCAACCCAATGTACTACATCCTCCAAGACAACCTAAACCTAAAATGTGAGTATACCCTACTAAGTGAACCAATTGAATCTGATAAACTAGAAATGATTGAATATATTGAAGGAAAGTTTGACAATGGAATGGATATTTGAAAGACAATGATTGATGATCACTATGCTACTAAAGTATATGTAAGACATTAAATCAGTTAATGTATTGTCATTGATGTCAACTAGTTTTGACTATACCTATCATGATAGTTACAAATATCTTAAGAAGGAAAAATGGTACATGAATAAGATATCTAAATAAAGATGAGATGGATAAGAAAAATATGGATACAGTATTCATTGGGTAACTTATTCATGAGTCTATGGCATTATGTTAGTTACTTGATTTTATTACATGAATTTATTATGTATTAAAGATCAAGAATGAACAAGTTTATGTGGTTGGTAAATGAAAAATTTTGTATACACTAAGAAAGTGTAGTGTATACTGAGTATAGTGTTAATCGATCTAGTTATCTCCAACACATTTTGGTATTGACCGAGTGAAAGAAATAAATGGAACTTATGATTGTCAACTACAGATGATGACCTAGACAATTGTTTATGATTCTGAGGTAAATGATAATGTTTGTTATGATGATCATATGGTTGAAAAAATTTAAGGATGATCGGATGAAGGAGAATGAAACATGTTACTGACACAATTGCCGGGGAAGGTTAAAGTGACAAAATCAATGGTGAAGATTAAGAGGCAAAATCTATGGATGGAAATAAAATAGTTTATGATGTCTATATAAAGAGACATGATATTCATTATTGATTTTTTTGCAAGATAATTCAAGTGAAAAGATTGATTTCATGCAACACTGATCAGACTCATTGAATACATAACTGAGAAAATATGTAGACATCACTAAGCGATAGAGAGAGCAATTACCGAGCAGAACAAAGTTGGAGGAAACAAAGATATTGAATTGATTATTCATCAGAAGTATTTTTGAGCTTAGCATAGATCTAAAAATTTGCAAATCAAGTTGTATTTAAATCAAATCATTACTGTATCTATTTAAACATTGCTACGGATAAATCTCTTAACCAAGAGGGACTTAACAGTCTTTATATTTCAATATGACATTCAATGAATGTTGATTGTTTTCTTGTTGACCCCGTAGTGAATGTTTAGTCAAGGGAGAACTGTTAGTGATAAATCCTCTAACCAGGTCACACCTTGCAGTGTGTTTTGTAACCTTTAACAAGGTTGGCTCCTAACTGAGCTCACTTTAGAAGAGTGAATTATTTTGGGTTACCAGTCCTAGGTGGTTTTTCCCCTAATAGGATTTCCATGTTAAAAATCTATGTGTTATATATGTATGGATGGGTTAAATTGTTATTTTACTTTACACATCACTATAACTAGATTGATTGGTAAACACAATATTTAATTTACTGGTAATCGGTATATGAAGAGAAAGACACAGTTGATATTTTAAAAATGAGTTGATTAATTGATTTGAAAATTTTTTTATATATACATCTGGGAGTATTTGGGACTATAGGATAATTGGACTTAACTGATTCATCCCCCTCTTAGTTATCTAACAATTTGTATCAGAGCATAGAGTACTTGAAGGAAAAGTTTGAAGGACATAAGCTAAAGATCACAAGATGTATAAGAGAGATGTCCCAACGATGAAGAGAGATAACTTCTTGACATGGAAAAGCATAATGAGATTGTACCTATTAGGGATTGGAGAGTCTAAAATATACTACTTGGATAATGAGTTCATCTTTCCCACTGGACCTTTGACTATTGATAAAATGAGAAAAAGAAATGAACACAATACTACAATGATAGTGCTTGCTTCTTCCTTATCATATGCTGAATTTGAAGATGTTAAGACAAGTATTTCTACTAAACAGTGTTAGGAATAAGGTGTCTCAACCTTAGATAATTCCTATTCTTATTATTTGTTTTGTAAATGTATTTTTTGCAAATAATGAAATTAAGTGTGAGTGTACATGTCTAGTTGGCATGTTGATGTGTCACTCCACTTGATGTGTTGGTATCTTGTACGTAAGGAGATCATGACTGAAATGGTCATGACAGATTCCTATGATGCATAAGAACTATTTAAGGAATGTGCTATGATAGGTGTAAGAGCATCTTATGAGTTGGGCCTATTTGGGTGCCCAAGAAGAAGTGGTTGGTGTGTGTAAGAAAATATTCCAAAAATAGGTTGGTATGACAAATTCTCTTACACTTCTCTTGTGACCATTATTTTTGGTGGATTCTATGACAAGTTGTCATAGTCTATTCTAGGGATGGACGCCTATTCTTGGGATTGCATGTAATAGCTGTGTACATGTGGCTTTGTGCATGGGTCTTGGTGGTTGGACACCAAACTCCTTTTTTGGGTATTTGTTGGGTCTTGAGGAGTCTATATATATGATGCTTCTTCTATGGGAGAGAAATAAGTTTTACTAGTCTCTCATCTCCTAAAAGAACTTGCATTGCAAGTGTGTTGTAGTCTTTGTGTTGAAGATAATACATTGTGCAGGTTTTGGAGGGGTGGGGTTGTTTTACCGAAAGGTTTTTCCCCACCGACATATCTTTGTGTTTATGTGTTTCAATCTTCTCTATCTATTTTCTGTATGCATGGTATATGGCTACAATATCTTTTTTGAAGTAGTTAAAAAATCTGAAATTGTAAGGATTTAAAAAGAATTTGCACAATACTTTCCTTTAGAGATTAGTGTAGGAAGCTATTTTCGCACCTGAGTTTCCTTACAAGTGGTATTAGAGCCTGATGAACTTTTGATCCTAGTTGTTGGGTAGGGTTTTTTGAGCTAATCTCAAGTTAAGTGGGAGTTTTGTGGAGAGCATTCTGAATCTTATTTGCAAATTGAGATGGAAAGTTCCTCATACAGTAGAATGGAGGTGGAGAAATTTAATGGCACTAATTTTGAGTTGTGGAAACTCAAGATGGAAGACATGCTTGAAGACCGTGATCTATGGGAGGCTACTTCACTTGATGTGAAACCTGCAATGATATCTCAAGTGGATTGGGAGATCAAGGATTAGAAGGCTAAGGGTCTCATCAGACTTTGTCTAGCAGATGTCATTCTTATGAATGTTCTTGATGAGACTATTGCAAATTCTTTGTGGCAACGACTTGGGTTTGTGTATTAGGCCAAATCTTTGGTGAATAAGTTGTTCCTAAGAAAGAAGTTGTATTCTTTAAGAATGGAGGAAGGAGGATCCATAACTGATCATCTCAACACATTCAATTTATTGATTGCATAGTTGGCATCATCCGGTGCCAAGATCGAGGAGGAGGATCGTTGTATGACCCTGCTTTGTTCCTTGCTGGATTCATGGGACCATCTTGTGATGGCTCTCAGAAGTACTATAGTCACATTCCATATGGATGATGTGGTGTCTTCACTGCTATCTGAGGAGATGCAAAGAAAGACTTCAGATTCATCTAAGGAATCCCTTGCTGTTCGGGAGAGATCCAATGACAGAGGAAAGTAGAATGACAACAAGTCAAAGAAGGGTAGATCCAAATCTCGTGGGAGTTCTAAGACTCCTAGAAAGTCCAAGGCAAAATGTTGGAACTATGATAAAACTGGGCACTTCCAAAGGGACTGCAAAGAATCGAAGAAGAAGAAGAAAGGCTCAGATTTAGCTTCCGAAAAATCTCAAGAAGATGGAGATGCTTTTATTGTAGCTTTGGCAGCCCATGCATCTGATGATATGTGGTTGGTAGACTCAGGTTCTTCTTTTCACATGACCTCTCATCAAAACTGGTTCTCAAAATATGAAGAGTTCAATGGTGGAAAGGTGCACTTGGGTGATGATTCTCACCTAAAGATAGTTGGATGCGGAAGGGTCACTATCAGATTTCCTGATGGACGAGTAAAGGGAATCAATGGAGTTATGCACATTCTGGGTTTGGCATGAAACCTATTATTTGTAAGTATGTTGAATGATGTAGGTGTGCAAGTTGTCTTTTCAAAAGATGGATGCAAGATGATGAGAGGTTCTATGGTGCTCGCTAGAGGTACTAGGAGAGGTACTTTGTTTTAGCTTGAAGCATGTATTGCTCAGTGCAATAGTTCTTCTATTTCAAAGAAGAGAGCAACTATTACTTCATCCCCACCATCTGAACAAGCAATAAAGAAGATTGTGGTAATGGGTTTCGATGGCAGTGCAGTAAGTGTACCTAAGGGTGCAAAGACTTTGGAAGGCAAGCTTCCTACAAAAAAAATGATGTTGTGGCATATGAGATTTGGCCGCAATGGTGAGAAGGGTCTTAGGACCCTAAAGAATAAAAACCTCATTGAGGGGTTAAATGATTGCAATCTCAAGTTCGAGTTCTATGAACACTGTGTCTATGGTAAAAAAAATATGTTCAATTTTACTCTAGTTCTCACAAATCTTCTGATGTTTTGGATCTTATTCATTCTGATGTATTTGGTCCTGTAAAAGTTCCTTCAATCTCCAAGTTTATATTTTTTGTATCTTTCATAGATGATTATAGTAGAAGGACTTGGATTTATTTTCTTAAAAGTAAGACACAAGTCTTTAGTCGGTTCAAGGAATTTAAAGCCCTTGTAGAGAATCAGACTAGTAAGAAGATTAAGTGTGTGAGAACTGATAATGGTGGTGAGTTTTGCTCAACAGAGATTGAACAGTTCTGTAAAGAACGAGGTATCGAGAGGCATAAGAAAATTCCTTATACCCCACAGTAAAATAGAGTTGCAGAGAGAATGAACAAGACACTGATGGAGAAGGCTAGGAGTATGCTTAGTGGAGTTGGTTTAGAACAAAGGTTTTGGGCTGAAGTTGTGGCCACTGCTTGCTATCTAGTTAACAGATCTCCTATATCAGCTCTTTTTGGTAAGACACCCATGGAGGTGTGGTCTGGTAAGAAGCCTTTAATTAGACATCTTCATGTTTTTGGTTGTGAAGCTTATGCACATGTTCCAAAGGAGAAAAGATCTAAGTTGGAAAACAAAGCTATCAAATGTATTTTCATCGGATACAGTGTTGGTGTGAAAGGATACAAGCTTTGTGATCATGTGACTAGTAAGGTGTTGTATAGTAGAAATGTTATTTTTAGAGAGCTAACATCTTCTCCTATTGTGCTACAACCAGATGAAAAAGAAAAGGAAAAAGATGTTGTTCAGTTGCCTCCTACCCCTGAGAAGATTGAACAGAGGGACCATGCTGGGTCTAATGATGAGGAGAGCTCTAACAGCTTTGATAGTTTAGAAGAAGATGAAGAACAACCTCAACCTCAGCCCTTGAGGAGATCCACAAGAGAAAGAAAGCAACCAGAAAGGTTTGGTTATTCTATGTTAGATTCCAGTTGTGCTTTTTCTTTGATTACTAACATTGATGAGCCTAGATCTGTGAAAGAGGCTTTGGGCATGGAAGATGTAGGTTCCTAGATTGAGGCTATGGATGATGAGATGGCTTCATTGGAGAAAAACAAAACTTGGGACCTTGTACCTTTTCCTAAAGGGAGAAAATCTATTGGCTGTAAATGGGTGTTCAAGAAGAAATTTTGTGTAGATGGCAGTGTTGAAAGGTACAAAGCTAGATTGGTTGCAAAGGGGTATTCACAGGTAGAGGGAATAGATTATGGTGAAATATTCTCTCCTGTTGCAAAGTTGACATCCATTAGATTTTTGTTATCTCTTGCTACATCATATGATTTAGAGATAGAATAGATGGATGTGAAGACAACTTTCCTTCATGGTGATTTGGAGGAAGAGATTTATATGTCACAGCCTGAGCACTACATTGTTAAAGGTAAAGAATCCTTAGTTTGTAGATTAAATAAATCTCTATATGGTTTGAAGCAATCTCCTAGGATGTGGTACCTTAAGTTTGATGCCTTTGTGTTGTCAATTGGATTTGTAAGATCAAAATTGGATCATTGTGTTTATTTCAGAGTTGAAAATGATCGCCTTCTTATTGTTGCATTATATGTTGATGATATGTTGCTGTTTGGGAAGGGTAAGGGTATGATTTTTTATTTTAAATCTCAGTTGTCAGCACAGTTTGAGATGAAAGATCTTGGGGTAGCTAGGTACATCTCGAGTATGGAAATCAGTAGAGATGGGTCTAACAGAAAACTTTGGTTGAGTCAGAGTAAGTATGTGAAGTCTGTGTTGGACAGGTTCAGCATGGCAGATTGTAGACCACTTTGTGTTCCTATTTCTGTGGGAACAAAGTTATTTGTAGATGATTGTCCAAAATCTCCTAGTGAGGTGGAGGTGTAGACATGGAAAATTGGCAAAGGCTTAAATCAGTCAAAAGGTGCATCAAGTCATCAAAATAGTACTAAAAATCGATAAATGGAACAAAGGCAATTCAAATCAAAGGAAAATTCAATTAAATGATTAAATAAGCTTGAAAAGGGGAAAAACACTACGAAATTGATTAAATTCAATTAATGACATAGTTTTTGAAATGAAAAATCAAAATGAACCTCTTACCCTTCATGGCTAAATTTAATTACTTTAATTAATTAATAAATACTAAAATTCCCTCAACAAAGGAAAAAGGAGACAAAATGGACACAAATCACTCACTTTTGTTGAAATGGTCCAGCCTTTTGAAACCATTTAAATGTTTGTCCCCCAATTTAGGGACAAAGCAAAGCCAATTGACCTTACCCAAGCATAACCATGGTTATCTCACTCTACCCCCTACCCTTGGGAAAATCTTATAAATAGAAGGCATTTTGAGGCATTATTCATCCACTCCATATCTTTGAATTGCAGCAAAGCTCTTGCAATTTGCATCCACATCACTCACTTAGCATTTTCATTGATAATTAGCTTCAATTGTTGATCATTTTGTAGATTTTCTTATCAAATAGAGCTAGAATTTGATAATTAGATCTAGTTTGCATATCATCCTTAGTTCAATTCTCATAATTAGAGTGTCACTAGTGAGGATTTGCAGCTGAGAGCCTCACTTACTACTTCAATTTAGAGAACCATGAGATGTTGATAGATTAATTGTGCATTTGTTAGATTATTTTTCTCTAATTCTTGTTGTTCTTAGTTAATCTTGTAATTTCATGAAGGTGTAAATCACTCACACACAAATGGCGCCCACCGTGGGGCCCTAGGCCTCAAATTTATCATAATTTCTATGTTATTTGCAAAATTTAGGCTAGAATTGCATGATTTTGCTCACTATTTGTAGGTTACAGGAAAGAAATCATGCCTACCAGTAAAGAAATCACGCCTAAAGCAAAGAGATGTCACTTCTAGAAATTAAAATGTCGCTTGGAGTTTGAACGATCACGCTTATCAGCCTGCAGAATCACGCTTCTAGAGAAAGAAATCACGCCTATGGAAATTAAATTCTCGCGTCACGGACAAGCAGCTAATGCCTTTGGTCATTAAGATGTCGCCTGGAAAGAATTAAAAGCCGCGGCCGAGGAATAAGTTTACACCTGGTGTAAAGGGAGTTTCCTGCCTTTCGCATTTAATTTCTCACTTTGAGTATTTTAAATGTCGCTTTCAATTAATTAAATGTCGCTTCTCTGAGTTAGTTTGTCACTTGAAATAAAGAGTTCACGCGTTCATTTAATTTGATATCGCACTTAATTACTTTAATCTTGCTTGAGCCCCTTTTGGTGACGCTCGCGGTTAAAGTAATTACGTCTTTGTTAAATTAGATCTCGCTGTTAGCATGGAGAATGTCGCCTGGTTTAGCATTGATATTGTATCAGAGTAATTACTGTTGTCGCATGTATTAAAGATTTCACGCATTTGCAAAATTTAATATCGCACTTGTCTATTTTAATCTCACTTGAGCCCCTTTTGGTGACACTCGCGGTTAAAGTAGTCACGTCTTTGTTAAATTTAATCTCGCCTGTAGTCTGGATGATGTCGCCTGACTGTATTTTCTCTATTTTGTCAAAATAAAGACTGTATGCTAACTTCACTGTCATTTTTTTTGTCTCAGGAGCATGGTCTGTCATAAGAAAGTGCAAAAACCAGAGAGAAGGCACAACTTAGAGGAGAAATTGATCTCTAAAAGGATAAGGAAAGAAAATCGGGTACATTCTACCTTTGTTCTCAACAATGATTTAGAGAAAGAAGTAGAATTATATGCTAAATACATTGCTGTTGTAGATGCTTATAAACGAAAATATGTCTCATTAAATTGAGAATTTAGTCCTTAAGTTTGTAAGAATTTTGCAAATATTTTGGTAAAAAGAATCAAAAGCATAATCAATTATATCATTTTAAACTTTGATTTTGGTTTCCCCTCACTTTGTTTGTATTGTGCTGACTAACTTGTTGGTGGAGGGAACGTTTTGCTAAGGTAAGAGAAGGATTGGGAGAGAAAATGAAAAATCTACTACTTAAAAATGCGCCTAGCCTTTGCTAGCATCGTTTGAGGTATTTTTCTCATCAAGCTTGCACTTCCCTTAAATTGTGGCATTTTCAAAGTTCAAAACATAGTTTAATCATAAAAGGAAAAAATAAACACTTCAATTCTAAGAACCCCTTTGTCACGGGGTTGAAAAAGAACCAAATTGATTGTGAGTGTTTGGGATAAGGGAAAAGCAATAGGGATATGCTCTTCACTCTTTGAGTGAATCAAATTCCCAAACTTGCTCTACCAAATCCACTTTTCATGCTTTCAAATGAACATGTTTAAAACTTAGTGGGCTCACCTCCCGAGATTGCCTTAGAAGGGCCGGTGAGAGGGACATCCCAAAGTGGGATACACTTGCTTTTGCCGCAAGAATCTGACCCACTATAAAATGAAACGCGGGTATCCTTAATGGGGTACACGACAAAAGAATTTTAGCTCTTTCGAACTTCCTCTAGTAGTCCTAACGGATTGCACAAAATCATGCTTTTGTGTGTGTGGGAAGCCCCTTAACATAGTTGGGGGATGAAAAGCTAAGATCTCTTTTGAACGGAAAACTTACTACATAACAGTAAAATAGAAAAACTACCTATTAGAGCCATGTTTACGAACCAATTATGTGCTAGGTAGATTGTGTGGAAGCTATTCTTGTGTTTAAACTAGTGAAAACGTTCAAAAACATACACATTAGAGCATTCTAGGGATATGGTATCCAATTGATGTGTGTGTTGAGATTGTTTTTTTATTTTCAAACAAGATATTCCAAAGTTATTGATCAAAACACCATTAAAATTTTAAACCATTTAAAATTGATCAAAAACTTTTACCTTATTCCAAAAACAGCTTATCAAGAAAAGAAAGTCAACATACCCTTAAAGTTTGTTCATGCCCGTTATTACAAGGTCACTCTCTATAAGGAAAGCATTACAAATAGACGGGACCTACAATGGAGAAGAGCTCCCATTTCCAAAGAACACTTTCATTACTTCACGAGTGACTGAAAAATCCGCTAAGGCAAAGGACATTAACAAGATGTTTAGCGATACCCTAGGAAATATCGATCCCAACAACCAAGGGAACAACATGAATGGGGATATAGATCCTAACAACAATCAAGGGAACAACATGAATGGGGGTATGGATCTTAAAAATAATCAAGGAAATTCTAATAATGGAGGAAGAGATCCTAATTCTCAAGAGGCAAATTCACAAGGCAACAACTTATTTCCTCCTCATAATACAAACTTACCCCCAACTGCAGAAGAAGCCATGATTGAAAGAGCATTAGAGGCAAGACAATGTCCTTATTTCATAGAACTAATGAAAAATACCATGCTTATGGATAAAGAAAAACACTTCATGGACTTAATACAAACAGGGGTAAAGCTACCTAAAGATTTTGACATAGAGCAATTAAAGCCCAAAGAAATAGAAGACCCTATGGAAGCAATGAGGGAACAATTCAAGGCATTACAAATGGAAATTGACAGTTTGAAACAAAATGGGGCTCCTAAGCCTTTCTCTATTGAAACATTATGTCCTTTTCCATTCGATAAGAGTTTGGTCATGGTGCCTTTTCCTATTAATGTAACATTTCCTAAATATGAGAGGTATGAAGGAACATCTGACCCACATGATCATCTTCGGGGGTTTTGTGCATTAAGTCTTGAATTCATGCATGAATCAACCTATTTAATGAGACTATTCCCAAGAAGTTTGGGAGGAACGGCCATGGATTGGTTTTCAAAACTACCATCCGGCATAAAATCCTTTGAAGAGTTAGCTTCTAAATTTGTGACTCATTACTCTTATAACATCAAACATGAGGTCACAATGATAACGTTATGTAACACGAAGCAACAAGATGGAGAAGCCTTTCTCACATTCTTGCAAAGATGGAGGACTGCATTTGCTAGATATCCAAGAAGTGTACTGGAGAAAGAAAAAATGAATATCTTTATTAACGGTTTAAGAAGTGAGCTGAATTATAGACTAAGGATGCAATGTCCCAAAACCTTTCAAGATTTGATTGATAACGGAATTACAACGGAAGAAGTGTTGATTAAGAGTGGAGAGTTGAAATTGTACAAAGAAAATAAGAATAACTCTAACTCCAACAACAACAATACCAACAATAACAATAATCCAAATAAAAGTTGGTACAACAACAATAGCCGTTATGCTGCAAAGAATAATAACAAAGGCATTATTAATGATGGTGTAGTGGAATCCAACAACTTGAAGGTGATTCCATTTTCCCTTACAAAGACACCAAATCAAGTGAATAATGCTAATCAAGCATATAATGTACCTTCCAACAACAACAACAATGCCAACAAGAATAATCAAGGAAACAAGGATCAAAACAGCAAGTATGATAAGTATTTGAAGCCCACTCCTACAAGACACTTTACACCCTTGGGAGAATCACTTGAAACTGCATTAAAGGCTCTCATAGCTAACAATGTTATTACATTACCCGCTATTAAGCCTTATGAACCAGACCATAAGCCGGGTTGGTGGGATGCTAAGCATCATTGTGAATATCATAGGATTCGGGGGCACACTACAAATGAATGTCTACAATTAAAGAATGTGGTGTAAGACTTGATAGATAATAACATAATCACTATTGATAGACCCCAAAATAATGAAGATCATACGGCCTTCAAAAAACCTTTTTACAAACATGATAAAGGTGAGTCATCAAATAGAAAGAAACAAAGTGCCAATAATATCAACTTTGCACCATCATATGATCATATTGTTAATGCTATCATCATTAATGAACAGCCTCAAAAGGAAGCAACTAATGTCATTACAAGAGGGCAGAATTCTAGAATGACTTTACAAGGGATAGTCCCTCAAAACACCAATATCCCACCATCCAACATTGTGGTCAAACAACCTCCTACAGTAGCAAGGCCTTATAGTTTGGTGGACCAATTGCAATGTACTCCAGCACAAATCTCAATCTTAGAGTTATTGAAGTTGTCACCAAATCATAAAGAGATTTTGGAAAAAGCTTTGGAAGAGACACATGTTTCTACTACCTTAGGGGAAGAAAAATTTCAAAATATGGTAGGACATCTTGTGGCTCCCCATTGTCTTTCATTTTCAGATCAAGATGACATGTCTATAACTCATCCTCAAAATTTTCCATTACATATAGAGGTTTTGATCGAAAGGCATAGAGTCAAAAGAGCCCTTATTGATGGAGGGGCTGGCCTTAACATATGCACATTGAGTCTTGTAAAATCCTTAGGTCTATCCGAGTCTTGCATTGACCCTACAAAGAAAATCACCATAAAAGCTTATGATGAAGCTGAAAGAGCTTCTAAAGGCATGATTGTGTTGCCCATCCAAGTGGGACCATTCAAGAAGGAAACCAAATGTCAAGTGTTGGACATGAAATTAACCTATAACATCTTATTGGGAAGACCATGGATTCATGAGATGCAAGCTGTCCCATCCACATACCACCAATGCATCAAGTTCCCATACATGGGTGAAGAAATCACAGTTGGAGGAGACTCAAACCCATTTCAATATTGTAATGCACTCAAACCCTTACATGAATTATACATTCCACATAATCGTGAAGGAGTTGTTCCAAGAATCACCAATGAAGATGCACAAAATCCTCTTCAAGCTAGCTCAACTACATCAACTAAGGGCAAGGAAAAAGTGAGCTACGAGGGTCCAAATGTGATGGAAAGTCCATATGTGGCACCTAAATTGGAAACAGTGATCTACAAACCTACTAAAGAGGAAAAAGAGCAAGCTAAAGTAGATCATTATCAATACATGAGTGAGATGATGAACAAATTTGATAAACAATGCAAGATTAGTTCAAAAGGGGTAGGAGAATATTCAGTTTCTCTATTTGACATGTCCATGTCTCCCAAATCACATGGAAAACCCTCAAAAGAATATCTTCCACATAAGTATAATTCTTATTTTGTGAGGGAAGATAGCAAAGCAACATGGGATAAGGAAGAGGATGATGTCCTTCAATGGCTTTATCATGATGAGGATGGTACCCTAGACACTCCCATGGAAAGAATTCAGCATGTCAATATACAAACAGAACAATATGGGAAAGGATTTGATATTATGCAAAAGATGGGATACAAAGGAAGAGGACCCCTAGGCCAAAGAAATAGAGGATTATTAGAACCTATTGAACCTATTTGGAGGGCAAGTCATGAAAAATCCGGAGTAGGTTTTCAATATAAGGGAGAAAGTTCAAGTCCAATGCATGATTTTCATCCTCAAATAAATGCATTAGAATCCGAAGGAGATAGTGATGACCCTAGGGATTATGAATGGGATACTTCATCAGATGAGTCATGTCAAGATAAAGAAGTCATTGCTATACATACTTATGCAAAAATCCCAAAACAAGATGCTCCAATTAATGAAGAATCTCCTATTCAAAGGCCTAATATAGAACAAGCATCTAGTAGTGGAGCATGGATAGAAACATTTTGGCCGCTTGTGGCTTTTCCCACATTGTTTCTCGTAGAGGTCGACGAGGATTCAAGCGAAGGGGACTTTGACCCTGCTTCCATGGATCATCTTGAGGAAGTGCACATCATAGATCTAAATGATACAATGTATGAACCCTCAAACGAAGTCATGTCCATAAATCCTATTGATGATACCTTACCCAATAACTCCTTAATTTTGATACATCCAGACCTCATTGATTGGGATCAAACTGAACCACATGACTTACTTTACTTCCCAAATGACCAAGCAACAAACCAATACCTCAATGCGGTTGAACCCTCTTTCACCAACGAACTCAATACGGACATGATGACAATAGCAAGGGTCCAATCTCTTAGTCAAAAAAAAGAAAAAATGAAAAAAAATAAAAAAATGAGAAGTTCTATTGGTGAAAACCCAACTGTGGCACCATTAGAACCAAAAACAATGAAAATAAAAGACGTTTCTTTTGGTGAAAACCCAACTATGGCACCATTAGAAGAGAGATAGGACACTTTTCCTGAACATGAAGAAGAACGGTCATCTATTCTTATAGAACCAACAGAAAAAGTTAACATTGGTACAGAACTAGAGCCAAAGGTTGTACACTTGGCTGCATCACTTACGTCTCTTGAAAGAGAGGACTTTATCAAATTCTTCCAAGAACAAGTAAATTTTGCATGGTCATATGCCGATATGCCTAGATTGGATCATGATTTCATAATGCATCATCTGAATGTTAAACCCGGAGTTAAACCTGTGAAGCAAAAACTGAGGAAAATGCACCCACATGTGGCTCTCTTAGTCAAGGTAGAATTGGAAAAATTGTTAAAGGTGGGATTCATAAGAACAATAGCATATGCTGATTGGATCTCTAACATTGTGCCGGTTACTAAGCATGATAAATCTATCCGTGTGTGTATGGATTTCAGAGATTTAAACCTTGCATGTCCCAAAGATGACTTCCCATTGCCAAGCATTGATACCATAGTGGATTTGACAGCAGGTCACACAATGTACTCATTAATGGATGGATTTAGTGGCTACAACCAAATCAAGATTGCTCCCGAAGACAAAGAAAAGACAACATTTACTTGCCCTTGGGGTACTTTTTGTTGGAATGTCATGCCCTTCGGTTTAAAAAATGCTGGAGCTACATATCAAAGGGCCATGACAACTATTTTCCATGACATGATGCACACTTTCTTAGAAGATTATGTGGACGACATTCTAGCAAAATCCCACAATAGAGAAGAGCATTTACAAATCCTAAGAAAAATATTCATTCGGTTAGAACAATTCAAAGTTAGACTAAACCCAAAGAAGTGTGCCTTTGGTGTCCAATCCAGCAAGTTATTGGGTTATATAGTGTCAGCAAAAGGCATTGAAGTTGATCCTGAAAAAGTACAAGCCATTCTAGAAATGGAGATTCCAAGAAATATTAGCCAAATGAGGTCACTACAAGGAAAGATTCAATCAATAAGGAGATTTATCTCTCATTTAGCAGAAAAGTGTCACTCCTTCACCAGATTGTTACACAAGGACACTACATTTATGTGGGATGAAGAATGTGATAAGGCCTTTGCTACTTTGAAGACTTATTTGATAAACCCACCTATTCTTATGTCACCTATCAAGGGTAAAGAACTGTTGTTAGACATATCAGCCACAGAAAGGTCTCTAGGCATATTGTTGGCACAAGAAGATGAGCAAGGAAAAGAAAGGGCAATCTACTATCTTAGTAGAACCTTAATAAAATATGAACTCAATTATTTATTCATGGAAAGAGCATGTCTAGTAGTGGTTTTTGCATCTCAAAAACTAAGACATTATATGTTGATGCATAAGATCAAATTAATTGCCAAGATTGATCCTCTCAAATACTTGCTAAGTAAAATTGCCTTAACAGGAAGAATAGCAAAATGGGTCATGATCCTAAGTGAATTTGACATTGAATATGTTGATAGAAGAGAAATTAAAGGACAAGTGATAGCAGATCACTTAGCAGATAACCCAATGGAGTCTACACAAACCATGCAAATTGAATTTCCAGATGCAGAAATTGTCAACATAGAAGCAAAGACATGGAAATTATATTTTGATGGATCTTACACACAAGGAGGTTCTGGAGCAGGTATATTATTGGTTACTCCTCAAGGGTACACCATTCCAAAGTCCTATAAACTCTTATTTCCATGCACAATTAACATAGCGGAATATGAGGCATTAGTCATTGGCATCAAAATGGCTTTAGAATGGAATATTGCAGAATTACAAGTGTATGGAGATTCCCAACTCATAATCAATCAGGTTAATAATGAATACAATACCAAAGATATAAAATTGATGAAATATAAAACCTTGATTGATGGATGGAAGAAGTACTTTGCTTTGATCACATTTGAACAAATTCCAAGAGAAAAGAATAGAGCAGCAGATGCCATGGCTACCTTGGCTTCATTGTTACAAAAACTAGATCAAAATGAGAAGTATGAGTTCTTGGTGGAAGAGTTGGTAAAATCGGCATTCAACCTTCCTGACACCCAAATTGTTGCTCTTTTACATGGACATGACTCTCCTTGGTATGGACCCATCTATACTTACCTTAAAGACCAAGTACTCCCCATAGACCAAACTCGTGCCCAAAAATGTAACTTCATACGCCAAGCCGCCCGTTACCTAATCCTTTTAGACACATTGTATCGTAAGGGTCTTGATGGGACGTTACTTAGATGTCTAGAGGAAGAAGAGTCTAAGTTAGCTTTACGTGAGGTCCACGAAGGCATTTGCGGGTCACACTCAAGTGGTCTTAATCTAGCTAAGAAAATCCTTCGTTTAGGGTACTTTTGGACAACATTAGAAAAGGATGCTTGTCAATTTGTGAAGACATGCAGCAAATGTCAATATCATGGTAATATGATACATGCACCGGCTCAAGAATTACACCCATTCATTACACCATGGCCTTTTTATCAATGGGGTTTTGACTTGATTGGAATCATATATCCTCCATCTTCAAACGGACACAAGTATATCATCACAGCAACAGAATACTTCACCAAATGGGTGGAAGCAGTTCCATTAACAACAGCAACCGGCAAACAAATTTCAATGTTCATTTTGAACCACATAATTTGCCGCTATGGTATTCCACATGCCATTATCACAGATAATGGGAAACAATTCAAAAATTAGGATATTGATGAACTTTGCATGAAATTTCACATTACACATCATTCATCATCCATTTATTATCCATAAGGCAATGGACAAGCTGAAGCAACAAACAAAAATATCCTCAAAATATTAAAAAGATCGGTTAACAAATCAGGAAGAGATTGGCACGTGCAAATAAATCCCGCACTATGGGCTTACAGAACTAGTATCAGAACACCTACAGGAGCCACCCCATTCTCTTTGGTCTATGGAACCGAAGCAGTTCTACCATTAGAAGTTGAAATTCCATCTCTACGGGTTTCATTAAGAGGATTGATCACTGATGAGGATTATAGGATTGCCAGACTACAACAATTGGAATTGTTAGAGGAACACCAGACTCAAGCTTATGAGCATTTAAAAGTTTATCAAAATAGGATTGCACACAATTACAACAAACACATCAAACCAAGAACTTTTCAAGTAGGAGACTTGGTACTAAGAGAAAATCCCAAAAATCAAGCTGAAAGGGAAAAGAAAGGAAAGTGGGAAGCTAATTGGATAGGCCCATTTGTGATAGTGTCATCCTTTGGAACTGGAACATATAAGTTATCAGATTGTAATGGTGAAGAATTACAAGAACCCATAAATAGCATTCATTTGAAGAGATTCTACACCTAAAGCAGATGAAAGAGTATAAAGAGTATCAGATGAGAGAGCATCATAATTATTGTACATAGTTGAAAAAGGATCTTGAAAATACCAAAAACATTTGAAAATGGAAAATCCAAAAACATTGGAAAAGAAGAAAGATCAAAAACAGTGGAAAATTGAGCCTGAAGAAAGCAAAAACATTTAAAAAACTATCTCTTGGTGAAAACCTAGCAAATAGGCGCCAAGGTGATAAAGAAAAAATACAAAAAAATGAAAAAGAGAAAAAGTGCCTTGGTGAAAACCTAGCAAATAGGTGCCTCGGTAGCAAAAAAAGAGAATACCCAAAGGTGAAAACTTGGCAACAAGCACTTTTGGTTCCCTTAAGTCATTTCCTTCCTAGCCACATGTGTACATAATGCATCTCATCATCCCATTTGTCTAAACCTTCATTGCATCCGTCATTTGTACATAGTCATAATAACAGTTTGTAGCATCATCCTTTGCATTGCCCAAAGTTGTCAAAATTGATACATCAAATACTTGGGGGCAGCATAAACGGATTGGAAAGTGGGTACCTCAAAAAGGATTCAAATGAGCAACATTCAGTCACAAGCAGAAAGGGATCAACATTTTCAGAAGAGAGATCAAATTTTTGTAAACCTTTGATTGATATCATTGTTTACTAACCAAGAAGTTGACTACCACAACAAAATCCTTGAGCCTAAATTGACTTATTATTCAGGATTAAAAATCAAACATTATTCCATGATCAAACACTTGGAAATATTTTTTGTTGAAGATCAGAAAACAATGCAAAACACTTAGATATATTCTTTTGAAAAGTTGGTTAAAAATCTGTTTACTTACATTCATTCAATTTGTATCAAGTCTTTTTAGCTAATCAATGATGTTTCGACTAGATTGGCAATGATGGAGATGTGATATTTTTCTTGACTATGAAGTGATTATTTGGAGGAAGATTCATTGCCTTATGAGAATTCATCTAAAGACATGGTCATCAAAGAACCATCGAGGATTATCTTATAAAACAATGAGTTAACCTTTGTTTGTTTACGCAACCAGATACCTTGGATATTTAGATTCTTCATATCTAAATGACAAAATCCACTTGCAACATAGAATCTGACAAAATCGGTATTCGTACTCTCATGATTGTTTGTAATCAGTGATAGTCGTATCGATGAGACCGATGGGAAAGCAAAACGGAGGTTACCATATGAGCAGTAAATAAAAAGCGATATTCATATCATCATGTCAGTGGGCAGTGGTGATTGTATCGACTTTTCGGTCCCAAGTGCTCAATGATGAAAATATATCCTCAAGGCATTTATTTGCTAAAAGCTAGTGACACTTAGCTGCATTCATAAAAAGGTTAAATGCATTCTCATGTTAGATTAATTACATGTGCATTTTTTTCCCAAGGGTTTCATTTCGCATCAAAAAGGGGGTACATAACATTATCAGCAAGGTTAAATCAGCAAGGACAACATCACTTCAATATCATCTTTTCTACAATAAAAACATGAGATTATACTTTTTGCATTCATTCCATATCATTAATCATTACATAAATATATTATCAAGGAAAAGAAGGAAATAATCATTTACATGTGCATACATACAGATTGCATACATGAGAAATAACATATCAAAAAAATTGCATCCATACATAAAGAAAGAAATGCATCCATCTATCTATATCATACATAAGATACGTTGCATCCATAGACACATCCATCCAAAAACAAATGCATTAGATAAACACATATAGCAGCATCTAAAGGAAATCTCATATATCATCAAGTAAAAGTAGGAAAGATCATAAATGTCCTCATGTCACATGTCTACTCACAACTCAATACATCAAAGTATAACAATGATATCACAAATCAACTCTATAATCGCCCATCAACAGGGGCATCAATGTCAAATAAGTCTCAAAAGTACAACTGGAAAGGTGACACCAAGGTCACAAGACTATGGTACAATATCACGTATCTCAGCATCAGTACATAAATGATCAATAAGAGCACTCATAGCTCAACTCTCGTCACCACTAGGAGGAGGTCCTGGAGGAGGCTGTGATGGAGGCTGCTGAGGCGGCTGAGGAGGCGTCTGACCAACCATAGCAACGAGGAGAGGAACCAATGGAGCCAAACCTGATACTAACTGTTGAATCATAGATGACATCTGTGATACCTCTGTCCGTAATGCTCCCACATCTGCTCGTAGCTGGGTAGTACTAGAACTCTCCCCAACCTCATAGGTACTCTGAGGATCACCTGTATCTATAGGAGCTTTTCCCCGATCACGGGAAAAAGTTGCTGGCATCTGCTGTGCACCTGTATCCTGACCATCCATGGTAGCCTACTGTAATCCTGCTCCCGTATCCTGTCCTGCACCTGGATCCTGTCTAGCAGCCCTCACATGATCCTGACGATCTATCCTCTGTCTTTGTGCTACTGCAGGACGAGGAGGAGGAGGTGGTGCCTGTACCTGTGCATCTCTCACTCATCCTCTGAGTCTAATCACTGCCCTACCTCGTGGTCTACCTCTGCGTCTCCTCCCACCACTGACATCATCACCATCATCATCTCGCCCAGGCACTGGCTCTGCAGGGTCTGTAAATCGAGGCATCGGATGCTCCATCAACCAAGCTAGATACTCCTGCGTGACTCCGGCATCTCTGATGTGTAACCTCATGTCCCAATCCATATAACCCAGTAGTGATATCTGCTCTATAGTGTCATTGTATGAAGGCATGTGACCCCAAGTAGCTTGCTCTGCACTAGAACAAGCATATACTACAGATCCCTGAGGCGTAGGTTGAATCCGCCCAAACTGCCGTAGCACTCTCCCTACCAAGAATCTCTCAAGAACAGAGTCGATCCTGCCGATCATCCATCAAGGAGCAAACATATATGGTAACTCCAAGCTATCCTCTCTCCAATCCTCGACCTCAACATATGGTCTCCAATAGACCTCATCCATGTCATCAATCTGACGCCGCCAATACTCCAAGTGACCTAAGTGATGCTGTGTCACCATACCAATATACTACCATGCAAAAGGATATCCTAGAGGATGATCTCGATCTGATATAGGATGACTGACTGGTAAGTGCTCCCATATCCACAACTGCAAAATGTGAATCCCAGCAGATAATGAGGCTGATCTCCTGTAAACCACCTCATGAAGATCGTGATAAAGCTGTGCTAGCACACAAGATCCCCAGTCAAAGCGTTGAGGCTGATGTAGCAAATCCTCGATAATCCTACCCCATCCCACTAAAAATCTGCGACCTCGCCGATCAGGTAATAATACACCACCAATGATAGCACCTAATAATGCTGGTAAAACAAGAAATGAGGCAAACTGAGGCCATAGGATGCAATCATCACCTATAGATGGATCTCTGAATACTCGTCGACAATATGTCCCATCATAGACTACATCATAATATGCTATCTCTCCATGAGTCAGGATCCGTAGCAATCTGTAAACATCCTCAGGGGTAATCGTCATCTCGCCCTGTGGTAGCCAAAATGTGTTTGTCTCAGAGTGCCAACGCTCTGCGACAGCGGTAATCAAACCTCAGTTCATCTGGAACCGAGGAAGCTCTAGTACACATAGTAAACTATAACGCCTAATCACTCACCTCTTGGCGTCAGTCAACTGCACCCTAAGCTCCATCACCCAGTGTGGTATAGTCTGAAGGTACAGCACAGGGACATCCTCCTGTTTAATCAAAACAAGGGAATCACATGAGTAACTTAGTATCAGAAAATCAAACAATCAATCATAGTCATCAATTTAAATATACCTATCAGACCTACCAATCCTAACTCTAAGCATTGAGGAAGGATGATCCTAGTTTTATGTCTCTAAGCATTTGAGCATAAAATGAATGGACGTTTAGATCCATGACCTATCATTCGTGATGAAGATTGATTAACCTTATTCTTCGATATTTTAGTTACCTATGTCCTAATTCGTTGTTGAAATCAAACAAAGGGAACACCCTAACTGAACATTTGATTGAATTCATTGACGTGATCGATATCAATCAAGCTGATGTAATCGAGCAATCAGACGTCCTAGAAAAGTCTCAAATAAACAAAAAAAAATTTCTACTTATGCAACTTTTCTTTCCGGCGTCATTTCTTTTACCAGAGGTGACATCTCTTTATTCATACGCGTGATTTTATTCATCCGTGTGACTTAATTTCACGGAGGCGGTATAAGATTTTCCGGAGGCGACATTTTATTATCACACGATACACAATTAAAATGATTAAAACCCTAAGCGATATTAAATTATCCTTAGGCGATAAAAGATTTTCTAAATGCGTGAGAAAACCTAAGGAAGGCGACATTAAATTTACCGAAGGTGACATTTTAAATTTTCAGGCGATATTAAAAGGCACGGAGGCGACATTTCTTTTCACAAATGCAGAATTAAAATTTTTAAATGCATTAAATGAGGTCATAAATGCAACTTTAAAGACATGAGGAAAATTTGAATGACATACCGAAGGACCATCAGTCGCTCTCCGACTGAACCGGTGCGCTCTCTCAAACCGATGCTCGCGATGTGGGACCACCATCATCTCAAAAAGGCTAAAATCAGAGCTCAAATCTCAAGAGGGAACGGTGCAAATGAATAGTAAAATGAGGGGTTTTACCCTATTTAAGGTGAAATTGGTCCTAATAAACACTTAAAAAAATGCAAATTGGACCTATTATAGGACATTTTCATTAATCGGGGCATGAATCAAAACTTGATTATTTCTTTCAAATGGTATCAAAAATCAAAACATATTCCAACTACTCAAAATCGTTCAAATCAAGGAATTAATATGTTTTATTTCTGAGGGGGCATCAGAGTATCAAATGGGCATCACATCAAAAATAGTTATCAGTATCATATCAATATCGTATCATATCAAGATATCAGTATCATATCAAATTCATATCATATCAAGTATCATATCAGGAGGCAAATCAATTGCATATCGGTTTCATATCAAATCTGTCATCATATCAAACATATCAACATATCAGCAATCAATTAACCCAAGACCTTTATCAATTAACCCAGGACCTTTATCAGTGAACCCAGGACCTATCATCAAACCAGGACCCATATCATATCAGAGGCATCAGAATCATATCAGCACCATCATCAGAGGCACATCATCATCATTAGGAAGTACATCAATCAGAACGATCAGAGGCATATCAGAACCAGGACCTGAATCAGATCATCCTACTAAGGGAATCTTTGAATCGGTGTTCTTCGCACATCGACTCAAAGAGGGGCATTTGTAGACATGAAAAATTGGCAAAGGCTTAAATCAGTCAAAAGGTGCATCAAGTCATCAAAATAGCACTAAAAATTGATAAATGGAACAAAGGCAATTCAAATCAAAGGAAAATTCAATTAAATGATTAAATAAGCTTGAAAAGGGGAAAAACACTACGAAATTGATTAAATTCAATTAATGACATAGTTGTTGAAATGAAAAATCAAAATGAACCTCTTACCCTTCATGGCTAAATTTAATTACTTTAATTAATTAATAAATACTAAAATTCCCTCAACAAAGGAAAAAGGAGACAAAATGGACACAAATCACTCACTTTTGTTGAAATGGTCCAGCCTTTTGAAACCATTTAAATGTTTGTCCCCCAATTTAGGGACAAAGCAAAGCCAATTGACCTTACCCAAGCATAACCATGGTTATCTCACTCTACCCCCTACCCTTGGGAAAATCTTATAAATAGAAGGCATTTTGAGGCATTATTCATCCACTCCATATCTTTGAATTGCAGCAAAGCTCTTGCAATTTGCATCCACATCACTCACTTAGCATTTTCATTGATAATTAGCTTCAATTGTTGATCATTTTGTAGATTTTCTTATCAAATAGAGCTAGAATTTGATAATTAGATCTAGTTTGCATATCATCCTTAGTTCAATTCTCATAATTAGAGTGTCACTAGTGAGGATTTGCAGCTGAGAGCCTCACTTACTACTTCAATTTAGAGAACCATGAGATGTTGATAGATTAATTGTGCATTTGTTAGATTATTTTTCTCTAATTCTTGTTGTTCTTAGTTAATCTTGTAATTTCATGAAGGTGTAAATCACTCACACACAGGAGGACATGAGTAGAGTACCTTATGCTAGTGCAGTTGGCAGTCTTATGTATGCTATGGTCTGTACTAGACCAGACATTGCCCAAGCAGTGGGAGTCCTGAGTCGGTTTATGGCTAACCCTGGACGGGTACATTGGGATGCAGTTAAGTGAGTATTCAGATATTTGAGGGGTACATTAGATTACTCCATATGTTATCATGGTAACTCTTCTGGATCTCCGCATTCAATTTGTATTCATGGGTTTGTGGATTCAGATTGGGTAGGTGATATTGATAGTAGGAGATTCACCAGTGCTTATGTGTTCACTATGTTTGGTGGTGCCATTAGTTGGATGAGTAAGCGATAACCTGTGGTTTCTTTGTCCACTACAGAAGTTGAGTACATGGCTACTACTCATGCTTGTAAGGAAGCCATTTGGCTTAGTAGATTGTGTTCTGATGTTGGTGTTGATGCAGAACAGATTACTATTTGGTGTGACAGTTAGAGCGCTATTTGCCTTGCAAAAAATCCAACTTTCCATGCTAGAACGAAGCACATTAATGTGCAGTTTCACTTTGTGAGAGATATGGTGGAAGATGGAAAGGTAAATTTGGAGAAGGTAGATACTATGAAGAATGTTGCAGATGCATTAACGAAACCAGTGGGCACTGAGAAGTTTAGATGGTGTTTGGAGTCTATGGGCCTTTTGGCCTATAGCGGTTAAAGTTCCTGTTATGTTCCTGTTGCTCTTACAAGGTGTTCGACAAGTGGGAGAATGTTAGGAATAAGGTGTCTCAACCTTGGATAATTCCTATTCTTATTATTTGTTTTGTAAATGTATTTTTTTCAAATAATGAAATTAAGTGTGAGTGTACATGTCTATTTGGCATGTTGATGTGTCACTCCACTTGATGTGTCGGCATCTTGTGTGTAAGGAGATCATGACTGAAATGGTCATGACGGATTCTTATGATGCATAAGAACTATTTAAGGAATCTGCTATGACAGGTGTAAGAGCATCTTATGACTTGGGCCTATTTGGGCACCCAAGAAGAAGTGGTTGGTGTGTGTAAGAGAATATGCCAAAAATAGGTTGGTATGACAGATTCTCTTACACTTCTCTTGTGATCATTATTTTTGGCAGATTCTATGACAAGCTGTCATAGTCTATTCTAGGGATGGATGCCTATTCTTGGGATTGCATGTAACAGTTGTGTACATGTGGCTTTGTGCATGGGTCTTGGTGGTTGGATGCCAAACTCCTTTTTTGGGTATTTGTTGGGTCCTGAGGAGTCTATATATATGATGTTGCTTCTATGTGAGAGAAATAAGTTTTACTAGTCTCTCATCTCCTGAAAGAACTTGCGTTTCAAGTGTGTTGTAGTCTTTGTGTTGAAGATAATACATTGTGCAGGTTTTGGAGGGGTGGGGTTGTTTTGCCGAAAGGTTTTTCCCCACTAGCATATCTTTGTGTTTATGTGTTTCAATCTTCTCTATCTATTTTCTATATGCATGGTATATGGCTGCAATATCTTTGTTAAAGTAGTTAACGAATCTAAAATTGTAAGGATTTAAAAAGAATTTGCACAATACTTTCCTTTAGAGATTAGTGTAGGAAGTTATTTCCGCACCTGAGTTTCCTTACAAATAGATGTGGGATAAGCTTACACTAGTTCATGGAGGAGATGTGAATGTGCTAAGGGATAAAGCTAAAAGTCTTAGAGGAAAGTTTGATGACATGAAAATGAAAGGAGAGAACATCTCACAGTACAACAACCAAGACAAGGAGATTGTGAATGATATCTAAGGAGCTGGAGGTATTTTTGAAGAAGATACTGTTGTAAATTCTCAGAACCTTGTTACCTACTTATGCTATTAGAGTCTTTGAAATTCATGAGATGAGATCATCTCCTAGTAATCATATTACACTTGATAGTCTAATCGGTAGATTGACTGCATTTGAGTTGAATAACTTTGATAATAGTGTTGTTCCTACTGTTTAGTCTGCAATTATGTCATCTCTAAAAATTGGTAAATCAAGAAACAAACACATGATGAGAAATGAGAGTGAGAGTCAAAGTGATGAGGATAAACTTGATGAGCTTGAAGCATTAATGGCTAGAAGACTGCAGAAAGTTAATAGGAAAACTACTTTTGGTAGCTTTAATTGTATAGAGATTGACTATATTGCAGCTAGATTTCCTAACAAGAAAGAAGATGAGAAAAGTAATGAAAGATCTAATGAAAGGAAGTCTGACAAAAGAGATTACCGAGAACATAGAGGCAACTGATAGTATGACAAAAGAAGTAGTCGAGATTACAAAGACAAAGGCAAGAAATAATGTTACCTTGTTGAAGATGATGATGATCATGACATTGACACCAATACCAACACTAATGAAGACATTAAAGTGGTATTCGTTGCTTTGAAAGAAGATGCAGAAAAAGAAGAAAGGTATGTTGAAACAACACTTATTTCTAAAGTTAGCAAGAATGATACTTGGATCATTGATAGTGGTTGTACACATCATATGACTGGTGATGAAGAGAAATTTGAATATCTTGAACATTATAATGGTGGATTTGTTAAAATGGGAAATGATACACCTTGTCTAGTAAAGGGAAAAGGGTCTATATTGTTGAACAATAAGATCAGATGTGAAAATGAATATTGGGTGAATGGACTGAATTATAATATCTTGAGTATAGCACAACTAAATAACACAGGTCACCGAGTTGCATTTGAGAATAGAAAGGTGAAAATCTATGATGATACTAGAAAGTTGGTTAGTATTGGTGAACAATCTAAAGGTAATCTATTTTATCTTGACAATGTTGAAACTTCTTGTTTGTTGGCTAGAATTGAAGATGTGTGGTTATGGCACAAAAGGTTATGTCATGTGAATGTTAGGAATGGGAACACTGAGAGGGGGGGGGGGTGAATCAATGTTCACTATATTTAATCTTTTTACTTTATTATTGAAACTTAACTTGATTGCTTAAGTACTGAAATGAACATCAATGTAAACAAGATAAACAATCACAACACATAACACCAATATGGTTACGGGGAAACCCAAATAGGTAAAAAACTCGGTGGGAATTGACACCCACTAAGAACTATACTAGTGTCTTATGATCCTTGTTAGAAGATCTGCAACCCTATTAGGAGTTGTTCTTTACAATGCTTTTAGTACAATGACCTTGTCAAGGGTCGGACCCTATTAGGAGTCTTTTACAATAACCCTGTTAGGGGTGGGGGCACACTGTCCTAGAGCTCACTGCTCAAGTGGTGAAGACTACAACCTTCTGATCTCAGATACACACTATATCTGCTGGATGAACTGGTATTGTGACATTGCTTGTCTGATCAGTTCCTTTGATGCATTGATGCTTTGACCTCTTGAAAAGCTCTAATACATTCTAACTGCTCTTTGCATACTTCTTCTTTGCTTATCTTATCTCTATATCAACTACCATACCTTATTACAAAGGCGCATCTAATATTTATATGCGCTTACCAAAATAATTAACTAGGTCAGCCTATAACTGATTACATACAACGCTTCCAAGTGAATTGGCTCAAGCGTGCTTATAAACAAAGATTTTTACATGTCTACAACCTAATTAAAATAGGTGCATAGCCTTTACAAAATGATATTGTAACCTCTAATCAAATTACTAATAGTCGACTACATACTCTATTCTATCCTGGCATTCACTGGTTGTACCTCTTCAATAGTCTGTATCTTCGTCATACTGCCTCATTTGATCATGCACTCTTAGACTTAGCATGAATACACACTTACCATCTTAACTTCAAGGGAACATACCATAACTCGGTCATACACACGTGCGTTGATGCTCTGATCTACTAGTGCTCTGCTAATTGTCCAGTCTTCTATACTTAGCCATATTCTGACCTTATGATAATGTGCGTTGACTCCAAAATACTATATGACTTTGTTGCCATAATGAAAACACTATATCTAGTCATATACAATAGTATAGTCAACTTGCCAACAATGAATTTTGACAACATGGTTAAGATTAGTAAGAAAAGGAGAGTTAGAGGCTTACCGAGCATATCTAAACCTGATGATGTCATGTGCAAACAATGTCAAATGGGAAAAGTGTCAAAATCTAGTTTTAAGAGCAAAAAATATTCATCTAATGCTATTTTATAATTATTTCATACCGACTTGTGTGGTCCTATGAGAACTCGAAGTTATTATGGGGACATATATTTTATCTTGTTTGTTGATGAGTACTCTAGAATAATGACTGTTATATTCTTGAAAGAAACATCAAAAGGTTTTAAAGATGTTTAAATGGTTTAAAGATAAAGTGGAAAAAGAAATTGGTAAATAACTAAAATGCTTGAGATCAAATAGAGTTGGTAAAGAACTAAAATGCTTGAGATCACTAACTTTTATAATGAGCATGGAATTAAGAGACAAGTTTTTGCACTGAGGACACCACATCAGAATGAGATTGCTGAAAGGAGAAATAGATCTATTGTAGATTGTGCTAGAACACTAATGATTGAAAAAGATGTTTCACATATATACTAGAGAGAAGTTGTTAGTACTATTGTATACACATTGAAGCGAGTTCAACTGAAGAAAGATTCAAACAAGACACCTTATGAATTATGGTATGGTTACATACCTAATGCAATTCATTTCAGAATATTTGGAAGCAGATGTTACATTCTGAAAGATGATAGAAATGAGAAATTTGATTCAAAAGGTGATGAAGGAATATTCTTAAGATATTCTACTAAGAGAAAAGATTACAAATGTTTGAATAAGGATACTAACAAGATGATTGAAAGTGCAAATCTGAGAGTTGATGAATTTTTTGAGAAGAATGACAAAGAAAACAAAAAGGAACCAAAAGATTATGGTAGATTTACTTACATTGAGCAACCCGACACTCTACTCAAGCAATAGCTTGGCTTTACCGAGCAATAGGGTAATGCTACAGGGCATCAGTCTATACAAACCAAGAATTATAAAATAGTTACCGATGAAGATCATGATCATACACTAAGTGGAGAACACAATGAAGAACGAAGAACTAAACCTGTACTTGCAAGATACATAAGGAAACATCATCCACAGAATTAGATTATTGGAGATAAGAAAGAAGGCATGATGAGATGAAGTAACTTGAGAAATAACACATGCTTAGTTTATGAATTTGAACCTAAAACTATTATAGCTACACTTGAAAATGATCAATGGGTTAAGGCCATGAATGAAGAAATTGAGTAGATATAGAAAAATAAAACATGGGCATTGGTACTGAGACTGAAAGATAAGAATGTAATTGGAACCAAATGGATATTCAGAAACAAGTTTAATGAAAATGGAGATGTCACTAGGAATAAGGCAAGACTTGTATGAAAAGGGTAAGCACAAGAAGAAGGTATTGACTATGGTGAAACTTTTGCACCTGTTGCTAGACTTGAAGGATTTAGATTATTGCTTGCTTATGCTTCTTACAAAGGATTTAAAGTTTGTCAGATGGATCTATTAAATCTACATTTCTGAATGGAATACTTGAAGAAGAGGTATACATTGAACAACCTGAAGGTTTTGTTGATCCTAATTAGAAGAACATGGTATGTAAGTTGCACAAAGCACTATATGGATTGAAACAAGCATCGAGAGCATGGTATGAAAGACTACAATCCTACCTTATCAGTATTGGATTTGTTAGAACAAGTCACAACAACAATTTATATTTGAAAGGTGAAACTGATGATAAGATTTTATATTGCTAAAATTTTTGTTGATGATATCATATTTGGAGGACATGATAATCTATGTAAATCATTTTTTGATGAAATGACAAAATAATTTGAAATGTCAATGTTTGGAGAGATTAAATTCTTTCTTGGATTAAAAATTTTGCAACAAAATAAAGGCATATACATTTCTCAATGAAAGTACATAAAAGAAGTATTGAAGACATTCGGTATGGAGGATTCAAAACTAGTCAGTAAACCTATGGTCACTGGATGAAAATTGACAAAGGATGACTAGTCAACTAAGGTAAGTCAAACATTGTACAGATCAATGATTTGTAAGTTGATGTATGTTGTGCATAGTAGACTAGATATTGCACATGCAGTTGGAATTGTAGCAATATTTTATGCTAATCCTAAAGAATCACATATGACTATTGTAAAAAGAGTTTTGAGATACTTGAAGAACACTGAAAACCATAGCTTGTGGTACAAGAAAGAAGACAATTTTGAGCTGAAAGTTTACATAGATGTGGATTGGGGTGGAAATATTGATGATAGAAAGAGCACTACTAGTGGAGTATTCTTTTTGGGTGAAAGATTAGTTACTTGGATAAGTAAGAAACAAGGATGTATTTCTCAATCCACAGCAGAAGCAAAATATGTTGTTGTTGTTGCTAATTGTTCAAAGATTAAATGGATAAAATAACTTTTAGAAGGCATAAATGAAGAGATCACTGACCTAGTGATAATATATTGTGATAACACTAGTGCAATAAAAATTTCTAAGAATTCGGTGATGCATGCAAAGACAAAGAATATATCTATAAAGTATCACTATGTGAGAGAAAAAGTACAAGAAAAGAAAGTGAAACTGGAGTATGTGAAATCAAAAGAGCAAATTACTGATATATTTACTAAACCCTTACCTAAGGATACATTTGAGTACTTGAGGACTAGACTATATAGGGGTCCATCCCTTGTCTATCGGTCACTAAGGTGATTAGGAGGTTGCATCAACCTATAATTTATCAGAATATCAAATGATGTTGATGCATGATGTTCACACTTTAGGTTTCCTGAGGATATGAAAGCTAAAAGATGAAAGACAAATTGAAATTGCATATCGGTACATAAAAGGTACTTGATCTGAACCGAACATGAGAGATAATATTTGGCTACTGAAGAGCTATTTATTTTATTCTTTTTTCGCATTGCTATCAAAGGGAGAGAAGAATAAATGAAATATTTATCTAAAGAGAGAATATACATAAGGAGAGAAGATCAAATCCGTAGGGAGAATCTGCATGGAGAGTATTGATGTTGTGTAGTGATTAAACATATTAAATGTACAAGCTAGAGCTCACTAAGTTACAACATTTTCTTACAGAGTTGTAGAAGAGATGTTTAGTATTCTATGACATATTTCATATTGTGTTTCCATCAATGCCAAAGGGAGAGATTGATAAACTACAACTGATTGAATATCTTGAAGGAAAGTTTGACAATGAAATGGATATTTGAAAAATAGTGATTTATGATCACTGAGCTACTAAAGTGTATGTAAGATATTAAATCAATTAATGTATTGTCATTTATGTCAACTAGTTTTAACTGTACTTATCATGATGGTTACAAACATATTAAGAAGGAAAAATGGTAAAGGAATGAGATATCTACATGAAGATGAGATGGATATGGTATTCATTGGATGACTTATTGATGAGTCTATGACATTGTGTTACTTATTTAATTGTATTACATGAATCTATTATGTATTGAAGATCAAGAATGAATAAGTTTATGTGGTTGGTAAATGAAGAACTCTGTATACACAGAGAAGGTGTAGTGTATACATAGTATAGTGAAACCGAGCTAATTATCACCAACGCATTTGGGTATTGACCAAGTGAAAGAAATAAATGGAACTTATGGTTGTCGACTAAAGATGATGAGCTAGACAATTATTTATGATTTCAAGGTAAATGATAATATTTTTTATGATGATCATAAGACTGAAAAAATTCAAGGATGATCAAATGAAGGAGAATGAAACATGTTACTGACACAACTTCTAAGGAAGGTTAAAGTGACAAAATCAACAGTGAAGATTAAGAGGCAAAATCTATGGATGGAAATAAAATGGTTTATGATGTGTACATAAAGAGACACACGATTCATTATTGAGTCTGTTGTAGGAGAATTCACGTGAAAAGATTGATTTCATGCAACTGTGATCAAATTGGTTGAAGAAAGAATCGAGAAAATCTATAGACAACACCGAGTCACTGAGAGAGCAATGACTGAGAAGAATAGAGTTGGAGAAAACAAATATATTGAATTGATAATTGATCAGAGATATTTTTGAGCTTAGCATAGATTTGAAAATCTACAAATCAAGTTGTATTTGAATCAGATCATTATTGTATCTGTTTAACCATTGCTACAAATAAATCTCTTAACCGAGTGGGACTTAACAGTCTTTATATTTCAATATGACATTCAATGAATGTTGATTATTTTCTTGTGGAACCCATAGTGAATGTTTGGTCAAGGGATAACTGTTAGTGATAAATCCTCTAACCAAGTCACACCTTACAGTGTGTTTTGTAACCTTTAACAGGGTTGGCTTCTAACCGAGCTTGCTTCATAAGAGTGAATCATTTTGGGTTACCAGTCCTAGGTAGTTTTCCTCCTAACATGGTTTCCACTTTAAAAATATGTGTTATATGTGTATGGATGTCTTGAATTGTTATTTTACTTTACACATTACTATAACTGGATTGATCGGTAAACACAATATTTAATAAATACTGGTAATCAGTATATGAAGAGAAAGGCACAATTGATATTTTACCAGGTTCATTAATTGATTTCAAAGTTTTTTTATATACATCTGGGAGTATTTGGGATTGTAGGAAAACCAGACTTAACTGATTCACCCCCCTCTCAATTATCTAATAGAATAAACATTGAGGAAGTTAATCCTGAGCAATATGATCACTTTACCATAAATAAGAGAATTTGAACATGGTGCATTTAAACCTAAGTGGTGGAATGATAATGGCTTTTACAAATATCACTGTGTTAAAGGTCATAAAACCTTGAACTTTTCTTGATTAGAGAATATTATCTAAGATCTGATCGAATAAGGATCAATCAATGTTGATAATCCCAAACCCTGAAACACCATAAATCACACCATTTTTAAAGATCCATTACAGAATCATAACAAAGGAAAGGCCCCTTCATCTAGTAACCAATCCAATCAAGTCAACTGTACTTACTCAGTCATTGATAATGTGATTAACTATGTTAATCCTACTGAAAATTAAATTGCTACAATCATTATTAGAGATAACAATTCAAAATGTCTAGTCACAACCCGTCACTCCAATGTCATCCTACTAGAGGCACCTTCAACTTCCACTACATATGCAAATTCTACACCACTTCCCAATCCACATCCCAACATTCTCGATCAACTTAAGAAAACACCACCACAAATCTCCATTTTTAAGCTACTTCCCATATCTTCCCAACACAAGAAAGCACTTGACCAAGCTATTCAAAATGCTCTTATCCCACATGACATAACTCCTAAGAATCTACAAACAAATAACCTAGGTACCATACCACAACACAACCTGAGCATGTTTCATAGATCTAATCTTGCAAGACATGTAGCCCTTTCCTAAGCCCTTAAAGCTTCTATTATCAAACCTTATTTGTACAATTTAGTTTTGTTCATTTGTAAAACTTGGATTCAATAAGAATACATCTTAAAAAGAAAAGGATTATAGATGCTAATAATGAGACCAATTACTTCACAAGAAAGCATAAATTCTAGGGTTTTCAACGCTTCATCATTTTCTAAATCTTCCATTGCATTGTTAACTCCTTCAATAGTTTTTCTATTGCTATGATTAAGAATGCTCACATTTTGTCTCCATTTTATTATCTTTCTATGGAATCCCTCTCTTTTATGTCAGTAATCTCTTGTCCATTCCTTTTTGTGAGGTTATTCATATCATCCAACTCAAAGGAACCCAAAGTAATATTTTTTAGACTTCCTCTAGTCTATCATGCTTCTACATAAAACTTTACCATGCCTCTTTATTATTGTTGTTTTCTTTTTTTAACCAAATTTAAAGGAAGAGGTTCTAGATTGGCACAAGGATGTTGTCAAGAAACTAACCAAATAACACTGACACCACCACAAGAATATAAAGCGTCATTTGAAATATACAAACAAAAACCCTAACCGTAGAAGAATTCTACTAGTACACAAAGTTTCATCCCCTAGATGGAAGAATACAAATTAACCTAGCTACATTCCATGATATCAACTTTGTTTTATGCCATCTAGAAAGACCCTAACATCTGAACCTTTAAAATCATAGTACAAAATGTGTTCCTAAATTTGAAAAATATTGGCCTTTAATATTTTAAAACTCAAGAAAAATGGCTAGCCATGTTGTGTTCTCTAGTCTTTCAAATCTTTAATCTCCATATTGGCACCTTCTCAACCAAACATACATAAAACAAGCAAATGTCGAAAAAAAAGATTTTAACCAAAATAGTTTTCTTTGAAATTATTGAGCTATAATTCCATGTGGCTATATAATCCCTTTTTATCTATAAATTTTGTAAAACTACAACTTCAAATTTAGATTTCTCTAATTAGATCTATTTCAATAAAATTTAAAGATATTTAGATATTAGTTTTATTATTAATATTAAAAATTTATTACAACAAGATTATTATTATCAAACATAAGGCTAAATTGAATTGAATTTTTTTTTAATTTAATAAAAATGTGGTGCACTAAAGAAGAAAATTATCTTAAAAAAATAATGTGAATTTGTTTATGATGAAAGATTAAATATTAATTGAGGGTCATCTAAATAATTGCATACTTTTATAGCTCCAAATCTAAATACATATAAAAAATCAAAATACTATTCATATTATTTTAAAAATTTAATATATAAAATAACTAATAAGTAAATATAAATTAAATAACTTGACTATAGATACAACTAGTTTTTAAATAAATAATTTTTTTATTAAATAAAATTAATTCTTAAATAAATAAGAAATATAAACTAACTCATAAATAAATAAAAATATTTGTTTAAACAATGTAAATAAAAAAATTCTAAGAAAACATTACAAATATTTATGCAAGCATTCGCCAAATAGTTTGATAGAAATAAAATATAACGTAAAAACACAATACAAAAAATTGGTGATGGATACATGCACACTAAATTTTTCTCCATAGATTATTAACACTTCACTTCCATTCATGTTTCTCCGTATATTGTCAACACCTCGCTCCTATTCTTGAGAGCAAGAATAAAATTCAAATTTCAACCGACAGAATAGTTATGTGAGGATTGATAGCTTTGATTTTCTGCCAATATTCCCCGCCTTCTTTCAAACTGTCTCTCAATTTATCTGTTCCTGAACCGCAAAAACTGAGCTCCTTGAGTCTTGGCAGATGCTGTAATCCATCTCCCATTTTATCCAAACTGCGACAAAAATATAGCTCCAAGTTCTCCAGTCGTGCCATCGCTCCTTCTTCTATTTCTGGAAACTCCAACAAATTACTGAATGACCCTATATAAAGGAAACGGAGATGTGGAAACCCTCCGGACTGTCCAAATGCCTTCGGAAAATTTCTACAATTCTGGCTCATGGACATAAACAAAGTCACTAAATTGGGCATTGCTTGTAATTCCAGGTAATCAATCCACTCACACCCCATAAAACGGAGGAACCTAAGATTTGCCAATGAACATATCCAATCTCGCACTCCAAAATTACCTAGAGTGAGATGTTCGAGATCTCTCATTGCAATCATCTTCTCTGGAAACTCCGGAAGATTCGGATACCGCATTCCACGGATGTCATTTTCAACATCAAGCCGACGCAACTTCTTCAAGGGTGAAAGGATCCCTTCTTCCATCCTCTGCAACTGCGATTCATGCTCAAGTCGAATCGCTATTTCCTCAATTTCCCTCATCCTGCCAACATCCTCTAGCCTTAACATACCATCTTCTTCCATGGATAAATTCAACCGAATCGACGTTCGCAGTGTTCGCAAAGACTCCAGCTTTGATATTTCATTTGGCATTTGGTTAAACGGGCCTTCCAAATGCTGAAGACACCTCAGTTCACTTATCCATTTCGGTGCCTCCCCTAATTCACTGCAATGGTAGACATTAAGATAACAGAGGCTCTTAAGATGTCTCACACAATCTGGTACCTTTGCAATCTTTGTACCTCTTAAATTCAACACTCTAAGAAGTTCCATCTTTCCCACGCAAGCAGGCAGTGTGGAGATATTTGTGTAGCTCAAATCGAGAACCCGCAGAACTGTCATACCGCTAAACAACATAGCCGGAATGTTTCCTCCAATTTCGCTATTGCGGGAGAGCGACAGTGTGCGGACAATTTTGGGAGAAATAGAACGGCTCTCTGAGATGGCATGCTTATCTATATCTTTCTTCGCCAAAAATAGGCGACAGCAGTGACCACCACCTGTATTCACAGAGTGCAATTTGCAGAAGGCATCCTCAACATTAAATGCACATCTATTTTCTCTGGACATACATATGGCCAATTCAAGCACTATATGACGAAGTTTACAATATTTTGTTAACAGTTCATCTTCCCATGCTTCAACCAGACAGAGATTGGCTAGCTGATCTAAACAGTCCCACGCATTCTCTTCTGTCGGAGTGAACCCCTCTGCCATCCATAGATATATGAGATACTCACACTCTATTATCTCATCCCCGGGAGAGAAGGAGAGATAAGCAAAACAAGTTTTTAGCTGCTGCGAGGGCAAGGACTTGTAGTTCAACTTAAGAATATCCATGACACGGTCGCTCCCAGTAGTTGCCTTTTCCAGCTCACGTAACTTGGACTGCCACTTAATTAGTAGCGTGTTGCTCGCCAGAGATGCTCCTGTGGTTTTCAATGTAAGTGGCAATCTGCCACATTGGTTCGCGATGTCCAAACCCACCTTCTTTAGGTGTCCTGGCAGCCTATTTCCCTCACATCCAGGAAATGCATAAGCACAAAGCAACCTCAAACTCTCTTCATCTGTCAAAGTTTCCATCTCATAAATATGAGCTCTGAGATTTGTACAGAGGTCTCTGCTTCTTGTGCTAATCAGAATTTTCGATTCCCCATTATCTTCAGTTGGTAGACCAAGTCTAGATAACAAGTCATCCTCTATAGCTGCCCCCCAGACGTCATCTAACACAATAACATATCTCTTCCCTAGCAAAAACTCATGAATCAACTGTGCTGCTTCCTCGTCACTTCCTGTGTCCTTAATTCTACGAAATAAATTTTCCCCCGCGCTAAAGGATAAATTACGCTGCAATTCGGAAACAGAATAGAATTGAGAAACTGAAAGCCATACAGATACCTCATATCTTCCTTTTATACTGTTGTAGACATGCTGAAGAAGATAAGTTTTGCCGATTCCCCCACATCCAAGTACTGCAATAATTGGAATTACCGAGTTTTCCAACAAACTGACCATGCTTTCAATCTTGGAGTGTTTACCCACTGCTTCCGAATCGCTGGGCGGGAGACTCCATCTATTAAACTTTTGTTCTTGGGATCTATTTGCCGACTCTGCTTCTTTGTCAGGCTCCGCAAGTTGGTTTCCACTTGATGATTCTGCTGCTTCTGATACTGCTACTGCTTGTAATTCTGCTGCTATTTGGTGGCGCACCGCAGCACGTGATATATTCAGTTGATTTCCCTCTTTAACAACGGAGTTCATTCGAGCTTTCACCCGTCGACTATTTCGGCCCATTTGATGACGAAGAATCAATTGGTTACAACTCAAAGTGCATGATTGAGTATCAGTGGCATACATAGAATCTGCATCATATTTTTGAAGTATGTCCTGTGCCTCCCAGACAATGTCCTCAACCATCTGATGCCAGTTTCTTACAGACTCCTTATCTGTAGTGCTCTCTTCATTGTCTTCACTTAAACTGCTATTGATTTCCTCTATTCTGTTCTTGAACGATTCAAAGTCTTCCCTCAGCTTCAACGCTGTGTCTGTCCCATTAGCCATCTCACGAACTTTTCCAACAGCCTCCGCAAGCACAGATGCCATTTTCAAGTAAGTAATCTTTTTATTTTTGAATTGGGTGCAGGCAAAACTATGACGAAACAGAATAGCTACTCCTGATCGGGTGCAGGCAAAACTATGAGGAAACAGAAAAGCTGAATGCAATCCGAACTTCAAAATCTTGGCCACAGAGTGTGTTCAATATTTGCTTACAACAACAACATATATAACATGAACGTCCTAGCCTAGGAGCGATTTTCCTGTTATTTACTTGCAATTACAGAAAATAACTAGAATCTTGTGAGGCACTGTGAAAAGCTAGATATACAGAGAAGACGTCGGCCGCTTGTTACAAAAGATATAAAGAGAACAAAATGCGCCCAGAGGAGGATAAAGTAAAATAATATTACGTACGTTGCTTGTCCCCAAACCCAATATCAATTTATATTTTGAGAGAAAGCGCTGAACGTGTGCTAATAATATTTTTAAGAAATAAATTTGGATACAGATATATACTTTAAAAGGTCCATGAATACAGAAGAGAGCAGCAGATTCAAGGGATCACCTTTTTCATTATATGTTTGCAAGTAAAGTATTTCATGGATTAAGGGATAATGGCACAAATGATGTTGAGGAATAATGGGATAGAAAATTCATTAGTAGGGATGTTGTATTTGGATTAGATCATGGAAGCAAGTGGTTGTTGCAAGGATGAAATACTTTGGGCAAGGTTATTAATGGTTGCTTCGGTGGATGTATTAGTATTGGACATGTTTGATAGTGAAGGATGTGGAGTATTATGAGAAATGGATGGAGCATTAGATTATGAAAGTGGGATATTATGATAAATAGGTATAGATGATGGTTGAGAAATACCACAGCAAATTCTACACAATCAAACCCAAAAACTAATACATAACAATACCACAGCGCTCGTGGGAGGACGCATATTAGGATTAGGAATTCCTCCAAGACTAACATGTGTAGAGTTGATGTTTTGAATAGATGTAGCCATAATAGGTGCAGCGTAGGTAGACACATTAGGTAAGGATGTTGGAATAGGAATGTAATTCTTAACATTGGTATTAGGATTAGAAACATTAAGAGGCTTGACAAAACTTTTAACAGACATGAGGTTATCATTGATAATATGAGATATGCCACACAACAAATCTACACCATTTGCATCATTTTGAGCCATCCTCCTCAACCCTTCAATCAAAAGGATTGCCTCACTATTAGTATGTTCTTGACCCATCCAATGTTCAAGCTTTGCTAAATCATTGGCAAGCGTTTCTACTTGGCTAAGAGACACTCTTGTTATGGAGTCATATGTATCATGTGAAGTATGAGAAGAATTACTCTTAATGTTATTGGTAGGCATATAGGTATCACCTACATTCCCATTGAATATGGTAGTTGGCTTAGGATGTACACCCTCTAGAAAACCCACAAGTCTATAACTTAGATTCTTATGAGGATATTATATGTAGGGCTCAAGGTCATGAAACTTATACACAAAGAAAGAAAAGAAGGGAATATTTAAACAATACAAATTAAACCAATAAATTGATTATTTAAACACTGCATTAAAGAAAGTAATGGAACAATGTAAATAGATCTAAAATGATTATGAAAGCGTTCATCAAGTTTATGCAAAACAAAACCTATATCTGTATATGTGTATGGCATACATACATACACACATGCATACATATATGCGTGTATGTATGTATATATGTATGTATTTATGTATGTATAATTTGTGGAAGAGATCTAGTGTTTGAATGCTTGTAGACCTTTTTATCAATAAAACATTCATTGTTAGCTCATGAAACTAAGGATCAAGGAGTTCTTGACTTCAAGTTTGATTTGCATCACGCTCAAGGTGCTTGGAGGCTTAGTTGAAAGTGTAGAGACACAAATAGAGAAGAAATTATAGTTTGGGATTGCACAATCAAGAAGTAATAATTGTAAGGGAGAACTTACTTGAATACATAGATAATTGATAATTGTTAATTGTAAGGGAAAGTATAGATGAAAACAAAGCTATTAGGTACTTCTCCAGATATAATAAACAATGTCACTTATTAAATGGCCCCACAATAGAACTCGTGTACTATGAAAAAAGTGACTACCGTTTTCTTCGGCGGACACCAACATGTGAAAGACAGACGTAAAGTGGGGGTTTTACAGTTTCGTATCGTTGTCCAAAGAGCTTTGATTGAACTTTGGTTAAAGACGCCTGTATACAGTCGCTGTGTCAGTGGCGAAGAATTCGACGAACCCATCTCTATCAACATGTGAAAGACAGACGTAAATGCCTGTCGCTGTGTCAGTCGGCTGGGTAAGAAGAAATGGTCGGCATTAAAAATGATTCTGTCGTGTGTGTGGTGAGGAATTTATCTCGATCAACATGTGAAAGACGGATGTCATTCACTACGTAAAGTAGGGCCTTAGCAGTGTCGTTCTTTCCTGCCGTTTCACGTTCATAAATAAATCGAGCAGGCAATATTCAAGGCACTGGCTAAAACCCGAAAATTTGCAGTGCGTCAGTGCCCTCGCTCCATCCATGTCCAGTCCGGTACATACCTATGCAGTCAAGAAAAACTAGCTGGCCATCACTCCCGTACTTTGGGCAATCAAAGCTATCTTTTTCGGCAGAAGCTAAACTACCGATAAAAAGTGCATGTTAAGAGATGCATAAGATATCATAAGATACATGGCATCCATGCATCATGTTATACACAGACAGTAGCGGCAAACAGCAGATGCCAGTGACAAATGGTAGTAGTAGAAATGGAGAAAGACGGACGATATGGTTTTTGAAAATTTCACTTTTAAAACTCCAGCCCAAAAATCCCAGCCACTCTAAATATCATCTCGTCCAATACATTTTCAAAATTATTTGTTTTTAATTCCTATTTGGTGCTCCCGCTTATTTCTGCAAATTTTTTTAATGACTTAGATTATGAAAGTGGGACATTATGATAAGTGGGTATAGATAATGGTTGAGAAATCCTAAAGCACTCGTGGGAGGAGGCATGTTAAGATTAGGAATTCCACCAAGACTAACATTTGTAGAGTTGATGTTTTGAATAGATGTAGCCATAATAGGTGCAACATAGGTAGACACATTAGGTAAGGATGTTGGAATAGGAATGTAATTCTTAACATTGGTATTAGGATTAGAAACATTAGGAGGCTTGACACAACTTTTAACAGACATGAGGTTATCATTGATAATATGAGATATGCCATGCAACAAATATACACCATTTGCATCATTTTGAGCCATCCTCCTCAACCCTTCAATCAAAAGGATTGCCTCACTATTAGTATATTCTTGCCTCCTGACAATGTTAGGATCATGTGGTGTCCCTATTCTATTATGTGATGACCCCCCAACTCTACCCTAAAATTCTTAAAAATCAAAATAATTTAGGACCTCATTGAGGAAAAACTCACAATAAAGTTCCCTCAAAAAATTTAATGGAACCTTGTGATTATTACAAGGAAGGCTATCAAAAACCATCCACAATCTATCCAAAAAGTTAATTTGTATTCCTTCATGGTGGCACTAATGGATGGGAAGCCTCCTACATCTGGGATCAAGAGTTTTATTTGTTTTAGGATCTATAAAGAGCTTGCAAATGTTACTTTTTTTTTCTTGTTTACTTCCTCATATGATAATTTTTTTGCATACTATTTTTTTTCTCATCTATTTTGTTTGACCATATATTTAGTTGCCCACTAACAATGCATACGTGGGTTTAAATTGATTCCAATGAATTGGTGCAAGTGATTCCCTTTCAAGATTTTTTTTCAATAGATTGTTTCATCCTACCAATCAAAGACTCTAATTGATTTTTATTGTTCTCTATTTGGTTTAAAAGATTTTGGTGTGTTTTTGGTGGATGTATTTTAATTGATGGAGGAGGTTGAGGTGCAATTTATTCATTAGCTTCATCATGAAATTCTTCATGAGGATGTAGCTTAGGATTTTATTGAGGTGGATTTGCATTTGCTAAAAATATAAATAAAATTTAATTAAAAACCGTAATTAAACATATAATTTAACAAAAAAGAAGCTAAGAACATAAAATAACTCACCTCTTCAACCTCCTTGGTACCTTGGCGTCATTTTTTATCTATGATCAAACACACTAGTAGACAAACAATGCTCAAGAAATGGCATACACCCTTTCAAAACGTTGTTCTTCACCTCCAAGTCGTAACTACAAGTAGAAATGGGTGTTTAGGGTTTTCTTTTACAATTTACAATGTGTTTTTACTATGGCGTGCACCATATAGGCTCAGTATTGTCAAGCCTTAGGCTCGATATACCAAGCCATATAGAATTCACCATATATGGTGAGCACCCTCTACTTTTTGGGGGACCAAAAAGGTGAGTAACATCAAAAACCATCCACAATCTATCCAAAAAGTTAATTTGTATTCCTTCATGGTGGCACCAATGGATGGGAAGCCTCCTACATCTAGGATCAAGAGTTTCATTCATTTTAGGATCTATAAAGAGCTTGCAAATGTTACTTTTTTTTTCTTGTTTACTTCCTCCTATGATAATTTTTTTGCATACTATTTTTTTTTCTCATCTATTTTGTTTGACCATATATTTAGTTGCCCACTAACAATGCATACGTGGGTTTAAATTGATTCCAATGAATTGGTGCAAGTGATTCCCTTTCAAGATTTTTTTTCAATAGATTGTTTCATCCTACCAATCAAAGATTCTAATTGATTTTTATTGTTCTCTATTTGGTTTAAAAGATTTTGGTGTGTTTCTAGTGGATGTATTTTAATTGATGGAGTAGGTTGAGGTGCAATTTATTCATTAGCTTCATCATGAAATTCTTCATGAGGATGTAGCTTAGGATTTTATTGAGGTGGATTTGCATTTGCTAAAAATATAAATAAAATTTAATTAAAAACCTTAATTAAACATATAATTTAACAAAAAAGAAGCTAAAAACATAAAATAATTCACCTCTTCAACCTCCTTGGTACCTTGGCGTCATTTTTTATCTATGATCAAACACACTAGTAGACAAAACAATGCTCAAGAAATGGCATACACCCTTTCAAAACATTGTTCTTCACCTCCAAGTCGTAACTGCAAGTAGAAATGGGTGTTTAGGGTTTTCTTTTACAATTTACAATGTGTTTTTACTATGGCGTGCACCATATAGGCTCAGTATTGTCAAGCCTTAGGCTCGATATACCAAGCCATATAGAATTCACCATATATGGTGAGCACCCTCTACTTTTTGGGGGACCAAAAAGGTGAGTAACATCTTCCCCCCCCCACCACCCCCCCTTCCCCCCCATCTTTGTGCACTTACCCAACACGATTCAAGGGATCACCATTTTCATTATATGTTTCCAAGTAAAGTGTTTTCATGTATTGATGAATAATGGTACAAATGATGTTGAGGAATAATGGGATAGCAATTTCATAAGTAGGGATCTCGTATTTGGATTGGATCATGGAAGCGAGTTGTTGTTGCAAGGATGAAATACTTTGGGCAAGGTTATTAATGGTTGCTTGGGTGGATATGTTTGTTGTTAAAGTATGTAGCTTCGCTCAGATAAAAGTCATTGTTATCTTAGAACATTGAATGATTATTTATATCAATATATATATATATATGTAATAGTTATATGTATTAATATTACTATATATATTATTAATATAAATGAATATATAAGTTATATTAATCTTATAGTAACTAATTATTAATAAACATGTCCCTTGAAATGAATAGACATGTCTTCTTGTCTTTGCCTTGTATAAAACCAAGAGATTGATGCATTTGGAAAATATAGAAAGACAATAATATTACTACATTTGTAATCGATCCTAAAACTTAACATGGTATCAGAGCCAAACTACCAATGTAATAAAGTTAACAAAACAGGCAAACATTTATGAATGAATCAAAGACAGGGAAGTGCGAAGGATTATAGTGTTTTGCGGTATGCGATGGCAAAGAATCTTCATTGTGAGCCACGCGGGCCTGTTGATGATGAGGAGCAGAGTCATTTATATGCTAGCTGTGAGACTCCAAGGCTCGCATTGAGGGAACAAAGCAGTCTGTCTTCTATTGTCAGAACAAAGCTCACATGGGGTAGAACAAATATTGTGTGGGATAAGATGGAGTTTATTCACCGTAGGTTACCAAAAGCATTTGGTATGAACACCCTTGATCCATCGTGTGCCAGATAGTCTCCAACGTGCTACATACTAATTCCCTTTCTCTTCAACGACTTCTCTTCACCCTAGACAATAGTAAAAAAAAACAAAAACTTCCTACAGTGATAGGTATGCAAAAGTCACCTCTTGGTAAATGATGCAAAGGCCATATGCGACTGAAAAATATAATACGACCCTCATACCTTTGACGGGAAATAAAAATAAAAATAAAATAAAAAATTATATATGGCTGGAGGATAAGAAGATTGAAATTGAATTATGTCTCCTTTGGACAAGGAACGTTGGACAACAAATATAGAGGAATTGACATTATACTACGTCAGTTGATATGTGTATTGGAGATAAATATTTGTTAAAGACTTAAGTAAGTCTTTAAGTGGTTTCTTATAAAGATATACGGCGATGTATTATGAACCGATATGTAAGGTGGAAAACAATTTTAAATTGGACTGAGGATTGAGAATACGTGGAAATTAGAGATGACTTGAACCAAGAGGGCATTTTCCTTTTGATTATAAAAGGAGGAAAGCATAAAGACATTTTCATTCAGAGGGAGTCTGAGAATTAAAAGGAGGTCAAGAGGTTGATGAACTTGAGCTTCAGAGGGAGAAGGTAAATGATATGGTTCAGTCAACTTTTGATAATCTCGGTCATTTTGTGATTGAGAGGGAGTTCACTAATGAAGGTGGAACACCTCTAAGGTAAACTTGATATAATTGATTATTATACTAATGGAATTATTTAATGCTATATGGGCCCTGTGTAAATCATAAGGAAGTGACGACTTCCAAGTGATTATCACTTGTATTTTTGATGTTATTGAAAGGTGACGATCTTACAATAACTATCTTTTATCATGATAGACCTCATGTGATGGCTAAAACAGATCATGATAAATGAATTATTACATGGTGGATTGAGTTCCTTAATATGACCATGATCTCGTACTGTGATAGTCATCATGTGATGCTGAAATAGATCATAGTACTGAGGTGATAGTCATCATGTGACGTTAAAATAGATCACCGGTACCTAGCTATTGTGATAGTCGTCATGTGACGTTGAAAAAGATCACAAATATTGAAGGTGATAGTCGTCATGTGACGCTAAAACAGATCACCGGTACTTATATTGTGATAGTCGTCATGTGACGCTGAAACAGATCACAATTATTGAAAGTGATATACATCATGTGATGTTGAAACAGATCACTGATATTATTTAGTTGATGTTTTGTAAAAACATATTACTGACTTTTGTCTTCCCTAGCTAAGAGGGAGTGTTAAAGTATGTAGCTTCGCTTAGATAAAAGTCATTGTTATCTTAGAACATTGAATGATTATTTATATCAATATATATATGTAATAGTTATATGTATTAATATTACTATATATATTATTAATATAAATGAATATATAAGTTATATTAATCTTATAGTAACTAATTATTAATAGACATGTCCCTTGAAATGAATAGACATGTCTTCTTGTCTTTGCCTTGTATAAAACCAAGAGATCGATGCATTTGGAAAATATAGAAAGACAATAATATTACTACATTTGTAATCGATCCTAAAACATAACATTTGTATTGGACATGTTTGATAGTGAAGGATGTCGAATATTATGAGAAATGGATGGAGCATTAGATTAAGAAAGTGGGACATTATGATAAGTGGGTATAGATGATGGTTGAGAAATACACAGAGCACTCATGGGAGGAGGTATGTTAAGATTAGGAATTCCTCCAAGACTAACATGTGTAGAGTTGATGTTTTGAATAGATGTTGCCATAATAGGTGTAGTGTAGGTAGACACATTAGGTAAGGATGTTGGAATAGGAATGTAATTCTTACCATTGGTATTAGGATTAGAAACATTAGGAGGCTTGACACAACTTTTCACAGACATAAGGTTATCATTGATAATATGAGATATGCCACACAACAAATCTACACCATTTGCATCATTTTGAGCCATCCTCCTCAACCCTTCAATCAAAAGGATTACCTCATTATTAGTATGTTCTTGACCCATCCAATGTTTAAGCTTTGCTAAATCATTGGCAAGTGTTTCTACTTGGCTAAGAGACACTCTTGTTATGGAGTCATATGTATCGTGTGAAGTATAAGAAGAATTATTGTTAATGTTATTGGTAGGCATATAGATATCACCTACATTCCCATTGAATATGGTATTTGGCTTAGGATCTACACCCTCTAGAAAACACAAGTCTATAACTTAGATTCTTATGAGGATATTATATGTAGGGCTCAAGGTCATGAAACTTATACACAAAGAAAGAAAAGTGAACTGGTGTACTATGAAAAAAGTGACTACCGTTTTCTTCGGCGGACACCAACATGTGAAAGACAGACGTAAAGTGGGGGTTTTACAGTTTC